>JAWQUT010000001.1:3728702-3783871 GCA_033807755.1 Ellobium chinense
GGGCAAGGGGCAGGACTTTTGCAAACGGGCAGAATAACGAGTCATTAATGTTACCTAGACCAGGAGGTGAGTGTGCAAAACAATGCGTAGTTTCCTTCATAAATTCACATGATACTTCAGTTTCTTGCATTATTTGGTGAGATTAATTTAGTATCAACTGTTAGGACTGAGATATTTGCTCTTAATGACATTGTTTGTTGTAAAATGACAACAAC
This sequence comes from Ellobium chinense, assembly GCA_033807755.1. Lineage (NCBI taxonomy): Eukaryota > Metazoa > Mollusca > Gastropoda > Ellobiida > Ellobiidae > Ellobium > Ellobium chinense. The sequence continues at coordinate 3,728,918 of JAWQUT010000001.1, forward strand.
AACAACAACAACAACAACAACAACAACAACAACAACAACAACAGATGTTGAGACTGATTGTCTCTCGCGTTTATTTAGTATTGGTAAAGGATTTCTATTAGTTATCATTATCTTGAAAATGTCATTGGAGGCCTATGGCCTATTATTGATGAAATAAACTATTGAATTGAACTATAATTTTGAAACATTACCCATCGTGGATTTTTTTAAAGACATTAACTCATTTATTTCTGATCACACAAAAGACCATAGGCCTACTTACATACAAATAATAATTAATTATAAATTATTTGTAGTCCTTGATCACGCTTAGTGCATTGAACACTCCCTTTTGTACTGTACTCTCCCATGAAAAAAGTTTCAAGAAAGTAGGTTATTCATAAATGGTTGAAATGATTACTCGCAGAAATAATAGGTAGTATTCAAGTGCATCTCTAGATAAGTACGATACATTGGCTGATCTTATTGATTCTCCCTAAAAGCTGTGGCAGTAAAGGGAGGATGCGAATTAGCAGTGGTTTTTATCCACACAAATATATAGCATTATAACCTATGTCAGATTATATATTATATAATTATAATGTGGTGTGGTATTCAGTTCTCAAATTCAAAATAGTCAAATTGCGTTCTGGGAAGAAGTCGATCATGCCCGATAATAAATATGGCTGCAGGTGGAGAGGGAATAACAGTGTGGTACCAGAGAGAAATCTCCATACCAGCAAAAAGACGAGGCTGCCATTACATTTCCGAAGACATACTAAAATCATGCAAAGAGGAACTCAGTAAAATAAAAGTGGGAGTGGCCCACATTCATAGTAAGTGATAAGGAGTTCGAGCTTTAGCCTCCCGTCTTTTTAGACTCTTCGGTGTTAAATTTCAGGCTATGTCGTCGAAGGACAGCACCGCAACGATAATGATACAGTTCATTTAGTCATACTCATAGACAAGTCATGAACTAGATCGATATTTCGACCAAATTGATGTTGTTGTTAGAGAAAGCCAAATTTCACCCGGCCATCCTCAATAGCCTGAATAGGCCTAGTCTTGTTCCCTATGCAGCCTGGCCATTCGAAATCAGGTTATAAAGAGGTTGCGGTAGAGCCCAGTAGAGGAAGTGAAAAGCAATAGGTTTACATTAGGGAGGAATTCCATATGTATGCCAGAAAGATTTTCGCATGCAACACACCGAATCAACAACCCTAACCCTCCTAACCCTAACCGTGACCCTGGGTTAGGGTTAGGGTGTGTTGTTGGTTCGGTGTGTTGCATGCGGAAATCTTTCTGGCACACACATGGAATTCCTCCCTTACATGAGGTCAAAGATATGTGCGCCTTGCCAAAGGTGGCAACATCTCAAATCTTTCTGACCTTTTTGTAGTAACTAGTGTCGTGACTCAAGATCTAGTGCTTGGTTTAGGGAAGGGTTAAGAAAGAGAGAGCATGTGTAAAACAGATCATGGTTAATGATAATATCAAAGGCTGTCCCAAAGGTGTTTTTTTTTTCCCCCTAATTCTCCCCTTGGATTTAACCCACATTCACTAGGTTGAAGAGTCATAGGATATTACACTGGGCCAGGGCGCCAAGGCATTTTTAGAGACATCAAAGATTATGGAGAAGAGTTAAGTCAGTAGTTTAATAGATCTGAAAACTAGATCCAGATCTATGAAAACAGAAGATAAGAAATGGAAAATTTGATTTATATTTTGAGTTACATCAATGTCTTTTCTTTTTAGATAAAAGGTGCTGGCTGGAAGAATGCAATTCCAGAAAGACCACCAAGCATTGAATTGTGCTGTTTTTTTTGGTTTTTTTTGCTCGGAGAATAGGGGTGAGGGTGGGAGAAGAGGGGGGAGAAGAAAGCCAGTGACCTCAATGTACCAAGGCCTTGATGCAGAAGTATTTAGGTCTTCAGGTCAAAAAAAGTTTTCACCAGTGGAATGGCATTACATAATGTATAAATTTGCCTCTTTTCAAAATGAAAAAGGTGGTAATAATGTTCATTAGGACAAATTTCAGGTGATAAATATACAAGAAGATAAGGCAAGCCTTCCTGAGGCCTGAGAAAAACAGATGATCGATGAAGTATTCTGAGTGTTTATCATATATAGACTGTTGACGTGTAACTCGGCACAGTATTAAAAGTTGCTACTCGCAGTAAGCGACTTCAAAATGTGTGTTCATGCAATCATGAAATGACCACTTGATAATCACTTCTTTTGCTCCCTTACTGCCCTTTTTTTGTTGACTTTTCTTTTCTCAAAAATGTCGGCACATGAGCATGATAAGCTGTATATTTTTATTTCATTATCAAGGCAGAGTGTTTAAGCCTGAATTGACAGGCGGCTGACAGGACTTAAAAGGACCATAAACTAATGTCAACAACTTTAGCTTGTTCATATTTCCTTCCTGAGGTTTATAAAGTAAAAACGCGTTTGTTATACCATATTTTCATGACAGTATCCACAGTTGAACTGTAGCTGTAAGCTGAATAGCCTTTTGTTCCAGTTGCATCAACAGAATGAATCATGCTGCAACTGCCCTAATGAAGACCTGCACAAAGACTTAAAATTAGAAGTTTCTTTACCTTTCCACCCCTTTTTCCTAATCACCACCTTACACTACTTACAGTGTACAATCCAGACACAAGTAGGTGTTGAAAGTGAGAACATCAGTAGACTTGTACACTATACAAGAGTCAGGGATGGTTTTGTTAAAGGAAAGTTGCGTCATCTTACAGACGATATTAAATCATACGATACCCTGTTATTCCAACAAAACAGTCTTTCAAGTGTCTGTCAACATGATATAATGCCTCTATCTGCCCTAGACAAAACACAGAGTTGCATTATGCAAAGTCCGATTTCTACATCCACTGTGCAAGTGGCGGCCATAAGCTTGCGTCAAATACATTCTACCCGCATGACCAAGCTGTCTAGCCAGTGCTCTGCGGATGGGTGATAACACGTTTGCATGAATCTTTTAATTCCACTGTAAACAGCAGCTGTATCAAACAAACACATGCTAAGACAATAAAAATGCAGACCTGCTTACACTGTCAAACTTTACTTTTGAATTAGGAGGAAACCGTAATGGAAAGATGAATAACACATTTTCAGATAAAGGTGTCTGTAGTTGCTGGAACCTAAGTGACATCATCATTTTTGCCACAAGCCGCAGCTGTTTAGAGAAGGGGAATAACTCTAGACGAATGGGCAAATTCTGGTCACTCCAGCTTTTTTTTGTTGTGTCATATTACACATGCATGCAGTAACACAACAATGCTCTTTCCTCGCCAGATTGTCTCAGTATGCACCATAGATAATTTTCAGAAGGAAAAATTACTGGAAAACAGATAATTATTCTTGACATGCATGTCCACTATTGTCCACGTTTAAGTACTAATAGTAGCATAATGCAGTTTTCATACTCATATCATTTCACATACTTGCACAGTATATGAAAGACATAGACATCATACATCATACATGTATTTTTTTCCCGTATATATTTCTTGTCTGTTTTCTTTATTTCAGTAAAGCACACATCAGCAAGTATCATTTTAAATGAGGTAAGTATACAGTATTTCATTCTGTGAAAGATTTTTATCTCCTCTGTGACATCCTTATGTAGCTTAATTTTGTGCTTTTTTGAAAAAACAAAATTCAGTGCTGTCAAGGATATTTCTTTAGCATTTGAGTTCATTGTTCAGTCTGAATTGATAATTTAAAGAAATGCAGAGAATTCTCCATAATCAATACTTACATCAAAGATGTCTAATGTTTGACTCCCATCCAGACGAACCAAGGCACATATAATGGACATGAAATTTTACTGTAACTGACTGTCACCACTACTAAATCTTTAACTTTAATAGCTGCTAAAGGAGTAGTATTGTAGGCAGCAAATTATGGAAAATTTATATAAACTGATATGATTTTTCTTTTGTTTGATATTATTTGTCTAAAGATTTATATGAATATGTTACAGCTTTTATGGCAGAGTAGGTAATTAAAATTACAGAGTCTGTAAATCTGATGACCCAGTTTTGATTTTGGCTTTTGTTACCCTCCTCCCCCATTATTTTTACAGTGGATGTTGGCTAAACCAAAACAGCTTAATCTGAAAAACTGCTTCATCTGAAATAGTTTTGATTTTTTTTTAACCCATTCTGTTTTATATAAAAAAGAAATAGCTACTCTAATACCTTTCAACTGAAATTTCTCTCCATTTTGCCATCGATATTTGCTCACTACGTGATCCTTGCTGTTTATGGTGACCGCACAAGATAAATTGGTTCTTGTCAGAAGTGCAAACTGTAAGTGTGCGTGTTTTTGGAGGAAAAATGCAAGTGGATGGTAGTGTAGCATATCTGGATGGCTCTTTTCTCAGACAGTGGTTTTGACCCTGAAGAAGATGCAATTTATATAAATTATCAGAAAGAGATGGATTCCATTGCTTAGTTTATTTGTTGTTCTTAAAGTGTTTAACCATTTACCAACAAGCAGTGGTAGGCTGTTGAGGCATCATGGCTCTCCTCTTCCAAGTTATATTGAATCTCATGTTTGCTCCCTACTGTGATTCTTCATGTGTTACAGATGGTGGTATGTTTATTCTCCTATTTCTTATCATCAGTGAAATGTATATCTCGAAACTTTTCACCTAGTTTCGCAATGATTCCTAAGGATAAATGACAGGCACTACCTTTTCTTATTACTATTATGCTGTCATTGCAACAGACACTTTTTTTAATCTGAAATGATTTGCCAGGTCCTTCCATTTTTGGTTTACCGACTTACACTGTATTGCCAGTCAAGGTCACCTTCTTTTCCTCAGGAAAACATGGGTAAAGGTGGGGACATTACAACCTTTCATTTTTATCTCCTACTTTCATCCCGTGTGGTCTAGCAACAGCTGATCCTTGCCATGCCGGTCTTCCTGGTTTTCTCCATTCAAGGTTTAGGGTATGCACAATGTGGGCGCCATAAAGACATACTGAAAAATAAAACTATGCCACCTGTAAGCATGGTGGAGGAGTGGTTCTGTAGGTGATATACCACTTACTCATGCCACTTTTTAATGATCTTTTTATGTTTTCACTTTCAGAATTACGATCCCAGTGTTTTGTAAGTAGACTGCATGTCATCACATTTGGAAAATCTATACCTGAGTGTGCGTGTTTCAGTATGAATGTAGAGGGAATGGGCTTAATAATAATGTATTGTGTGTGTATAAAAATTGGAAGGGGTGTACTCCATATTCATATCTTTTGAGGAAAAAAATATTTATAACCTGATGGTAGAGAAATGTTGGAAAAAGGCATGCTTGCTTTAGTTTCATCTGTAAATGTTAGACAGTCATTATACAGAATATAATTTTTTTTTTCAATTATATTCCATGACTTTCAGCAAATATTCACTTTTCCCTTCCTTTTCTACCTCCCCATCCCAAACTGTGTTTTTTTTACCAGAACCGACATGGAGATGGTTTTAAACAAGCTTGCACCAGAGGTAATTTCTCTCTTTCTCATTCCTTTGTCTTCTTCTTCTCTCTCTCTCTCTTCTCTCTCTCTCTCTCTCCCTCTCCCTCTCTCTCTCCCTCTCTCTCCCTCTCCCTCTCTCTCTCTCTCGCGCTGTTCTGTTCTCTCACTCAACTTTACAGGTAAGTGGTTAAGGTCTTGCAGGCACATGGAACTGGGTTGATTTGATTTTAACTAATGCTTCTGCCTGTCTGTCTGATTTAAATGTCTGCTGGACATAATCCTTTATTATTTCCTTTTCTTACTTGATAGTATTAAAAATTAATACAAGCCCACGCAGTGTGGTGAGAAACACAGAAACCGTCTTTAGGAAGATGGAAATTTGGAATAATTGTTTATAAAGCCTGGAATCTAGATAAAGAAAATCCATTCTTGAGCGTTTTAATTTTTGAAACATGAGCTAAGGCCATCATAAGCTTGGATAATTTTTACATTTTTACACCTATTTCATCAAACAATCGACCTATCATAGTGTTGAAGGAGAAAATACTCGATCTATGCCAATATTATTGAGCTTTTTTCTCTCTGACAGAATCTGAACTACATACATACAATGGAAGGTCCTGATGATATGGTGAGTAAATTGCAGGCTTACCCAGCACTCTAATGGCTTTCATAATTTTGGTCATAGGGATTCCAGCCTTTTATTTTGGTGCTTCAACATAAAAGTAGATATAAGTTTTCCCATTTTTGAATATGTTTGCACACAAAATTACTGCAAATTTGATGCGACATGCAAAATTGTTGCACATATGGCATGTTTCATAATATTCATACGACTGATCAAAGCCAACTGCAGCTTTGAGAATAGCACAGGGTTTTGGAATAGCCCAGATTTTTTATAAAGAGGTTTTTCTATAGGGGAGTTCCAGCTTTTTTAAGACTTTTGTTTATGTTGATTTTCTTGGTCAGGCCTAATGCTTTTTTAATCACTCTGTTTGTGTTGATGTGGAAGAATGAATTTAGGGGTCGTGATTGTTTCAAACAGCAGTTTTAAGACCTTTTCCATACAGTTCAATCCCAAAATGTGCCATTTAAAACTTGCCCTTTTTGTTTAAGCAAAGCATGTACAGATTAAATCTAATAATTTTGCTTTTTTTTCCACAAATCAGCCTGCCCACGCAAAGGCAGCCATGATGGGAAGTAATGTGACTATACCAATCACCAATGGAAAGTTTAATCTTGGAACCTGGCAAGGGGTTTGGCTGTGTGAACACAGAGATCATGGAGGTAAGCAGTATCAGTGCAGCATAATGGTAGATGTTGACAAGTGGAATATTCTGTCAATACACACATACTGACAGGCAAGGTAAGCAAGAGAAACTGGGCCCACATATTGACATTGATGACTGGGATGCATTGGATCTGTCCGGACTGCACTGATATTGGCTCTGCAATCAAATAGAATATTGTAACAGGTTTTTTTAAGGAAGTTAAACAAGTTTATTAGGAATAAGCCCAGACACAACTGTGGTACATGGGCAAAATACAATATATACGATGGGACAGCACATGAACTTTTAAAGCACTGTTGCTAATAAATTCATATGTGTTCACACACTGTATTGATCACGTGTCGTGTGGCATTCTTATTTTGTGCTTTCTCATGAAATCTTTTGTGAGTATGGTATTCAGGCAGTAATTGCTCACTCAACTTCTCTTTATTATTGTTCTTCTTATCCACTAATAATACTTAATTAGTGTAAGATGATTCCTTGGGTTTGAGAAAGAGGAAATATAGTTTTAGGGCCACTTTTCCTATCCAGGTATTTAACTTTCTCCTCACAAACTCGCCGCTGCCAGTCAGGCCTCGTTTTCTATAATATGGAAAAGAACTCTGCATATCTGATGCTATACCTACAGTAAAGGTATGTTAGCACAAATTTGAAGAGACAGGCCAAATCATGGCAGGTAAAATAAATCTTGTTTTATCCATGTACAATACAGTATAAAGAGAAATAACCAATGAAATGTCAGACGGCATTGTTTCTATGTGACAGCTTCGACGACCCTGACTGGTTATAGCATTGTCTGTTGTCAGGGATCACTGTAATTACCAGTGTAAATCAGTCTTGATTGACACAACATTCACCACTTGCCTGATCTGATTTCCACAATCCAGACCACCACTGGAAAAAAGAGGGAAAATTGCTATGGCAGCAGCTCTTTGTTTCCTCTCGCCATCAATTATTTTTGTCTGTAGCTGGGGCATCACTTCTCATGTTATCAAAGAAGGTTCACTGCAATTCATTATTAGGTTAATCGTAAATTTTACTATAAATAAAGAGACCTTTGGACAGAGATTTTCTCCTCTGTAAGATAAAGTTGGATTTTGAGATACAGCTTTTGACCACTGAGGAGCACAGTCCACAGAGCTTGACAGAAGATATGAAAATTGATGTTTCCACATGCACAAAATCTCCAAAATTGAAGCGACGATGCCAGTAAATCGGCTGATCAGAAAACCGACTCTGCCAAACCACACTTAGGCTATCTCCTCCAATATTTTCGACTACTGGAGGGCCTACAGAAGAGCACAGTCCACAGAACTTGATGGAAGAGAAACTGGTGTTTTAAAAAATGTCCAAGAAGGATACAGTGAAACTCGGATATAAGGAGGTCGTCGGGACCGACCGTCGGTGCTCGTTACACGCATGGTCCACTGAAAATCATGTAAAAACTGTCAGTAGTGTCAGGGAGACCCATATACTAGATCTAACATGGCTAGACTGCTCGCTGCGGGTAGAGGGGAAGCGCCTTATCTACCCAGGGGTCACCCATACGCCGATGGTCGCTGACTCTTGTGATTCAGGCTGCCGTTCTCAACTGCGGCTCTGATTTTGTCGCTGTCCTTTAAAAATGTTGAAAGTGTGCTTGTTGCGATGCCGTTTTCACGACAAATTTCTGCCTTGCTCTTCTGCTTTCTCTCGACTTCTTCGATTATTTTTAGTTTTATTTCCAAGGACAGACATTTTCTCCTCCTCGATTCCATCATTGACAGGTGTAAACAAAGCAATGCAAATGTTGAGAGTCGAGAAACGAATGACTGACCGATTGTAATCACCGTTTCTGCGATTGTTATGATTGAAATCAAAATTGCCCAGCGCAATGATTGGTCTAAACAACAGGCTTGGCCAATCATTAGCCGAGCATATCAATCCCATCTTCCTCCCGTCGCATGGTCACATCTCCACCGTATCCTTCCTTACCCCGCTTCTTGGCCTACTGCACAACTAGTTTGTACCGGTAATCCTACCGGTAAATTACATAAGCGAGACAGCGAGACTTGCCTATTGTTGGCAATTGTTACGTAGCCTAAACGTTTGAGTTCCTCGCCGCTGAAAGTTTTATTGCGGACGAAAGGGTTGCGAGGGCTTAATTGCAGGTCGGTTATCTCGTTAGGGCCGTGTTTAGCGGATTTTGTGCGCGTTATATGAAAGGCAAGTTCACTATTACAAAGAAGGAAAAAAAACGGGGATTTTCATTTTGCTCGGTACATGCGAGAACTCGTTTTATCCGTGCTCGTTATATTCGAGTTTCACTGTACAAAGAAAGAACCTGCTGCACCCTGCACTGTGACTAGACTGGGCCAACAGATGATGCGCAAACGAAGTCCCGAGTTCATAGATGGCACCACACAGACATGCACAACCTGACACTTCGCCGTGTTTCCACTTCGCAAAATAATTTTTTCTTCAGTGTACGAAACTTATATCGGGCAGAAATTCGGGATGTCGGCCGGAAGTTTAGGGATCAACGAAATTGTCGGAAATCCGACTTTTGTTGGAAAACTTACAGGTCTGACTATTTTAGCACATAAGTGCAGTTTTGTCTGCAAAATGTATTGAATTAGACCAGAGCAGCATGCACCATAGTAACACTATAATCTACAACACAAGAGTAGTGGATCCCTTTATTATCCGCTGTGAATTTTCTTGGGATTTTCCAAACCTGATCTTGAGCCAGATAAGGTCTTGGATGCATAATAGGCTCTGGCAGAGTTCATGTACAACAGCTGACAGAGCCAATGGGAATCTTGTACCTTTGAAAACAAGCTACCTATATGACACATTGACAGTGGATAATATTTAAAGTAAGGAAATGGCTATTTATGGAAAATCAACCAGTTGAAGCTCAGAGTGCCCTTGTACAAATCAATGTCCACTTTGTACATGAAACCAGAGTTAAGTTAACCAGAATGCTGATTGAATCTTTTTATGTATCTCACAGGTTCAAGAAAGTTAGTGGTCACAGTTAATGGACTTAAGAAGTGATGAAAAAGACTTCAGATCTGTGGCCTACTGCTGTGATAATGTGTTATTTCTGATGTGCCCCCATAGTGTGCTAATTAGTAGCACTAGCAACAGGACTTAATCTCCGAATGGGATGGCCAAGCCGAAATCTGCTAAGAAGTGAATTTCTGATACGGGGCATAATGAAGGCAGATTACAATTTGCATCACAACTTTTGACTTGTGAACTCTTATCAAGGGAAATAAATGTTGTTCCTACAAATTCAGAAAAAAAAAAGTATTTTTTATAAAAGTTTTACAAAAAAGAACGCATTTCATTTAAAATCCTTAAGTCTCTCTAAATAGTCAGTGGAGTCCACCTCACAACTCGGCATCAATTAAAAACTGTGGCATGTCAGATTTATGGTATAGGTGGCTTCGAAGTGTAATGCCTAGGTGTGATATGACTTTGTCCCCTTAGTTTTATTATAACATGATGCTGTTTGACATATCTTTGAAAGCTGTTTTGTCATAACACAACCCTACCACTGCCATTGTTTGAAATGCTGCACTTGGGCAGATTTTGAATAGAAGCAAAATGCATTTGGCTTTTCAGTAGATTAGGCAATTTGTGAGGAAGTAATCGTAATCAAAGTTCAGCTGCTTGATCACTGACCAGGGGAAACTTCACATGATGCCACAAGCAGCTTGAGAGTTCCATTTCAGAACATCAGTGACTGGGAAGTGCAGGTGTCATACTAGAGCATCCCAATATTGACACTGTCTGTGAGCTATCACAACCTGTAAGAGATCTTAATTTATGCATCTTTCCATTTGTTTTAATGATTGTGATGATGTGTGGGCTCCAGACAGCTAGTCCAAAGAAATGTTCGGTTTACAGATTCACTTGTGTAACAAAATGAGCACTGTAACTCCAGTGACTTGGTGATGACTGTTTGATTCCTTACGTCGTGTACTCACAACAAAAATGCTTGTTGCGAAAATGTACTATTCTGAAAATTTTTTAAGTCTTAAAGCAATAGTTGGCTTAGATTAGTCAAATGGATTATATAACGTATACACTTCAAAACATTTTTGGTGTCAATGAATTTATTATTGTGTTGATGTGTTATAAGCATCTTTCTCTCTGTAAAAGATTTTGATGGGCAGCCCAACTGTCACAGAGTGGGTCTGATGTCAAGATCTTCTTCCACTTTATTTAATTTGATTTTATATGAGTAGGGTTTATTACTGCCCTACCTTGGCTGTATGGAGTTACATTAAGAAAGTATCAGAGAGATCATATTTGAATTGTGAAAATATTCCTCTGCCAGAGCGTCAGGCTGCACTCAGGCCAATGTGAACATGGCAGTGACAATATTTTTTAAAAAAATAGTTCCTCCCTTGAAGTTGAATGTTACCTCAACTTGCTGTGCTTGGTCTGATGACTAAAATATTAGCCCATCAAATGTGAGCTCTCACAACATATTATTTTGTCTGTTCTCCAATTAAACCAGTGGTATGCCATGTGCCATACACATAATTTATAACTGGGTTTCATTATATTATGAGCTGAGGAACTGTATGTATATTTTGTGTGGAATTTTGAAGATGTCTTTGTTTGAAGCTTTTGTTATTTTAATTGGACACACTTATTATGAAATCCTTTCATACCCAAGTAGCAGATTATCCCAAACTACTTTGTACGTCCCAAAATTTTTGTTGAGTTTGACTCAGTTGAGCATTGCTACAGAGAAATATTCTTATGACAAAACAATTTAGAGCACCCTATAAATTTCATAATAAGTGTGTTTGAGTGTACTTGGATGTGAGCCAGAAGCCATTAAAATGTAAATGACACAACGTGACCTGTTTTATCTGCCCTGAACTTTTGAATGTATGTGTATTGTATTCGTTCAACAGGACATCTTGTTTGTGATGTACAACTGGGGCATAGTGCTCATGATTCTATGCATCTTGAATAACCTGGTGCCAGAATTGCATTAAAACAAATTTTCCAAAAGTGAAAATAAGTCACTGATAAATCAATTTTTAACCAATATTAGATCTTCAACAGTGCCAGGGAGGATTTCAAAATAAAGACTCACACCTGATACTTCTGTTTCGATGGACAATAACAGTTAGGTACTCACTTCAGCTAATGCCCCTAGTATTAGTATTAGTATTAGTGTTCAGCGTAGGGAGAGGGTTAGCGGGCAGGGTTCGCGTTGTAGTAGTAGGCATGAGTTCAGGTTAGGGGTGTGAGTCTCATTCAGGAGTTCTTCCCGTATAGAGCATGAACACACACTGACATTCAGGCTTCATATCACTAATATCAGCAGAACATGAAATAAAAACTGGAGGCAGACAGCAGGATTTTGCAAGGTTATTATTTACAAAAAAAAAAGTAAAAGAAAATTTGCAGCACAAGCAACAAATGTTTTTTCCACTTGAACACCTACAATGTACATAGACTAAACCGCAGACCACTGATGACAAACTAAAATGCTTTAATCAAGTGTAGAAAATAATTTGTACAATATAAACTTTCAGTCTATTTTTCTGTTGTCATTTCACTGTCTGTGACTGCAAAATGGATCACATGATTCTTCCAATCATAGCGATAAACTCCTTTTTAAACTTACAAAACAAGTACCATACTGATTTGTTATCACATATTTTGTAGTGAAGTAGAGTCTTAATTATCAGTTCTACTGCAGTCACAGTGTGAAGAGTAGGAGATCAAATAAGTCTTAGATGTCCTGTAATGACAATGTGAAGATCAGGATATTTCAGTGTGATTCCACTGATATTGATTAACTGTCTTAGAGGTTATTTTAAGTAATGATGTAACACTGTTTAATGATAAACATGATTTCATACACAGATCAAAACTATCCCTATATGCATAGTGGAAGCACAGTATCATGAGATAGACAATCATTATCTAAGATTTCATCCTGGTTCTGAATGACTGTATTGCACAAAATTATGAGAACATTAACATTACAATAACAAAAACTCAGTGCCAGGTAACCAACACACACTTGAGATAATGATGTTGGAGACTAAAAACTGGTAGTTAAAAAATTTCGACATTGGTCCTGTTTGTAGGATAGATCTGGTAATCAAAGGTAAGCTTACATACAATGAAGTCCATTTCTAGTATTCAATGCCGACATGAGGATGAGGGCCTAACGAATGAGATGTTGCTGATGATTTGTCTGTGCTTGGAATAGTGATTTTCCATACTTAGAACCACATTTACACTTGGCTGTGTATGCTACCTTACAAGCTGCACCATCCAGTCATTCTGGCAACTTCAGCAACACTGGATTTGAATGCATAGACAAGATGGTGATGATCCTTCATACCAAGATCATCCAGTGAAGCAAGGAATTCATGACGAGCATCTTCCACGAATCAAAAATTGATTCCTGAACACCTGCCCAAATGGCCAAAATTTCCATGAAAATTATCAGTTTTATGTAACCACAGCTGCACAGCTTCAAAATGATTCCATAAATGTGGAAACTTAACGGAAATTCCTCCACTCATTTTGTGGTTGCTGTATAATGTAAAGTCACTGCAGAACATCAGTTTGATGCAGAAGAAATGAACAGAAATTTACCACAACATGCACATTACATGATTAAATATGGCGGTGTAAACACTATGAACTTTTCTTCCTGTCAGAGAAGGATGAAAAGACATAACCTCTGCCTCAGACAATGTTTGTTACATGAATATAACATGAACATTTAGCCAATAACCAGTGTATTGTAACAAGGGAGGAAAGCCTAACTCAAAGGGGTTGTCAGCGAAGATAAAACTCATTCAAACTTGTACTCTTGGAAATGCATATTAGCCTGAAAGTAAAAAGGTGACTGAAAATTACATCCCACATAGTCACGCATGATCCATTCTACATTTTGTACTGATGCACTTGTCACAATACAGAAGTAGTCAGTTAAGCCACAACTAATTAATTAATGTGAAAGATGTTGATGTCCTCTTGAAGTTTCAATGAAAATCCACTGCAATACATACAAAAAAAGATCTGATTCAAATATTTTTCAATGAAATGTTTCATTATTCATTTGGCCAATATCTGCCAAGCAGGACTTCAGGGTGGAGCTCTGAACCTCACTCATGCTGCTTATAATTATATTCATAATGCACTTGGCAGAACTTCATATCCTTGTTCATGACAGTCCAACTCAACTAATTCTGCAATCAGTTAAATGATGACAGGGTGACATAAGTGTATCTTGTTAAGGCAGTATGACAGTGATATCAGTTACGTCTGTCTGCCCTAGAATCATTGACACATTGTTAAGTACTGGCAGAAGTGCAGTGTAAGGCAGAACGATGGATCAGCATGTTCATGTCCACATGCATATTTTCTCATAAGAATTTATGAAGAAAATGCTTTCCTTTTCACTTGGTATAAAAGAAGACCCCATATCTAAGGGATGGTAGTTTAACTGTTTTCCACCGTAATGATCGGTGGTGGTGTATCAGCAGATCACCTCTGCATACATTGACAGTCAAGATAACATTAATGACCCTGTGATTTTACACATCTATGTTCAGACAACCAGTGGTATTGCAAGTGCACCCAGAGGCATAGTTTTCTGAGAATATGCACATTTGTTGTTGTTTTTTTCTCTCGGACAATCAAATATATTGCTCATCTAACCCTGTATCTTGAGATGCTGTTCACTAGGATATCATCAAAACCTTCTGAAACACAGTTTCTTACCTGACAACAAATTGTAGTGAAGCATCATACCCAAACCTATGACCGCAACAACACTCATTTACCATATTTTTCTAACGTCTGTGGTTGATCCAGGTGCAAATGACATTTTTTTCCTTCTTCAATAGGGCTGCTGTCCTTGAAACAGGCACTTCTTGTAATTGGAAATACTGTTAATACAAACGATTTTTCCAGTGCATGATTTTGATAACTGACTTCCACTGTATTTCAACTTTTAAGCTTACAGCCAAAGGATATAAACAACTCACAGTGATCATAGTATATCATTATAAGTTATAGGCTTTGTTCTTCAAAAGTCCCAACATTAAGAAAATTCACATGTATTGCTAACCTTTTCACAGAAAACATTTATTTATACTTAAGTCATCTTGAAACCTACCCCAATCTTGCTATGCATAAAGAGAACATGACTAAATGTCTTTCCGATTTTTAACCTACTTTGGCCTCTGACACTGTGACATTATGTAAGTGGATACAACAAATAAGTGGTGACCAGTAATCAGACATTAACAAATAAATGCACTGGAATCAGATCAGCCTTTGGGTATTAAGTGACAAGTTGTTCAGAAACAATAATATGGCATTGTAAGAGGCACAAAGATTTATAAACTGAACAACTTACAGCATACGAGTGCAATAAACTAACCATTTGCTAACATGTATAACATTTTTATAGTGAGGTTTCAATTGCTTTCATACTTAGAGTCTCATCAAACATTAACTTCATCTTCTCTGTTATTTTCATACACATTCAGATTATTAACTACTGACCTGTTATAACAGCCTGGTTAGACTACTGAACAAACCACCAACTACGTTTGATATAGTAATAGGTAAAAACATGCTGGGTAGTGGTGGACACCATCATTTTTAAGAACTGGTACTTACATAACTTCAATATTGGAAGTATCGAAATGAATTTCGAATCTCTGCTAAATCTAGCAGTATCTACAGGATCCAAGTGTCAGAAATATTGAAAGTATCGAAATGCCTATTTCTTACTAAGTATCAGAATCCGAAATGAATTAACATTTCCAATACTTAGAGCTTGAAGGCTAAGTCCTGTGATGCTTAACAGTCTCATCAAACATTAACTTCATCTTCTCTGTTATTTTCATACACATTCAGATTATTAACTACTGACCTGTTATAACAGCCTGGTTAGACTACTGAACAAACCACCAACTACGTTTGATATAGTAATAGGTAAAAACGCTGGGTAGTGGTGGACACCATCATTTTTAAGTACTGGTACTTACAAAACTTCAATATTGGAAGTATCGACATGAATTTCGAACCTCTGCTAAATCTAGCAGTATCTACAGGATCCAAGTGTCAGAAATATTGAAAGTATCGAAATGCCTATTTCTTACTAAGTATCAGAATCCGAAATGAATTAACATTTCCGATACTTAGAGCTTGAAGGCTAAGTCCTGTGATGCTTAACAATTCAGGTATCGCCCCACCAATAATACTGGGCGAAATTTGGGGACAGAATTGGATGTAAATTCCAAGCTCCACCACTGCACGACAGCTGTACAAAGTTTGGAATCCAGTCTACTTGACTAGCGACAAAGAAAGTATGGAAAGGGCTTCTCATAAAAAAATTCTTTCATTCTAAAATTCTCCTGCAATAGTTTCCTGACCACCCAAATTTATCGTGTAGAAGATCCTTGCATAACATGATAGGAAATGCCATGCTCAGAAGGCAATCTTGCTCTATGTAAATTTAAAATGCCATTGAATCGTGGTGTAAAATACTGCATTTAGATTAATTTTTCCCTATGAAATGGCTTCCAACTACAAGAAGAGTAACATATCTCAAAACAACCCACTTCCATCTTCCAATAAAACCTCTTTGTGGCAGTGTGCTTATCAGCAAACATCACTACTATGTGCACTCTCACAATATGGGCTATCAGTAAAAGAAACCAACAATTCAACAAAGTGGAAAACAAAACCAGTATTACTCTTAATCCTTCCACCGAAACAGCCATCAGAATAACAATATCTGCTGGTGAAAGTAAGAGGCATACAAAGCAGATGAAATCCTTTGGACAATAAACAGAAGATCATTAAACAGAAAGGGGAGAATATTTATCTTGGGATATAAGGAGGCAACTTTCTCTTCTGTCCAGCTATACAATTTCGGTGACACTGGTAAGTTTACCTGTAAGACAACTTCCAACACAGATCTCAGGCCAAGACACTGTTCTGACATATCCTACATAAATATACCATAAGCATGGTATCCCACTGAAAATTAACTTCAGAGATCCCCTTTACTTGTCAAACAAGTCATGTCCAGAGAGTGACATTGTCACTTCTGTGCACATTTTTTTCAAATTCCATACAGATTCTCACGAATTACATGTATCATTCATGCCCTGATATTCTCATTACAAAAAAGACTGGATAAATTACAGAAAAATAATCAAGCTGGAAACAAACCTTTCTACTGGATAAGACCACACAGATATGATCATACCAAATGAGGTGGGCAGATCACACCTTAACATACACAGAGCCAGTATGGACATACTGAGCTTATAAGTTTTTAGTTTACCTTTCTAGTCATATCACACTACCTTCCTTACTAAGCTCTACCTGACAGAAGGCATCTCCTCCAAGTAGCAGTATAGAGAAAAATTACAGGTTGTTTGACTGTTGAGATAATTTTTGTTCATTAAAATGTACTGTTTACAACTTTTCAAGCTGTCAGTAAGTGTCAGGTTAGCAATGTTTTATGATACAAAAAAATCTTCTCTTCAGAAACTTGAACGATTCACAATACCTAAACAAAAAGATTAACCGTATCTAAACAAAACCTGCCCGAGCCTTCAAACAAGTGTGACTTGCCACACTTCAGTAGCTTCTTAGGAAAGATGAACAAAAAATTTTAAAAGTTAATCAGATTTGTCATTTAAGTGATTTTTTTTTTTTTTTCAGTTTATGCGTGCAATATCACATGATTAAGTCCCAGACATGTTTGGAAACTGCTCCTAACATCACTTTCACTCTAAGTCAAAGAGAGTTTGGTTTTGCATTGCTATAGACAAACAAAACCCACAAATTACTACTGTAAGCATATAAATAGCACATAGAATAAAGAAAGGTTTATCAAATAATTTCTTCAAATTATTAAGTCATTTATCTGCTCAAGTGCAGGATCATTTGAGACTAAAGCAATCATTACTCAGCCCCAACTTGATCATGTTCTAAACAGTGCCTTTAAAGTGCTATGAAATTGCGACACTTCAGGTTTTGTCTACAGGATATTATGATTTATATATAAGCACGACTAGAGGACTACATTTATAAAATGCACCATAAAATGTCTCACAATACATTGTCTTCCTAATGTTGCGTCTCAATCTCAATAGGTTACTGAACATCTTAATGTTAATCTGCCACCTTTTGGTTTTCCAGCAAATGAGTATGCTGTCCCATGAATTTATGCAAAATGAAATGATATCCACTAAACTTAAAAATTAACTACTGGGGCTAGTGGCTAAAATGTCTTTCGGTGTATGGCCTTGACTCCTTCTTCATGGTACTCTCGCTTGGAAACCCACATCTTTCTAAAGGTGTCTAGGGAGGCAAGAATCGAGCCACTGAAAAGGCAAAGATCATGATGATTAGAGTCAGGTGATAATTAATAATAATCAACGTTTTCACTTCACAAGTAGACATGTACATTTTTAGAGCTACAATTTCTTCTACTATTAACGGATTTAACAATTCTGAAAACTTTTGCATTATGCAGGGATGCCACTCACTTTTCATGAAATTCTCTGAAGCTTTTGTGGCTTCATGGGAAAGTCATGTGGACTTGGTCTCTAACCTGAAACCTCTACTTTCAAAGAGCCAAATCATGTTTGATCTCTAAACAAAGCCATCTCTTAAACAATAAAGAATTTTAATATAAATAATTTTATAAATTTCCTGCATAATTATGCAGTGCACAAATCAAAAGTGGACTTGCCAGCCCCTACTTATCAAGCATCAGGCAGCAGATGAGGCTGTTTGAATAAAGTTAATTACATAGTTTTGATTCTTGTGATTAGTCATTCAACTATGTTCTTCATCAATGTCAGAAATTGACTTAAACAGAAAGGCTAGGACAACAAGCTGCTTCAAAATCTTGCTTCTCCAGCTTCCTGGGTTGGGATTAGTAAGTGAAAGTTTCCTTTAAGATGTTCCTTAATACTACTAGGATGTCCCTAAAGGTTTTGCTGCTTAGATGTCTTGCTTTCAATTATAATTCAGACTATCTCCGCATATTAGCATAGATCCACGTGTTCTGCAAAGAGCCGTACCCACACACTGCCCAAGGAAGATAAGCAAGAATGACAGGCAATTAGCCAGTCCTAGTACTGCCTCAGCTAGGCCTACAAGGCAATGTCTGCAGAGGAAAAGCATAACGCCAAATTTGTGTGTCTCGTATGGTTTCCATTTTCCAGATGAGTTTTCAAAACCAAAATAACAGCCTCCACTTAGGCAAGAAGTGACCTTTCACTAACTCTTAATATATCCAGAAATATGTCGACCATACTGAAACACCTACACCTATTGTGACTGCTGATCTATTGGTACGGCAACTGTACCGAAACTTCAGATAAAAATTCAGATCTTGGAATTTATTTTTTCCGAGAGTCGTCACAGATTCTCAGACGGCATTCTCGGAGCCGCCAATGTTCTCAGATTTTCAAGAATTCTCAGGAGAGTGGCATCCCTGATTATGTTTCATGCTCATCAAAATCCCTTTCCAGCCACTATAATCACGCTATTCTCTTTGGACCTCAGGTGTGATAGTTACTGTCCTAAGTAATTATCATTATACAGGTATGTTCTTCATCCATGTTCCACCCCAGTTTAAGATGATGATTTTTACATAAATTACAAGAAGTTAATATTTTGCAGAGGAAAGAATTTCACAGGATGTCCTCTTTTCAGTGGCTGTCAATCTGTCAATCACTGTGTACATTTACATGAATTCATTAGACTGACCCTTAAATCTAACAGAATTAACTATCCCTTTCTTAGTTTCCTTACAAAGAAAATATGACTTCTAATGATATACCTATGCCAAGGTGCAGCATCTTTCTTTAGCATAAACAAAATTGGAAGACACATAATGAGAAATACATACCCAATCCATGTTGAATATAATCTCTCTTGAGGGGCTGATATCTATAACAAAAGAAATTTTGAAACAAATGAAAAGGATTTGGAAAATTATTCTAATCTTGATACATTTAGTCACTTTACTCTAAGTATTCTATGTTAATCTTCTGTGCTAAGAAAGTGACAAATATATAATGCACTAATGTAACCTCACTGTCTGAACATTACAAACATATCACAAAACTGAAAGCAGGAATATGTTCCTTCTCGTTATGGCTAAGACAGTACTAGATATTACATCCCTGTAACTAGCACAATATTTCCACTCAGCATCTACAGATTGTACCATATGAACTGAATGTCCGCAGACTGCAGTGTGTGCATTTACCAACTACATACCTAGTTAATGTTTTTTTACATGGTTGTGAAACAAGAAAGACTGACAGAAGAAAATTAAATACTGACCCTCAATTTCACATCTCTTGGAGATAATTTCTTCACTTCACTAAGAAGTCTGTCACCAAAACCTGTTTCACAAATTTATAAGAGAGGAAAAATCACCATAAAATCCACAACAAATATGATTTATATATAGTTTGAACTCTCATAATCTATTCTGCCGTGCTTACAACAATATGAAGCACAACTGTAAGGTGCTTTGATTAAAGTTAGTGATCACTGATTTAGCATTAGATTTCAACCTTTTTCCTCCTTGTTCCAGTCTGCATTACTAGAAAAAATACCTGTTTACAAAAAAAAAAAAAAAACTTCAATTTTCTTTCTTCTGAGAATCTGCCTTACAAATATCCCTCCCTTAGTTCGCAGTTACTCTGATCACATTAGCATCATATATTATTGTTAAAAGTGAAAATTATTTCCCTTCCTCTAATGTGCTTTATCATTTAGAATCCTATACAAATATTTTACATTAGTAATTAAATGTACATAACAGCGAAGAATTGGTAAAGTCAAGTATATGTTAGTAAAATAGAATCTTCGTAAAATATATAGTAAATTTCTCACAAAATCCTATAATTCTGTGGGGATTAATTTTCATTCTCATATTTTTAACCCCATGTCTGAAAAAATGCTATCCTCATGATTTTTACTGCTAAGTTTAAAAACTATACATACTGATATTTATTAAACATTTTAGAACCTTTTGCTTTTTTTTTTTTTTTTTGTTATAACAAAGAACTTTACCTTTGAACAGTGTGGAACCTCCACTTAGCACAATGTTGGAGTATAGAGTTTTTCTCAAGTCTAAGTCTGACTTCTGAATGGAGCAAGATAACACCTCATGTATGCCCTCACATTCATCGCCTATCAAATCTGGCCTGAACAGAAGTTCTGGAGCTCGGAACCTTGCAGGTCCAATCTGTCAACAAGAACATGTCAAACTATGACAAACTCTCAGTCAATATTGTGTCTTCAGAATAATAATTAATAAGTCAACATTAAATTTCTTAATTGTCACTGAAAAGGCTATGACAGAAAAAAATAAATGGAATATTCATATGACCTGTCTAAAATGTTCATTTTTTTTCTGGAAAATATGTCAGAAAGGCAATATCACCCTATAAAAATGACATCATACAATGGCCTGACTACCTGCAAAATTTTCTTGAAATGAGAAAAATTCCCAAATATTGGTATACATATTCTGAGCACAGTTTTACTGATTTAATTTGCGTTTTAAGTTAACACCTTATTATCAGTGCACAAACTGAGCACAACATGAGTAGTGCAAAAATATTCTTGCAGGGTCTCACATTCTCAGCCTTTAAGCATTAGTGACTAGCAATATAATAAATTTCATCTTATTTAACACTATTTTCAGCAGCAGAGGATGAAAGAATCTCAAGGAGATGGTTCGCTGATCTACATATATTTGTAATCACTATTAAATGCTGCTTTAAAAACCTTCCTATCGACATGAGATTCAAAATGCAAATAATATTACAGAAACTACTGACCTCTACAACATTTCCATCTGGAAGTGTGTATTGCACTTTTTCAGTTTCCATACTCTCTTCCCTCAAGGGGTTGATAGACAAATAACATGTCCTCTGTGGAGTAAAAAGTGAGCAAAATTTTAGATTGCATATATAAATATCTGTGCATACTGGTCTAATCTAGGTCTACCAGGCAGTTGATTATAAGATTGTAAACACTACAAATGCAAAGCTACTCCTTCTAAACATTATAAGCTTAAGTGGACATTCAAAATTTCTACATTTACCTGTAACTAATTCTCGCTAGATGTGGAAGAATTGACATACGGTCTAACCCAAATACCTCCAACCGATATAAGTCAAAATCATGATTTCCTCAAACAATCTTTCATACCCACATTAATTTCTCTATATGTGAGCCAGCATCACGAACCTCAATGCAAGTCGCAACCACCCGAATCCAGAAAATCGCGTTCAAAGGTGAAAACTCGATTTTTTGGGCCATTTTTGATTTTTGATGAGTGTGATAGTTTAGCCATTTCTGTACATCATATATGAAGCATAGTCTTTAAAAATGTTGCTAAGTATATTATTTTGATCGTTAAAAGCAAGGGGGGTCTGACTTGCTTAGCAAAATCTGCCGAAATTTGCCCCGAAATGGGTCCCACTTTGCTCGCTCTCCGCAGATCACGCAGGCTAACAAGTACCGATTATTTGGTATCGTTGGAAAGTTGGAAAGCTCCTCTCTTTGACAATGTATTAGTCAAGCTACTAAATTTAGCTGCTATCTTCAAACTGGCCAATAAAAACGTCTAAAATAATAAACAAAATAGGCTTTGTTGCCAAGACTTTGCTTTGTACGCGTTGATTGGTTGACGGAAATAGATTCAGCCAATCCTCGCGCAGCTCTGTCCAGTCTTTGTGTTATTGGCCTTTGACCCCGTGACCACGCTCCACTTAGCAGCCAGCCGCACGTGGTTTACAACTGGTCAGCATGGAATTTTTGCCTTTCTTTTTTTATTGTGATAAGTTTAATCATTCTGATGTGATAGCTGTAACCTATGGCTGTGTGAGCAGAGTTAGTCTAGTAGTAGTGGCAGTATTTAGTTTGCTTAGACTAGGCTAGGCAAGACTAGACAGTGTCAGCTGTTTATAAGAGTTTCAAAGGAGACAGCAGGACCTGCATGTGGTAAATAGTAGCAGTCAGTTCTTATTTCTTGGTCTGCTGTTCTCTCAGTCTGCTTCACGTTTTCTTTATCAAAGTTTTTGCATAAGCTGGTAGCTTTAGAAATTATTATCTTAATGGACCTGGATTGGAGAAGTTGGGCAGGACAGTTTGATGTATAAAATAACTTGTTGATTGTGCTTTACCAGTATGTGTTAGTTAAATTCATATACTCAAGTGGTGATATTTCGTGTATGGATTACTAAGTAGGCATCTTTGGGTAAGTTGGACTCTATCATTATTTTTTCCTTATCCTTTTTCAATAAAATTCATTACTCTTCATTCATGGTTATTGTAGCTTTTTTTTCCCTCTAAATCAAACAATAATTCCTTGGCTTGTGACAATTGTCTGATTTAATCTGCGTTATTGTCTGTTTTAACTTGGTTATTGCCTTTCCTAAATGGCAGAGTTGAGGATATAATTTACAATGACTAATTGATTGTAAATCAAAATCATGGTGTTATTTATGAAAAAGCCAGGGAAAAACACTCTAAGTAGTAAAGAATGAGATTGAGGCCCTTACATTGAAGAAAAAAGCACAAACGTAACCTGTTTAGTTTGCACTGTTTGCAACTCATTCTTGGACTATAAAGTAGGCTGAAATCAATTCGCTATAACTAATAGATGGCTGAGTCAAAATATGCAGATTTTTGAAAGAAAGTTTATCAATCCCTTATATGTAATCATGCCAAATTTCATCCTTATAGATTAACTCTAAATACCCGTTGCTAGGGAGTGAAAGAAGGGACCCTCATGCCGAACGCGAAAAAACGCACCGCCATCTTTAACGGCGATTTTCTCGGAAGTTGCTTCCGAATTTGACGTGGGGGTAGGTGTCTTTAATATCGCATAACTTTGTGATGGCTTGATGGATTTGATCGATATTAGTATCAAATTAAAGATGAAACTCGGCACTTTTTGATATTATTAGGTTAATTCCTTCAAAATGCGACTTGCGTTGAGGTTCGTGGTGCTGGCTCACATATCAGTACTCCACATTTTCTTGAAATTCTGTGAACTCAAACAAGATGAAGTGGTCCTGCAGAATTCCAGATATGCTGGCAAAACACAAACTCCTGTCAGCAGCAAACTATTTCTCTTCAGTGGAAGAGAGAATCAGCATACTAGTTCACAGACACTTACCTCCTT
This sequence comes from Ellobium chinense, assembly GCA_033807755.1. Classification (NCBI taxonomy): domain Eukaryota; kingdom Metazoa; phylum Mollusca; class Gastropoda; order Ellobiida; family Ellobiidae; genus Ellobium; species Ellobium chinense. Next base: position 3,752,926 of record JAWQUT010000001.1, read on the forward strand.
AAGTTGTTTGACAACTTCAAACTCAGCAGATGTGTGGAAGTCAAACCCTTCCTTCCTCAAAAGTAAGCGTAAGTACTTCGTGACATCTCTGCCTGCTATGTCTACCCTCATTATGCTGTGTGGCATGGCAAAACCTTCATAAATCGGTACAGCATGTGTGACTCCATCTCCAGCATCCAAGACTACACCTGTGGTGCGACCTGTTGCGTATCTGAACAAACAGCAAAACATTGTTAGTGCTCAAAATGCATTTTCTGAGTTAGCAACATCACAAAGACAGCGGCAACAAGATTTTTACAATACTTTTGCTCTTGATAGAGAAAGCTTAAGTTAAAAGTATCCACACAGAGTGTAAAGAAAAAACATTGGTTCTTTATTTTAGGCTTAAAACAATATCATACTTATGCTATGTGAAGAGTCTCCAAACCCAACTCTTGTTCCCATCTTACATTGTTAACCACATGCTTCACAAAAACCTCTTATGGACTTCTAGCCTCATTAGCTAATAGTTCAAAATCTTCATTATCAATATTACTTAATAAAGTAATTTAATAAAATGAAATTATGCATGTGGGTTTCATATGGACATGAAACAGTATAATATCAAAGTAATTTTTAGCACCTTAAAACCATACACCAATCACTGTTCACAAATACTGAAGTTAACATTTAATTTTTGTTAACCTCATAACTACCATCCAATTCTATTACTGTTTTCCAAGCAAACAGCAAAGATGGGTAAATTGCAAAAAGAGATGACTATGAAGAAAAGACAGCTGTATTGTCAATAAGCTAAAAAGAATTATTCATAACAAACTCACAAACTTAGTACAGCCTGCATGGATATAAATAAGGCTGGCACATTGAATGTTTCGAAAAAAATTTCTGCCGCTTTCTCTCTGTTTCGTAAGGGATTCAAGGGTGCTTCTGTTAACAACACTGGATGCTGAAATGACAAACAAAATCATGTTAAATTTTGGCTAAAATGCACATGACAAAAGTTTGCTCTGTAAAATATTAACATCTGTATATATCACATATTTCTATCAAAGATTATGACAAAATTAATGTTCTGCCACAAGAGATGCTAAAAGCACAACAAAATCAAATATACATTACATGCTCCTATCTGAAATATGTCAGAGTTGAAAACAGGCCCACAATGAGATTAAAGGAAATGTTATTGAGCTATCCACCTTTTACCAATGTCTTGATCACTAAGCATTTTGTCAGTTTTAAGTCTGCCCTAGTACCACGAGGTGAAATGTTACTGAACTGACCTCTTCTGAAATCGTCTGTAGTTGGTCCTTTGAGTAAATGTACTGCCAGATTTGTTCCATATCATTCCAATCTTTCACGATGCCATGTTCCATTGGATATCGAATTGATAACAGGCCTCTGTGTTCCTAAAAGGACAAAGGTCAGATCTCAATATAACAAACTGAATAAAAAACATATCATGACACTGTGTCCCGAGAAATGGGCTTTAACAAGCTCACTGGTACCTAGTCACATATTTCCACACAAAGTGGTGATGAACCCAAATCAATACACAGTGCAAAAATTATTTCTGATATTTACTGGCTAAATGAATGTTTGAAGTGAAGATGAACTTCTCCTATCTCTCTCTGTCATACTCTTTGTTCTGCCAGTTTCATATCTCTTTTGCAAAATCCTTTTCTTAATGGCAAAAATCATATACAAGATAGAAATCCCTTCGTCTGTTTAATTTCTTTTCATATTTAAATTCATGGCAGTGGAACAACCATTACCATACTTGCTAACTGCTAGAATATTAATTTGCTTAATATGGTCACAAAAGTGATCCATTTTTTTTCATCTGGAAAAGCAAAAAAAAGCTTATTTCCTATAATTTGTCATTTATTATGGAGCAGGGAAATGAAGATTGTTTTTATGTATGCAATTCGAATAATGCAAACACTCCACTCTTTGCATGCCACTCCTCACAAACAAATTGGGATAAAGTACTATCAATCTGCACTATATATAAAAATCTTTTAAAAAAACCTTCAGGTTCTTTTTTATGACTTGTCAAGGATCAGGAAGCATATGGGACAGTGCAAATAAAACTTCTTCACTGAATAAGGCACCCAACATAATAGCCTGACTCTTCTACTTAGTCATTCAGACTTGCATTCCCCAAAGTCAGAAAATAATTGATTATATGTACAAACACATGATTCAGAGTGTCACAGCAAAATTAGCATGTTCTTTGATATCAGTTAATACATCTGCACATCGCACTTGGAAGACAAGAAGCAAGCCTAAAGCGAGCAGACACGCTGATATGTAGGATTGGCTTATAATGTAAACACTGAAGTCTACTCTGGACAACCCAAAATGAAAACGCAAACTGGAGAGTTTAGTTAGTTGTCGAGTTTGCTTGTTCCGTAAGGATTCCATTAGATGAGTAATTGAAATCATATGCTGGCCTTTACTTTACAAAACTGTAAAAGTTGATTCTGCTGAAATCACGGTGCCTTAATCTAGTCAGTCTAGCTGTATGGCAGCCATACAGAATGTTCTTGCAGGTAATCACGTCATTCTAGTTGCCTTTTGCATTTCACACATTAAAATATTAATATCCACTTGTTTAAAAAAGTCCATGATGGCTTTTAATTTTTATTGCATATTTGCATATATCTGCTGATTTTGCATTACACAATGTGCAGTTGAATGATGATTGATAAATGAGTCATTACCTCTGCCTCTGGACCGAGGAACATGTCCCCCTCCAGTGCTCCTGCCATGACACGGACATGTTTTGGTCTTCCAATACTGAAAAAATACAGTTTAAAGAATAAGCCAATATTCATTGAAAATTTTATTGAAAATCTCTATTCTGACCCAACTGTAAAGCCATGCCTGAAATAATCACTTAATAGTATTATCACATCCAAACTCTAATTGGATTAAAGTTAGAAAAATATCCAACATGCCCTTTCAAGTTCAAGTCTCAAACCTCTCAGACAAACTGAGAGAGTGCAAGAGAAAAAAAAAAAGAAAATGGAAATCGAGCAAAGAAAAATGTACATCTCCTGATGGACATCATGCCCATCCCTTCAGTTACTAACATTTCTTGATCTAACAGATAAATAATGTTTGTTTTTCTAAGTCAAAGCTGGCCTCATTTCACTTGTCTGTCTGCACTGATCAAGGAACTGACAATTTCATTTCTTTCAATTCACACAGCTGTACTTACTAATTTGGAAATATGTACTTGGGAACTTGGTCACCTGCAAAGCCTGCTTTAATAACACCTGATCCCTGAAATGAAATTTGGCATTTGACTATTAATATAGAATGTGTTACGCTATATCCTTACCTCACATCTTCTGATAGCTGGATGCACTATCAAATTATTTTGTACATCAAATTGTTTGGCCCAACTTCTTGCATGCAAATCTATTAAGATATTTTCTACAGCTACGAGCATTTAAGCAAGAAATTTAGGATTTCCAAACACGCCTCACAGCCAACGGTGACTGAGTGGAGATCGAACCCTAGGAAGGAATTCCTCAGGAGTCTCACACCTCTAACCAGAGCATATGCTTACCAATACCATTACAACCCAAAAGCTAACCCTAACCCTGGCCCTACCCTTAACCCGAACCCTAATGTCCATGCCAAGAGGTGTGTGAGTCTCAATTGGAATTCCTCCCCAAAATACAAATCAGCTTAAAAGAACAACAGCTGACCTAGAAACCAGAACCAACTGCTACTGTGTCACACAGGCCACTGTTTCCCGAGAAACTCCAGTAAGCAACTGGCACTGTCTAGCCTTGCCTTGCCTACTATGTAGAGTAAGTAAATTGAATACTGCTACTATAACTTGCTCCTCTGCCACATTAATAGGTCAAAACTGTCATGTTAGGATGATTAAACTTTTCACAATGACAGTGAAATAAGAAAAGACAAAAATTCTATGTTGATTCGTTAACAGGCCTTTTCTTAAATTTGTGCAATGACCTGACAGTAATCTGTATGTTCTGTGGATTTACTGTGGCTTAGCCTCTTATTTCCACAGTAGATTTACTGTTCCTTAGTCTTTGAATCTCCTTTTTTCCACAATATATTTACTTTAGCCTAGCCTCTCCACTTTCCGCAGCCAATTTACTATGGCACAAACAGCTTCTCCAATTTCCTTAATAATAATAATAGATTCATATGGCTCAGCCTCTTCATTTTTCACAGATTATTTCATTATTTTGGTTTCACAGTGTATGATTATACGCAGGTTTGGTAAACTCATTATCCAAATGTAGATGTGGAATGGATCCGGTTTCTCAAGCAAAGTCAGCCGAAAAGCCTTACTCCCGGCCATGCTGGAGTTACAGGCAATGAAAGGGCAGACTCGCTGGCTGGAAATGCAGAGGTACAGGGAGTACTGATGTTGGGAGAGAAGGAAGTTCTGACAAGCCTTAGAGTCAATGGGATGGATGCAGTTGGTGATACAGTGGAGCGGCTATGAGTATGAGCCCTCAGGGTCAGACAAAGAGCTGCAGCGAAGGAAGAAATGTCAGGACAAGATAGATGACACCCTAATCAGTATCTGACTGGCACCATCAGTAGGATAACTCTGAACCATGTCTTGAGGTTGATGATGGAGCGGCTGTGGACATGCCCAAACTGCAATGATGTCAACTCTTCATCCAAGTAATCCAAGATCTAGATCTAGGTTCTCAGACAATACTCAGGACTCTCTCTCGAGATATTCCTGGATGAAGGGTAAGTAAAGGACAAGAGAGCATCCTTGGGAATGTCCCTCCCGGGCTAGGTCCCGCCTAGGATCCTAGATCTAGCTAGAGATCATGTCTTTCTTACCTAATCTTGCTCCTAATTCCAATCCAAACATGCCTTGGGAGTGAACCAAAATTTCACTCCAGCTAGTCTAAGTCTAAGCTGAACATTTAAAAAGAACAACAGAGACACCAAATACACTGGTTACAGTGTACAGGTCTAACTCATTTTAAGGAAACTGAACATGGCACCAGGCTATCTACATCTGCCACCTAACTCTGCTTTGCCCCAGATGCTAATTGTCTACTTTGATTTCTTTGGTTAGCTGGATAATAATTTATAATGTGACGACACTTATTTCCACTGTGCTGTAACAAGAGTCACTATCATTATTATATCAGTAGTCTTGCATGCATGCTGTCTGTTGTCTTTTTTAACTAACTTTTTAACACACACAACTGAATTTTAACCCTGATTCCTAACCCTGTATTGAGCATTTGGTGAGAATCTCAGGATATTGCCAACAAGACTAGACTCAGTTTACTAATTTCGAAATATGATGGTAGGTTCCTCAGCGCACTGCCATTTGTTTTAAATGTTCTAACTTCTAGTAGCTTATTTAGTCTGGCAGGGTAATCTCCCATTGTTGAATGACGACATCTTCCAATTCCAGGAGTACTGACACTGTGTCTGCATATTTTGCAAACATATGTATACTCTGCTGCAATGTCCCTTTAATTTCACTTTTCATTTAGCAATATATTGTTCTCTTAATTTCACAAATAGCCACAGGGATCACTCTGTGACGGAATCTGCCATTCATTGTCAAGGATTCTTTACACTACAGACCACTTCACTGTTTTTAGCCACTTGACTTTGGTTTTTTAAGTTAGCAAGCAAGCTAGTCTAGATTGGACTTGCTGTTCATTGCGATTTTTTTTCCAAACGCATTTCTGTAAATCATTTCTGTGTTCACAAAGAATGTGGTTCAAAACATATCAAGTGTTTCACCACTGGAAAATGATCAATTGTCGATAAATATCAATGGTTGAATTTATTATGAGTCATCGCAACACAGTGAGCACAGTTGAATAGACCAGCGTTTATCTCCAATCGATCATGACGCGACAGGTGTGATGGAATAGTTTTATGAGAGCGTCTATGCGTATAGTAATAACAAACAACATGCAATGGATAAGCAGTGAATAACGTACATTGTCTATAACGACAGGCTGGTTTGCTATAACATCATAGGAATCCATGGAGTACGCTGTTGAACACCTCAATAAAGTAGGAAATTGGTTCCCCTGCGTCTACTGGAAATGGAACTCTCCTGCTTCTTATGTTCATTTGGCGGATGTGGATTGTGGGTAAATTTACCCCCAGATTTTTCAGGTCGTGCAGAACTATGTTTGTACGTGTATATACTTGGCTGGGGAAAAGGAATACTGTACACTTTGTTGCTCTAGCCTAATGTTTGGTTTCTTATGAATGGTAATGATAATGTAAGGATTGCGGTCAACTTAAACTAGCTCTATGCAAGTACTATTTTTTTCTGAAAACTTAGCAATGTACTAGATCTATCGTATTATCATCATCCATAAAAAAAATATTAAAAAATCGAACACATTTAACCACCGTTTGATTGGGTGCCTCCTGTAACTATCAAGGGTACAAACTACATGTAATTTGCTTGTTACACGCTACCCTTTCCCCCTCCCCGCCACTTCTGGCCACTGGTTTTTTGTTGTTGTTTTTTTCTGTGCTCAGAATTTAGCTGGCTTTTGTAAAATGCTAAATCTGAGCATAAGCAAATGCTATCAACATGAAAATAGTGTGGGTCTGGCCGAATCTCATTGTCTGCTGCCAAAGAAAACGCTTTCAGAGCAAAATGATTATAACATTATTTGCCATAGAATTAGGAAATGATGACCCAGTTCTCAGCTTATATCTCGAAGTAATATTAATTCATTATTTATTTTAACGAAAATTATAACATTATAAACACGATAACTGTATAACATATATGCAAAATACTTGAGCAAAGGAACAGACCCATTTTATCTCTTCCCCTTTTATCCAATATCAACACTCTTAATAATTGTGTAGCTTACCTCAATTCTCTAAATGTCTGCCACAGATATTTCATAATATATCAAACAAAAAAAAATGGAATAATATCGTTGTAATATGGTTCCTTGCGAGGCTCATTGCATGCTGACCTGACCTATCTTAAAACTACCCTTCCCCTTTGAACTTAATGGATCAACCCCATTTTCTCGATGTGGGTGGGCTTGCTTGTCATGTTTTGGCTGTTCCATCAAATTGCGCTAATGTTAAAATTATTTGGTCATAAGAAAAATTGCACCTTAAATATGGTTATCATTTTTAAAATTTCTTTAAAGTTATTATATTAAATAAAAGTATTTTACATTGTTAATTTTCTGTTTTGTTCCTTGAACTATGGATAATAATAGGCGATAGATTGTAACCGTTGGTAAAGTAAATAGGTCACAACAGCCTAGTCGAAATGCCAGAGACCAACATGGACGTCAGGGACAGACGTACTGCTGGGTACTCACCAGCCAATGTACCCATAACACCACCTGGACTCGAAGCAATATATTCGGCATGTCACCGACTCTATCCAGATCAACCAAATCCTCTGCAAGTTACGGCTCTGGTCAAGTACTGGTGAGTAGATATGGCAAATGTTCTAGTCTGGTGAAGTCTGTCCCCCGTTGTACAGAGACAATAGCGAATGTCTGGTCATCGATCAGCTGGACCATCAGGCCTTACACTCATGTTCTCTCTTGACTATTCATCGTTGTCTTCAGGAAGAGTAATTTTAGGACTTTAAGTAAAGCCTAAGGAATATTATGAGAGCCAATGAAAGTTACAGAATATACAGTACAGTTGACTACCTGTAATTTAGGGAGTGGTTTTTACAAACAACTAAACTAGACTAGTCTACACTGACACTGACATAATAGGGTCATAGTCATAGTCATAGACCAGTTAATGAGAATCAGGATTTGATTTAGAATAGTCAGTCTTAAACTAAACAAAGCCAAGATTTTTCTGAGAGTGAGAGTCAGTGATGGCTTCTGTGTTTGTTACTGCAGAACATTATTAATCTTTTATGTTTAATGAGCAGCCATTGTCTTTTTTGTGAACAAGGCTGTAAGTATGATTCAACTGATGCACCATACAACATTACATCTTATGAAAGCATGATGAGGAACTTGTCGATGTTGTTCACAGCTTCAGTCTGATGTATCCACAATTAGTGGTGGGCCGATCCCTCATTTTGAAAAGTCGACTTTACTCGATCTTTTGGCAGCAGGGATTGTAAAGATTGACTAAAACTCTTTTGAGCTCGAGCTTTTTCAGTTCATGAGGCTAAAATTCTTCTTCTTCCCATCCCTACTATCTAACATAAACAGCCTCCCTTAAATTGCATTCATAGAAGCTGCAACACTCAGCTCGCACTAACTCGTGGCATGATTAACGTTTAGTTGAGCCAAGATTGAAACTAAAATTCAAATTTCAAGATCAAATCTTCAGAGTTGATTCTGATTCGCCAAGTTGATTAATTTAGCCACAGGATAAGATCATCTCACTCGATCTTTTGAGTCAAGCTGCCCAGCTCTAGCCACAGTTCCTTGAGACGCTCTTGTGTATAGCTGCCTTTCAGTTGATCTATCTGCTGTTGTTTTTGTGCCCTGTGTGTGCAGGGATGGTCCCTGGTGGAGGTTTATAAATCTAGGGAAGGGAATAATTTGTGTTGCCCAAAACAGTAGCCACCGTACATCTGTCAAGTCGGTGAGAATGTATTTAATAGATTAATATTTTGTGTCTGACCATGAACACATTGGCTTGCCAGCATCTCCCAATACACCTCCTAATACATAGCAGCACCTCCCAATACCTATAAGAGGAAATAGGCCAATATCTGTACATTTATTAAACTTCGATGTGGCTCATTGTGACATATCCCTGTCTTTAACTATGTGTGTATGTTATTATCTAGAAGTTTCTGTTAATGTTATTTTTTTATTAATGCTCAGATCCTGAGTCACCATTCTACACTAGTTAACAAGAAGAATGTAATCCTGAATGCAATTTGACATCATTTAACATTGTTTAATAAGGGATAGGTGATGAGAAAGAATAAACTTTTGGAAAATGAGGAAAGGGACATACACAGGCAGGAAAGTTTAAAATGGTTTTTATTAAAATAATACTTCCATGAGTTTGCTTGATCCAAAAGGATGGAAGATCAGCTCAAAGAGTACATTAGGCTAAAATAATTACAGAATTCACGCTGGTCTCAGAGATGGAAGGCAGCATGGGTATTACCCAGCCCAATACAGTGATAAGCAGACAAAGCCATCTTTCACCAAGCGCAACTACATCTTCTCGAGACTCTCATTGGTCGGCTCAAAATAAAACAATCAAACCTGTATAAGATGACCATCATTTATTCCTCATAAAAATTGCTACCTCGTATACTATAATTGTGGGTTATTAAAATATTAGTAAAACAGACCTGTCAGCTCCCAGGAAAAAAAAAAGACAGCATAATTTCCCATACTTTTATAGATTTCTGGGACCCCATATGGGAACAAGCTTTGACCCTAAAGAGTAAAATCCCAGGTTTTTGCCAGTGGCCAGGTGGAAAAATCAACAACACCGAAATGGGTGAAACTGTCTTGTGAAGATGGTTCGGCTAGTTTGAGCCAAGTTAAGTGTTGCATTGTCTGCCTGGCTGAACATTGTTGTTTAGCTATTAAACTCAGTCGCTGATATTTTGATTAAGAGGTCAGCAGTCAGCTTTCTGCCAATCTTAGTCAGACACTCTGTGCTATGTGCCTCAGAGTTAGAAAGACAGGCCTGAGACCCACTAAACAAAATGTTGGAAATGCTAGAGGCAGAGGATACCACACAGCCTGATATTTATTAGCCTAGGATGGCACAGTGTATCTGATATTAAAGATGCTGTTGGAGAGCAGAAGTTTCCTTTCCTGTGCTCAATGATGGAGGCTTTCATTACTATTCCTCACAGTAATGCTGAGGCTGACAGGATCTTCTCAGTGATCTGAAAGTACCTAGACTCTCAAAGTTAAAGTGGTTCTGAATATTCAATTTTAAAATCCCCAAATCCCTGTTTCTTACTCCTTATGCAAAGTTGATGTACACAAGAAGCTTCTAAAATAAAAAGCTTGGGCCGATGGCATTACAGGGGTACATATTTTAGCGATTGAAAGTGCCAGTCTAGGCCCTAACATTTTCGATCTGAAAATCCTTCGTTTTTATCGAAACGGTCCGAAAACCGGAAGTGACGTCGTAGCCACTACGCCAGCTGCTCGCCATCAACCGACAACAATGGTCTACTGCATTGCGGTTAACTGTCGGTCACCATTTCGGGTGCGCAAATCGTGGTATTTACCGTCGAGTTCCGCTAAACAGGCATCGAGAACACCACATGTTTTCTTTCACAAATAATCATATAAATGTTGATATTATAGAGGAAATAATATTATGAATTTTTAAGTATTCAGATATATACTATTTCAATCAAAAAGGCATGGGGTAACTCATGAATATTCAGATTATACATCAAAATTAGGTCCAACGTCTTGTGCAGGGTGCAGATCTGTATAAAGAAGTTTACTAGACTATACATGAGAAATTTGAAAAGTAAAATTGTATCGAGGGCCAAAAAGGGTGTTTTCTGCCAAGGGCAAGCGATACTAGACTATGTCTAGGCCCAGTCTAGCACAAACGGCGCTCGATGCAAAGGTGTTTTTTTTTAATTTGGTGTGGGAAGGGTGGAGGCATAGTGGACACAGAAGCATGAAGAAATATGTAAAATATAGAACCTTATAACCCTTTCCACAAAGACACTTTTTTTTCTCTTATTCAATGTGAATCAAATCGTAAATAACGGCTATGTCGTGCCTGTTGGGAGGAACACTCAGTAAACTTTCTGACATACCATAAAATGTTTAAATCACAGATTAAGAGTTATTGTAAACTGTTGAATTGCCTAATCCTTAAAAAAAAAAAATGAAAAACATGACACACTGTACTTTACAAAGTCTGTGGGAGTTGGATATGACAACATTCCGACACACCGATAAATGTTATCACACAGATTAAGAGTTATCGTAAACTGTTGAAATGCCTATTCCTTAAAATGAAATTTAAATCGTTACCCACCGTACTTTACAAAATCACTGAAACTTGGAAATGCCAACATCCTGACACACCGATAAAATGTTTAGGTACAGATTAAGAGTTATTGTAAACTATCAAAATACCTAATCCTAGAACAAAAATTTAAATCATAACACGCCGTACTTTACAAAATTTGTGAAAGCTGAAAATGATAACATTCTGACACACCGATAAAATGTTATCACACAGATTAAGAGTTATTGTAAACTCTTAAAATGCCTATTCCTCAAAGTAAAATTTAAATCGTTACACACCGTACTTTACAAAATCACTGAAACTTGGAAATGCCAACATCCTGACACACCGATAAAATGTTTAGGTACAGATTAAGGGTTGTCGTAAACTATCAAAATACCTAATCCTAGAACAAAAATTTAAATCATAACACCCCATACTTTACAAAATCTGTGAAAGCTGGAAATGATAACATTCTGACACACCGATAAAATGTTATCACACAGATTAAGAGTCATCGTAAACTGTTAAAATGCCTATTCCTTAAAATAAAATTTAAATCGTTACACATCGTACTTTTCAAAATCACTGAAACCTGGACATGGCAACATTCTGACACACCGATAAAATGTTTAGGTACAGATTAAGAGTTATCGTAAACTCTTAAAATGTCTAATCCTAGAAAAAGAATTTAAATCATAACACACCGCACTTTACAAAATCTGTGAAAGTTGGAAATGACAACATTCTGACACACCGATAAAATGTTATCGCACAGATTAAGAGTTATCGTAAACTATTGAATTGCCTAATCCTTAATAAATTTTTTCAAATTGAAATATTTGTATAAGAATTAGAGGGGAACATGTAGTTCAGAGATTGTTAGCAATTAATGTAAATCATTTAAGCAATGAATGAGATGCATTCTTTTTGAGATGCATTATTTTTGCAAAATGTAAAGAACCCCATGAACTGTTTTGGAAGACACTTATTTCATAGAAATGTTCATGTGTGCTAGAGTAACATATTATTAATATTAAGCTCCTGTCAGAGTTTACACTGAGAGTGAGATAATGGATTTCTCTTTGCATCTATTACATCAATATAATACCTCATCAGTTACTTAGAGACTGGAACACATGAAAAGTCCTCTCTCACCATTTTCAAAGTAGACTATGCACAGCTGTGACAATGCACTCAGCAAAAAAAAAGGGTAGCCTGTTTAATCTAGACATATTCACCCATCTTTTCATTGCTAGCCCGTTTCCACTGAGATTACTGATTAGACACAAGACTTGGGGGACCGATGCACGGGCGGTCCATTGCACGCACATTGTCACTGGTCCTGCTTGTGTCATCTTTCCAATTATTCAATGCTTACCACTCAATTTGCGCCTCTGTTGCATTTAAGTCCTCTTTTTTTTTCTTCTTTCTGAGTTGATCTGGCAATCTTGGCCGGCTCAAACTGATACGGGTCAATAGGTTTACTCGCGGCCATTGTTTTTTCCGAAGACAGTGGTTTGGCGTAGTGGCTGTGACATCACCATTTCGGGTGCGCAAATCGCTGTATTTACCGTCGAGTTCCGCTAAACAGGCATCGAGAACACCACATGTTTTCTTTCACAAAATAATCACATAAATGTTGATATTATTGAGGAAATTATGAATACATTTTTAAGTATTCAGATGTATTATTTCAATCAAAAAGTCATGGGGTAACCCATGAATGTTCAGAACCACTTTAATGTCATGAAGGTAGGCCTGGACTTCACAGAGAAGGGAAGAAACATCTTTATACAGCCAGTATCTTTACACTTTACATGTTTCTATTCTTTACATTTTCTCACTTTGAAAAGGAATTTAAGTTTTACAGCTCTTTAGAAATGATGCTGTTTGGTTCTTCCAGCTAAAAGCTATCCTGCCATCACCAAGAAAAGGCATGCATTGCACTGATCATCTTTATTCTGAGACTTCACTGCAGCCAAAGACTGACCATGAAACTGTGTTTCAGCTGCCTGTGATTGATTTTAATCATTCCCTTACAATTTCAAATCATGGACTAGCCGCTAATAGTTAGGGCAAGACTGACATTGACATTTACAGGATAGGAATCACCTGTTTACAGCTGGGGGAGAAATACAGTTGACATCAATTCAGAGTGGGCGGTGCTGTGCTCATGAGACAAGCAGTCATGATAAATATGCTGAGAAGTTACTAGCTACTGTATATTATGCTGAACAGCTCTCACGAGTCTCTAGATTAGGTAGTGGCCAGTTGTCTTATACAGGTAGATCTAGAATCTCACTGTAACTGGGTGGAAGAAAAACTTAATTTGAACCTAGATTTGGGGTACTATAAGGCTGTAATGTCTTACCTGATGGGAACAAGAATTAGATGTAACAAAGTATGTAAAAGAAACTTTTGAGAGTCACAAAATTGCCAATCTAGATTATAAGGGGCAGTACATAAACAACTTAATTATAATACACTCCCAGAAAATGAATGAAAGAGGGCCAGGAGGAGATGAACAAGAAAAGGAAAAGGAAATATAAAATTGAAATGAATAGTTCTGTTATTAAATTTGACAATAAGATATAGAAAAGATCTCAGTGTAATCAGAGTGATGTAAGCAATGATGCCCTCCATCAGAAAATCGGAACAGAAAGACAGTAGAAAAGGAAATGTGAATCACAGTTAGATATGGACCTCATTTACAGTTACTAGTGCTTTCCTCATGGCTTATGACACCTTAATGATTTTGGTGTGTTATGGGTTGAGTGGTAGATCTTTTCTGGTCAAGTTTTCAGTGGCTGGCTCTTACAGAAATAGACTGATGGTATGTATATGTGAGTGTATTGCAAATTATCACATTTTAACATTACATGATGAGTGAACAAAGTGATAAAATTATTTATAAAGCATCATTCTTTTTGTATGATAATGTCCCTGAACCCTGATATCATTGATTTCAAGACAGTTGTAAGACTAGAAGATCCATCTTCACAGCGATTGGCTAAATCAGCAAAATGTGATTTCATAGGTGTTGTTCACCACTACAAAACCATAGTGAAGAACAATTTTCTGAGAAACTGTTGATCATCTCTGTACGGTGAACTAATAATAATCTGATCTGCTGTTAGATGTTGTGTTACTTACAGAAACTTACAAAGTTATGCACCAAAATGACAGTACAAGGAGAATTGCATTCTGTGATAATAGGGTAGAACTGCTTTCTCATTCTGTTCTTAGGGCCTTAGTTTTTTAATTCTGAAATTTTCATTCGGAATGCAGAATGCCTACCCTGCCAAATACATGTGAAGATTGTTAACTGCACAGGTTTAGTGGACAGTTTGGAGATGCAGGCTGGTGGACACCCTTGATGTCACAACCATTCCTGTTAGTCTTTTTTATGCCTTTAGCTCTCTTCATTTGGAAGAGACGTGAAGGCAAAATAGTCCATTATAAAGGTGCTGTTTGTTCTTGTGCACAGTTCATGCGTGTCCTTTTTTTTTTTTTCTCATGAGGCAGAAACATCTGGTACATGAAATTTGGTATAAACAGGCTATTTCATGCTGCCCCAAAACTGATTTATTATGAGGCCAGTAGTCATTAGTTAGAATCTCCTCCTTTTTAAAGTGCCAAATTTCTGCATTCTAGCATATAAATGTCAGGATGCCATAGGCTGATATGTACATTTACATAGGTGCTCAGTGGCGTTGTACTATTGAAGCCCTCAGTTCAGAGCCAAGGCATCACCTGTCTCTCTCTGTACACTCTCTAGTGAAAAAACTTTTATTAACTAACGGATTTGGATATGTATGGGAAAACCAGGGAGTGGAGGATGAGAATCTGTTTATTTTACAATTCCACCAACGTCTAAAGGATATATATTTACAAAAGTGGCATAACGATATAGACGTGCTCAGTGACAGAAGACTCTACAAGTATATTAAATCTGATTTTGAATTTGAGAGATACTTATCTGAAAGCCAAGAAAAATACCTACGAACTTCTATTACCAAATTTAGACTAGGCTCCCATAATTTAATGGTAGAAAGGGGTAGGTGGCAGATGCCAAAATTAGAATATTCAAGAAGAACCTGTGATATATGTAATGTTATTGAAGATGAATACTATGTTTTGCTGGAATGCCCCAGATTTGCCATTTACAGAAATAAGCTTCTCCCGAAAAGAATCACCGTTAAACCCAGTATGTACAAATTAATATCCTTCATGAAAAATATGAGGCAAGAAGAAATTAAACCATTTGCAATTATGTGTCACAAAATTTTACTAAACTATCAGAGAATAGCATTATAAACATCTTCTGGTGAATGCCAATGATATGTGTATGGTAAAGGTTTTGGAAGTGGAATTATTGAACGTGTATGTGTGGATAGGTTGTGAAGAGGAGATAGAAAGGAAGAGAGAGTATTTGGCTTCTGTGTGAGAATAAATATGGATGACAGTCGAATAGTGAACGCGAATGGCTGGCACGTTTGAGAGTAATGGAAAGACTGACGTGCNATGTCAGGATGCCATAGGCTGATATGTACATTTACATAGGTGCTCAGTGGCGTTGTACTATTGAAGCCCTCAGTTCAGAGCCAAGGCATCACCTGTCTCTCTCTGTACACTCTGATTATAAATCAACAAAACATGCTTGTGTTTTAATAGATTTCTTTAAAATCTCAGTCTCCTTATCCTTAGCAGTTTTGATGGAGCAATGAGTGGCAGTACCAGAAAAAAAAAATAAAAACGGCACTACCCACTTAATACCAGCTTTACCGTGAAAGTTTGTTACCTCCGTTGAATTAGATACTCAAGCGAAGAGAAATAGGCTAGAGTCTATATACTGCGTTTGCACCCGAGGAAACATCGAATTTGTGGATTAGTTTACAAATGTGAGTTGGAATGAGGTCAGAATTAATATATGCGAAAGCTTGGCATTACTAGATTTAAAGAGCATTGCCACTTTCGGATTCCAAAAAAATTTAACTGTCTTATGCTTTTCCCATTAGCACCATGGTGTTGAACGCAGCCCTATAGCGTTAAAGAGCCACTTAATGGGGAGTAATCATTAATTATTTTGCTTTCCTTGAATTTTTGCTTCTAAACCGTGATCCAGTCACTCGCCAAACATCCGAAAGGCGCCACGAATTTTATTTTTTTTGTTACTGTATTCTGTGGCTTCAGAGGCGTTCTCGATGTCACAAATTTGAGCTGTATATTATAAATTGGAGGTTCAGCGTTGGCACTGTTGGCAAACATATGGTTTTGTCGGTATTATTTTATTTACTGCAGTAATTCAGTCGTGAATGCCATAGTATATATTAAATTGACATTTAGTGAAGGTCCAGCTTGAAAGTCGATGGAAGTGGACAAAAAGTGTTATGAAATTCTTGTGAAGTTGAACTTTGTTTGCCTCGGCTAGGGCTTGTACTAATATTATTGTAAGCATTTTGTCTTGTTGGGCCTTTGTTAAGTTGGATAGAGAGCGTTTCATTCGGCCCCTGGCTGCTCTCATGGGGGGTCTTGTCAATTACAGGAGCCTTTGAATGGAGTCAAAGCCGTAAGGTAAAGCATTCATGCCGTCCGGCCGCGGGCCGTTTACAGAAGCTCGCTGCTGCCCTGTATAAGTGTTACGGGCGTACTCTTGACTCGGTGTCCGCAAAATAATGCGCTTCGTCTCAGAGGGGGGTCACCCCCACAGCCGATGAGGTTGCTCCCCCACAGTCGCGTGTTCCTGAATTAGGAAACTACTGATCGGCGCTGCCAACTCGGTGTTCTGGATTCAGACTTCGGGAGGGGGGTGTTATCTTTGATCGAAGACGTAGCCTGTTTTTATCAGCGTTATAATAACGGGTGTTCAGGGGCGTAGCGCCGGGATCGAAACCAGGTGGTCAAATGTGCGCACTGGCTACGCGAATCATGGCACTGTTACATTTTGGTCACTCTACAATATTCTACATTGTCATTTGGTAAGAATGCGGTAGACAAACGAGATATTATTATACGACAAAAATTTGCTTCACCGTCTAAACCAAGAACGCATGATAACATCACTCGTGACAAAAACAATAACAACTTGACTAACTTAACGATACCAGCAAAATAAAAAGTGTACTCACTCGATGTTTACTCCTTGTGGGTAAAATGATTATGACGGTGTCCCCGAAGGAAGGCTTTGATGACAGTTTTAATGATCAGCTTTACCTCCATCGCTAGGAACATCATTATTTCATGTTCATGTGACCTGTTCATAGTTAAACGTTTTCTTCTTCTTCTTCTTCTTCTTCTTCTTCTTCTTCTTCTTCATGAGAATCTAAGAGAGTGCTTGCAGGCAACACTGGCTGTTTTCAAACCAACCGCCGCGTTTGCTAGGGGTTTCACAGAATTCATCTTGCCGAAACACAGTCTCAAATTATTAAGTGTCTAGCTCTATACCTAGATCTGGTCTAGACCTATGATAGGCGCACCAAGCAGGGTTGTCATACTTTTTATCCAGCGGAGGCCAAATCGCATAGCAAAAACCACCAAAATAGAGCCAAAACGTGTCCGGAATGGGCCTACTGGAGTCAGGATTTGACTTACGCGAAATTTTCTACGAACTGTCTGTGTATGTGAGAAGTGTAATTGGTAAACTTGTCTTCATACATTAGAGCGACAAAATACGAAATGGTTTTTTAAATGGAATCACAAGCCATTCTTTGATTCTGGTCATTGGGCAATTATTACAGAAACCTGATCATATGAAATATCATTTTGAGCGCAGTGGAAATATTTTGTTTAAAATAGAAATTTGTACATTTTAACCTAAATTCTGTTAAAGCCAATAAAGAGCTAATGAGCAAATCCCTCATATGAAAGCTAAGGGTTTTTCCAAAGGAAACAAATGTCTGGTATTTGGCTCCAAGAGTTCCAAGTCTGGCAACCCTGGCATCGAGATGACGCAAGTCTTAACTAAATACGCACGACCACATTCCACTTCGGCCAATGGATAAAGAGAAAGTCATCTGATTTCCTACCTGACCTCGTTTGTCATCCGTACTTCCGTAGGCATTCAGATTTTCGCATACAGGCATGGAAATTTTTACATTACTCGGGGATGCTTTTGGGGCTCAGTCTGGGTGCGAGTGATGATTTGTTGCGTATAATACAGTAGAAGAGGAGCAGAGCTGCCCTCCAGTGAACGTTAGTCAAACTTCCAAAGTGACTACTTGACTAGCCAAGCTGAGCAGCGTTTGGGGCTCAGTCAGAGTGCAAGTGCCTTTTTTTTTTTTTACGTTGTACTAGACTAGTACGGTTGAAGAGGTGGGCCCTAGGGGTTGACTTTTAAAGTCCAAAATGTGATATGACTTGCACAGCGGTTTTGTTCTTTTTTTCATTTGCTCGGTCTATTAAGCTGTAAATTTATAAAAACCGAACAGGGCTGGTATTTGTTATATCAGTTATTTTCCGGTATATGTGTTTTCTCTTTTTTAACCTCTAATGAAGCCTTCTTTTTCTAAGTAGTAGTCAATGACTATTTGACTACTATTACGCTACGCCCCTGCGGGTGTTTATTGTACTGTAACAGTTGTTGTCACTGAACATTCAAGAATGATAATAAGTACTATGTACAGTTTGGCCATACTCAGGAAACTACTGAAAGATATTAATTTGCGTGGGATGAGGGCCGGGAGGGTAAGGGATTACTTTGCGCTGTTAGATTATATAATATGGTGAGTACACGTAGCGGATTTGAGCTTGTAGCCACATTCACAGAAGATTCCTGGCGAACGAAAAAAAAAATGTCACTAGCAGTCCTCGCTCCCAGTGATATACAGACTGTCTTGCATCAACTTTACGTGACACAAAACGTCATCTTTAGGGGCTTGGGGACCTCTGAGTTCGCGCTGCCCACTGCATTGCAAGGATGGGGAAAAGGGTGGCCGGCTGCACAACAAGAACTACGAAGAAGGGGTGGTTGATGTGAAAACCACGACAGCAAAGGCTAGAAGGCCGTGGTTTTCTCGTGGTACAGTGATAAAATACATTATAGCCTTTCTTTAACCCATAATAATCTATTACTTATAAGCTAAGGCTGCCGAGGCTGGAAAGACAAGAAAGGCAGGAACCTGTCTACTGTTTGAAATGGGGGCAGTGAGGTTATAGCAGTAAACAACTGTTCGGTTCCTACAGTTCATTCACTTAGCGTGAGGTGTCACCCTAGGATGAGTGATTCTGAAGTCTCCTCTCCACTTGACCACACTTTGTTGGAGAGGAAGGAGGGGGTGGGGGGTGCATTCCTGTAGCATAGAAAAAACAACAACATCGAAATAAGGTCGATAGATCAGTCACAAAGAATGACGAAGGGAAGATCGGTTAGAAGAGGGGAAGGGTTGGGGGGAGGGAAGACGTTGGCACAATCCGTGTCGGATCATCGATTTTGTGAGGACCTCCTGCTGCGGAGACAGACCTTTGTTATGCTGGGGTCAGTGAGCAGTAGGCTGTGGCGGGGGGCGGCTGGTGAGAGAACACGAGGTGCCCAATTATTACTGGATCTGGATCTATGTCAGTCCAGAACGCCTTCATTTTAATTAATGGTGCTACATGAGTATCGTACTGAGCAGTGAAATAGGCAACTGTTCTTCTACTCACCGTCTCGCTTTGTCTGCACAGAGCGACACTAGACACTGCTAAGAAAGTATATAAATAATGTACAGTTTGAATTTGACTTCAGGATATGGAACTTCATGTACCTGAAAAGGGGGGGGGGGTGAAGAGGAAGCAAAAAAAAAACCAAAACAACAATATAATGTTCTGATCCTGGTTTATTCTATCCAATATAATTCATATTCTCAAAATGATGGACTGGGCCCCTAAAAGTTGGATTTCATGAAAGTGAAAGGTAATCAATGTTCCCCTCCTGGGAGTATCTTTTTATGCTTACATTTATTATTTGCTAGCACTGTCTCCGAGGAATGAGATAATGAACCATTACATTAAGGGTGCCAGGAAATCCTGTTTGCACATTATATTTGACCCATTTTATGTCAATTAGGACTGTTGGGGAGAGGAACCCTTTAAACAGCTTTGAGCACAAATGGGCCTTCATTAGTATGACACCAGAGCTGTGTCTTTCAGTTCGGCAGCTGTTGAATACAGATTTGTTCACTGTCAACTCAAGAAAAGCAGAAGTGCAGTAAACTCTTTGTCCCAGTGATTGCCATTCATTTTGCTATAAAATTATTTATTTGGTATGTTTAGAATTGTAAATCTTGGTTTTATCCAGAAATTAAAAGATCACTCCCCTTTCCCCTAACTACCCCCATCCAGTCCTTCATGCTGCCATATCATCTTGCTGAAATTATGATTTGTGAGCAAACATATTTTGTCTAAGGTGTTTTAGGGTAATATTTGAAGGGGTCTCAGAGAATTACTTTAAAAGACATGTCATCAGTATTATAGAATAGGCACTGAACCACAGTTACTTTTCATGACAAATGGTCATCGTTTTACTATTTACATGAACCTGCTGACATGTTGGGCATTTCAGGTCTTAATTTCATATGGCAAGAATTATTTTTTATCTGTATCACCATACATTATTGTTTATTCTGCAAGTAAGATTGCCATGGCTAAGAAGCAAGGCTATAATGTGGAAAATCGGAGTATTGTTCCCAGCAACAAAGTATGAAAGAGATAGCAATATGTCAGTCATAGGCATGTGCTAAAAAAGTGCACCACAAATGAATAATAATTATTCCTCTCCACCTTTTTGTCTTTCTCTACTAGGCTTGGAGGCCCAGATCCCTTGGATTACATTAGCATGTACGCCAACCCAGGTGACCCAGACCGTAACATCCCACCACACTGGCACTACATTAGTTTTGGACTCTCAGACCTTCATGGTGATTGCAGGGTATATGAGTAAGTATGACATTCATCTGTGAAATTCTACAAAATCTTAGGTTTAGGAGTATTATTAGAATCAGTGTTGACAAGACATAAAATCTGACGTAGTCATTCTGTCACTGTTGTACTGAAATAATCTCTTTGTTGTTCATTTTGCGGAAGTAAATTAAAAAAGGATAATAGAGATCTTTGCATACAAAGGAAGAGAAATACTGTATTGTCATATAATGCAAAATGGATGGCTCATTTCATTTTTCTATTGGACTGATAATTCAGATTATGTTAGTTTCCACTGGAGTCTGTGTTTGGCTATTTTATTTACAAAGTCAAATTTTACATATCAGGTGGAGTCCTCAATTACCCAAGGTTTCTTTACTGAAACTGCACATTAATACATGTATATCCATAGCATTGAACTGCAAGCCTTATTCTATCAATGGTGTATAGCTAAAGTACTTTTAAAAAAAGAAACTTTTATGGTTGAATCATTTGTTTTGAATAGCCAAGAAGGGCTTCTGCCATTACTTCCTAAGCTGTTGATGATTTTAAATGCAGAAGCTTTACAGTACAGCTATGCTATATGATTTCAGGTGTAGATATTTTGAATTTTGAACACTATGGTGCAGCAGTGTTTGGGTATGAAAAGTTTGCATTAATATCAAACACTTGCTGCGCCAGTTAGCATTCTGAAACAGCAGGAAATGAGCTCCCCTTGTCATGCAAGATCTACATTGAGGTATACCGTCATTAAGGCGTTTGTTTATTTTTCAGACTTGGTTGTTCAGATGGTCCTAGTGGTTTTGGATTTGAACTCACGTTTAGGTTAAAAAGAGAGCCAGGGGAGGCCAATCCACCCACATGGCCAGCAGCATTGATGCAAGCACTAGCTAGATATGTCTTTCAGTCAGGTAAATATGTCAAAAGCACATTGTTTTCTGTGTTCAGATGTGTACATGTTTGAATTTCTTGGCCATAGTACTGCTTACCTCTTTGTTAGACCATGAATCAGGAATGTTGCTATATGTCATTTGCTTGTGTGGGTGTTGGGTGTCAGTTCGTTTTCACCTGGAGAGGATATTAAGATTTGCTAATACTGGAAGACAGATGAAAATGGAATGTTGAAATAGCTGTACATGTAGTTTTTGGCGCCAGTGGACATAAATGCCTCATCCTTATATTAAGTAACATATTGTGTGAATTACAATGAACACTGCCAGTGGTTTACGAGTTTCCTGTGATTACTGCAATGCAGTAGCTAATATCAGGATTATGCATACGACCACAGATCTTTTAAACTTCTATTGGAAGGGATTACTCCAGTCACTTGCAATTTCTTGAGTATTGCATTATTTTATCCAATTGAGTTGGAGGAGACGTTCCTCCTTGTAATGACTTTGAGGGAAGATTTGTACATTTTTTGAGGGATTTCGGGTTTTCTTGTAATGCAAACTTTGAAGTGCCGGAATGTAGGGGAGATAGGCAGGCATTTAATGTTTCTTAGGAAGGTTGGGGGATTTTGAATTTTGGGGGAGGGATTGGACAATGCGGTCTGAAGAAAACCTGGGTGTGGTTACTCATCAACATTTTATTTTGGGCACGTCATATTTTTAACACTTGTCTGTAACTCTATCACTTTCCAAGAAAATTACTCGATTTGTGCGTTCATTTGTAACTGACCGGTATAATTGAAGTAGAGTTACTAGAATGCATATTAAGAAAAGTACACTGTTGGATAACACTTTGTAGTAGAGATTGCAAATTATGCTTAATACAAAACTGTTTCAAGTGATGTGTTGTTGTTTTTTTCATCAACTTTGATAGTACTTTTGATGAAAGACTATTAACTCAATATACGCTTCGATCATCAACAAAATTTTTCTTCAACTGCTTTCCAGAAAATGTTTTGTGCAGTGGTGACCATGTGTCATGGCACACTCCCCTTGATGGCAGTGAATCTCGCATTCAGCACATGTTAATGACAGAAGACGCACAGCTTCAGCCAACCTCATCAGTGTTAGGAGTAGTTAATTTTATTCAGGTAACTTTCCCTTTTCACAAAAATGAATTTTTGTTTGGTGTAGGGTAAAGTATTATGGTGCATATACATATATTATAGTAATATAATTAAGTTGTGGCAAAATTGTTAATGGTAAGATCTACAAGAGAATGTTGGATGTACGTTTGTCCTCTTATTGTTTAAGGTTAGATTTGTATATTTACTTTAGAAAACTTCAAAGATTTGTATATTTACTTTAAGTTTTCTAGCTTCAGGTCATTTGGGACTGTTGATGACACTCTCTCCATCTTAAACATTTGCTTCTTAAACATTATTACCTCTTCTAATGTAACTCACTGACACTTGGCTTAACCTAGTCAATTTCTGCAGTCAATCATTGGCTGTCTTCTTTCAGCATTATGTTTAATGTGGCCACTGGCCCACTAAAATACAGTCTAACATGCTCATTTCAGAATGCTGTATATTCTCTCAGGGTCTTTATTGTAAGTTAAGTCTCAGTTTTAACTCTGATATGAGTGGTGGTGATGATAACATGTCTCAGTGTCTTCTCTTATCAGATTGTTGGTGTGTGTGGAGAGGAATTGAAGGCAGCACAGCATTGGAATGGACCAGGAATCATTGAACTTCTCCGATCAAAACCAAGGTAACATTTCTCATCAGAAGAAGTTGTGAAATTAATAGTTATAAAATTGACTGAGTTTAGAAATTTATAGTGCAGAAGTTGTTGATAGTTCTTAATCATAGACAAGTGCATGCAGTACAAGTCATTTGTTTCAGAGTTGCATGTTCTTCTATTAGGATTTGAAAACTAAACTCTGCCGCCTGTTAGCAGTAAGGGAGAATACATACACTTTTGCTATACATTGAATAGACATTTTAAATTTTCCTTGACAACAATTCCTGATTACAAAGTTTGTCCTTACTTTGTTTCAGTGCTGGGGGCCCATGGCTGGTAACAGACATGAGGAGAGGAGAGACCATATTTGAGTTAGATCCCCAGCTGAAGGTGAGACACATGTTTATAGACTTAATTAAGTAATAAGTGTAGTGAATCTGGCTGTGACTTTTAAAGGCTTAAAAAGCAGTTCACAACTTTGACTGGTGTGATATGATTCTGAAAGTCAAAGGGCTGGTTCTCTCAGGGATTGTGAGCCTTTTTAAGATTTTCAAGAGCTTCCGGAGACAAATTCAGATTGCTCGAAATTCACAATTTCCTCCTGGTAAATTACTGCTTTCTTGTAATCCCCAGGTTTTAGCTGCTGACATGGTCATGAGAATTAATCTTGATGCATGCTTGTAGGCTAGACTTTGCTCTTGTTGAATTTACTTTAAAAAAATCTCTTGGAAAGTGATCTCATAATTGGGATCCATGACAAAGAATTATGATAAATATAGTGACTGAGATATGGAATTAAACAAATCTTCAGTCTACAGTATCATTATCCAAATTATTAATAAATTGATAAGTGAAGTTTTAGCTCCAATGAGGAGTCAAGTGGTGTCTTAAACATTTTTCCATCTCATTCATGTTTTCTTCAGGAGAGGGTAGATCAAGGTATTGAGCAGGAGGGTTCAAATCTCAGTGGAGTGAGTGCATGGTGTTCATGGGACGAACCAGGTGATGACAACCACAGCTCTGACAGTGATGATGACAAAGAGAATAGAAAAGACAAAGATGAGGATTATAATGAAAGGGAACATGAGAGGAGGGGCAGTAATGATGGAGACAGACGCACAATTTCTGACTACGGTAAGGATATGATGTCATAATATTGTACTTAGAGTATAGGGTGGGACTTATATTACAAAAAGATAGTCATATAATGGACTGAGATTTATGTACTTGTTCTTTCAAGATGAGAAAACTTAACATCCTTCGCAGTAGGAATTGAAGTAGACATGATGTGTTTTTGTATATGTGTGAGCAGTCGGGAAGTGTGTTTAGTCACGGGTGAACACTAGGTTCGCATGTGGAAGTTAAGGACTGATTCAGGCAGTAGGTATTTAAGAATTAAATTGCTGTGAAGTTAGCGTCCCAGTAGTGTAGTTGGTAACACGCTCAGACTTGCAAGCTGAGAGACCCTGGTTCGATCCCCGGCAGGGACAGAAATTTTCTAGCGTAGGTTTTTTCGCCCCTTCTTCTCAAAATTGATCATTCACAGTAATTTGGTAAAATCCCTGGTGACACACTTCCTTAAAATAATATGTAACATCTGAAAAATTATCAGGCTAAGCTCACCTTCCTCCCCCTTAAACATGAGAGAAAGAATACTAGACTACTGTATTGCCTTTCCACCCGGTTACATATGGATAACTGCAGGGCATGGAAAGTCAAATATGGAAAAAAATACTTTTTAGAAAAGATAAAACATGTTGGAAATGAGGGGAAAAGAGAATGTTAAATGATGGGTAAGACTTTGCATATGACAAAATGACAATCATGGTCAATCATATTTCATATTCTGTTTGTCCTGTCAGTAAAATTTGAAAAGTAAAGCCAGGACACTCAGTTTTATCTGGAATGCTGTTAATATAGAATGGTATCTCTGGTCTGTGTAATTTCAGATGAATTTACTTCCATTGTACATTGCTTCCCTAGACTGTACATTATTTTCCCATTGTATTTTACAGAGTCTGAACAGATCAAAGCAACCCTGAAAAAGGGACTTAGCAGTTCACATCTTCATGTTAAAGATGAGTAAGTATTGTGTGCCCCTGCCCATCCTGTACTTTTATGGTTGTATATTTCATTGTCAGCTGGATGTATTAACTTCTTCATCTCATTCTAGGGATTCCGTCTGTGAATTTTTCCATGATTTTTAATGGCTGGATAAAGGCTGATACAGCTGACTCTGTGCTACAAATGGCTGAAACAGCAGTGTTTAAATTGAATTTCAGCTGAAAATGCATAAGATGCAGACACAGTTTCTGATCCCTTCTTATGCTGCTTTCAGCCCCATCCTTTAGTAAATCTGCATACACACCCCTCAAGGTATATCTGAGACACAATGTTATACTGCAAGATGTTTGACTGGGATGTCTTCTTTTGTTCATTTCTTCCAGATCACAAACACAGTCAAGAAAAGAATCATTTGACAGCACTGTAAGCTCAGAGGGTCCAACAGAGCTTATGAGAACAAGATCCTTGGAATCAGTTCATCTAAAGTTTAATCTAGAAGCAGGGTCCTTACTTCCACTAGCATTAAGGTACAGTCGGTGTTACAAAGTAGGGCATATGAATAGTTCATCCAAAGAGGCAGACATTTAGGTTGATTTCATGAGAAGTAATATACCTCACAACTGTATGGTTATCTTTTATTTAGGAGTTTACATTTCCTCTTATAAGATGTTCATCATATAACAGACATTTTGGGGTTGGCTACAAAACAAAATTGTCACTGACCCTACAGTCGGGGATTGGGACACCTATTGTGTCAGGGAAAGTAAAAAAAAAAAAAAACCAAGCTGATCACTCTTGAAGAGATCATACAGTTCCAGGATGAATGTTTTCAGGCTGAATTAAGAATGCATATTTTTGTATATAATATTCATTGCCATTAAGATTAATATGATTGTCATATCAAATCGAGCATAGGGCATAGGGTCTTGCGTTCTAAGCAGTGGTAATTTATATCTTGAAATCATGGGCTGGCTATGGTGCCTGTGATGGATACAACTTTGTTTTTTAAGTTTGTTATTTATTTATAAACACTGCCATTCAAGTCACAGCGAATTTTGATGATGAGAGTGTGTTTTCTTGGTTTTTATGTTTTTTTCCCGACATGCACATGCACATAAGCTACTTCAAAAATGTTAAACTTCTCCTCTTCTTCTTTTCCCAGGGGGCGCTTAAAGCATGGTCGACACTTCACATTCAAAGGCATTATGCATGACATCGCAATAACTCTAGTCTCTTCATCTGTCGTTGGATCAATCACAGATGAGGAACATCCTTTTGCAGCACATGGCACATGGTTACAGGTAATTTTGTATGTGTGTGTCACATAGGGTCTGGATTCTTTCTCTCTCATTTGAAGTTGTTTTTCACAGATTTTATTAGTTTTGTGTAAACCAAAAATCTTCCTACTGTTTTGCCTTTAGAGGAAAGTGGTCATATTGCAGGTGGGGTATATTTCTGATTATGTTAAGAGTGGATGAAAATGAATTTGGCAAACACAGAGGCTGTACAAAAGGAAGTAAACTTTTGGCTTGAATTTTATGTTCTTATGAAACCGGACTGTAATCTTCTGCAAGAAACTTTCAAAAGCCTGGTGCATTAAGAGGAAAAACACAATGTTCTTACTGAAGTTCAGCATGTTAAACCACTGGTTATAGAAAAGGTCATGTCTATATGGGTCACACTCATTTTTTTTACTGCTTACAGTCCATGACTTCATGCTTATTGAACTTTGTGATTTTCTCTTAACTCAAGAAATCGGACATAAAATCTTCTTTTATAAAACATCAGTGTTAAGATTAGGTTGTTGTTAACCTAACTGCCGTACAGGTGTGCATGTAGGAATGTATAGAGATTTCATGTACTGTAAGTAGAAAAATCTTTTTGAAGAAATGTTTAGGCCTGCATTTTCTTCATTTTCTTTAAATTACATTGAAAATAGTCCCCTTGCTGCACATTACAGTCAGATTTGTCTTTTTAATTTGCCAGGTGCTGATCCAAGATGAAGCCCTTGATGACATGATTGATGACCTTGATGAACTTTCCAATCCAGATGAGGTGAGGGTTTGGAGGTTAGGCATAAGCAACACAAAAAAACAAGGAACACTTATTTTATTCTCTTTCAGTACTATAGATATATTCAGGATTTCAATCTAAAGGAAAGTGTCATAAATTAGGACTTTAGTGATGAATCTGTAGAGATGAATTCACATGATGGATTTTCTTAAAGGATAGTTCTCTGTGAGTTAAAAGTTCTTTTTGCAGTTGAGAGCAAGTCATTTAGGGATGCAGGTAATGGGTATGTTGCACTTATTAGTTATCTGTAGGTTTTATTGCAGTTATATGAGATCTGTGATCATTTGAACTGAAATTAAACCAAACAGCAAATTGTGTGTTTTTGCTGAAATATTGGAGGACTGCCTCCATTCATAAACATGTGAGGCTACTTGTCTGCAAGTCTTCAAAATAATGTTTGGAGTGAGTTCTCTAGCTTCGCCTGTCACAGTTGTATATTACTCTTTCCATTCACAGATATTATGCCCAAAGACTTACAGTTGGCCTGAAAAACGACTGTGCATCACTATTTTGCCAGATGAAAGCTAGTGTATGCTTGCCTCTGTGATTGTTAAATTATTAATTGTTAATTTGTATGCGAGTATGAGGCTGTAAAAAAACAAATTCCAGTCAGGCCACACAGTAGCACCAAAATACAATTGTAGTCATGCTGGGTGCCATTTGGCTTGAAATACAGAACTTTTTCATTTTTGGTAAACATATCACTTTTATCAGAGATTTTGGTATACAGTTACCCATATTTTTGACAAAACTGTATTTTCAGTCATTATGTCAAATGATGATATATGTGAAGGTGAGAGATATTCAGTGCTTAAGATCTGTTTCATCAATCCCTTAAACCCTTCCACTGATGTTTTCTGCCTAAACTAAGAATGTCATCACTGTGCTTTCAAAATGGATAAATTCGGATTTAGGCCATTTTTTTCATAAGAGGAATATGTTGTTCACATGATCAAGGCCCATGTTGACATGCCACAAAAAAAAAAAATAAATAAATTGCCATAATTTTCTGTCACCAATTTTGCAGTAGCAAAGATACTTCTGACTCCATTTTGCTTTGCCATAAAAACGTTTCTGCAGCTTTCACTCAGAAGTGTGAGAGAGGAATTAGGCCATTTTCAAAGCAGAATGACACTAATGACAGTATACTCCTAGTGGCCATGTAAAGTAATTATGCCACGTAAAGGCAATGAAAATGGCATAATTGGACTTTTGAACATTTATGAATACAGACAAGTCCACTAAGTTCATTTTGCTGGGACCATCACAACAGGGTTTGAATTACCAGAAATCTATTTACGATTTTCACTTGGAAAATGCTGGTAAGGTTATGGTACTGTATTTTCATTCATGGTTAGACTATCTTCATCGCAGAGGGAAATTTGAATAAGATCACCCCCTTTCAGCCTTGCTGTTCCATTTGTGAGCCCAGGATGCTGATGTTCATGAAAATGTTTAATAACAGGTATATTTTTAATTGTTTGAAAGAAAAAAGAAAATATAATTTTATTTTCTGTCATGAGAAATTTGATTAAGCCAAGATCAAAATAGACTGATTCAACTGTATTATAAAAAGGCATACTAGCAACAGTATTGAGACCTAAAGTGGAAAATAGTTGATTTGATCTTGTTTAGTGTTGGCTATGGTAAGGTGGCTGTATTTGCCAAAGAAATATACAGATCTTTGATTAGATCAGGAAATTGATTCCCTCGTGGGTGCTTTTGATTTTTTTTTTTAATGTTTTAAATCTTAAACTTCATCATGCTGTAGTTGAGACAGCAGGTTGTAGAGGTGTAACTTGATCATTGCCTGTGGCAGGAATTGCATGTTTTCAGTAGGTGTGAATGTATGAGAATGTGGTAGATTTTAGCATGCATTAAATTCTTATACTTTTATATGAAGAA
Source organism: Ellobium chinense (assembly GCA_033807755.1). Lineage (NCBI taxonomy): Eukaryota > Metazoa > Mollusca > Gastropoda > Ellobiida > Ellobiidae > Ellobium > Ellobium chinense. The sequence goes on from JAWQUT010000001.1 coordinate 3,782,460, forward strand.
AACAGACAAATCCTGTAAAGAACATGTCATACCTGTGCTAGATTATGGTGCACTGGAGCTATTCCCACAATGTTGTTTGAGAGTTGTGAGCATGCTAGAAACCTAATGATTCCAAGAGACCAGCATTATTGTTGTTCCGTGATCCTGTGGTTCAGGCCTGTGCCTGCACAACTGTTTTTTCTTGTAATAAAATATTATGACATTGAAATGAAAGACAGGTCTTTGCAGTAGGTCTGAAAAATTCCTTTCGTCCATTATCTCTCCTAGATTTCTCCTAATGAACTATAAAAAGGGTAGCCCATTGTCAATATAATAGGCTGCTTACTATTAACTTATAATGAAAATTCATTGCAATTGAAAAGTAAGTTTTCTTGTCTTTGTTTGTCCAATATTAGCCAAGCAGCTCTAAAAATATGCAGTCCACTATTCATAACAGTTAAGGTGTGATCACATAACCTTGTGTTTGCCTCTGTGTGTGTGCATGTTAGTAAATGAGTACTGTTGTGATGGTGTTTGGCAGTTACATATAAGAATTTCAGAAGGACTTTGGAAATCTTTGCCCCCCAAAAAAACCTTTTTCTGATTTATGCAGGTTTCTGTTTGACATCTACGGAATTTTGAGAATCTGTGGAAAGTGTGAACTTGAAAACAATTATTTAAATCCACTTTCTCAAAACAAAGCTACTGTTCATGGATTTTTCCAGTCCTGTCAACAAGAGCTGTCTGACTTCCATTATTTATACTGTATAACTAGTAGAAGATGCATAACACCTGCAAGTTCACTGTCTGTCAGATGAACTGTTGTTGCCTGTAACAATGCAAGTGTATCAATTTGAAGTTGTACTTTAAAAAATGCATGCTTCAGGCAGCTTCTACCATATGTAGACCTACTGCTGTGGTTCTCTGAAAAAATAGTAATCCATCTGAAAGATAAAATTGGTGTTTATTTACCTATGGAGAACAGTTTTAGATTTTTGTCTGTGTATTGATAAAGAAACTAGATCCTGTTGTCATGAATATGTCCATGCTAGATTACACAGGTTGAGGCATGCTGTAACAGTGCAATTACTCAGCCCTCTTCTTTTCACCTCATAACGCTAGAACATAAAAGATGGAGGCTGCTCATACATTAACATTTCAAACCGAGAGTACAAAATGTAAGAAATTTTATATCACAGTGTCTTCCCAAGGTTTTCAGTATGAAGATTACAGAAGTATTAAGTCCAGCAAAAAAAAAAAAAAAAACTACATGTCTCATACTCGTCTTACATGTAACTTAATGAGGAACATATTGAGTAATTGGTACTGTAAAGTAGGTATCAGAAGCAGTGAAGAAAAAGGCAAAGGGAGCTTGGATCATTCTTTGCAATAAGAGGCAAATGTTATTTGAAGTATGTTATGTGGGTTGCCAC
>JAWQUT010000001.1:3784278-3808142 GCA_033807755.1 Ellobium chinense
GGGGGGGGGGGGGGGGGGGTCAGGCCAGTGGTTGGATACCCCTGATGTAGGATAGTACAACTCTGACAGCATAACCTTACAGGGCATGCAATGGCAAGATGAACTGTGTCTTAATATATTTATGACAAGGTCATGCACAAGATTGGAGCAACTGATGATGGTAACCAGGTCAGCCTAAATCAAGGAAATTTACCAGGGCTTATATCTTTTGTGAGATCATTATGTATATATATGTGTATCTGCTTTGCAGACCAGTCTTCACATGCTAGATATCAAAAGTAATATTCATCAAAAAATTTAAACTCTATATATAATGTGCATCTGAAAACTGAGCATATAAATGGAAGTTGTTCAGAGAAATGATTGAGGCTTACCTACAAGGTGATTATTTTCCTACTCACAGACATGGAAAGAGTTAACAAATTCATAAGACTATTAGGAGTTCACTTTTCTTATTCTGCCTAGAAGATGTCACCACTGGACAAACAACAGCTTCTTATGGAAGCAAATCCCAGCAAATTGGTGGGTACTTTGAATGATATAAAATCCACAATACGAAACACTGGGCTGTGAGTTGCAAGGGGTTGACAGTGTAAATACCTCATTGTTGTGTTACCGTACTGTACTATATATTCTTTTTTACTGTGTTAGTTCTCACTAAGAGATGAGGAATGAGGTATGAAATTTTGCTATGACAGCAACAGAAAACGGTATGTTGTACATGAAGTTTTGGGGGTGATAAATATAATGCTTCAAGCAAGTTATTCATTGCATACTTAAAAGTAGTTATCTTTGCAAGCTGTAATACTCTGGAATAGGAACTAGAATATTGCTGGACAATTCTCATAGCCACAAATCAGTAATGGTTATTTTATGATGGGGGGTGCTTGCTTCCAAGCTTATGTATTGAGAGATGGCATATAGTATGCATGATTCAAAGTAATGTGACATTTCCATGTGTTGATTGGACTGGAGATGTCTATAGAGGATAAGAAAATAATAATTTTTGTCATTTTCCTCAGTGAAATGCATTTTGAACTCATCCCTCATGTAATGAGCATGTGTAATTGCAGAATATGTTACCTGTTGTTGAATTGTGGCAGGGTGGTATTATGTACAAATATGATTTCAAATCTTGTAAATAAAGCCTATCAATTAAATGAACTCTTTATTTGTTGGTTTGCCTTTGGTCGAATGTTTGTGACACAACTTGTAGTTTTTCCCATTGATGTTCTGTAAACTATACACATGAAAAAAATTACAATACAAATTTTCAGTAAATCCACTCATGACAGGAAAGGAAAAGGAATGACATTTTGTAAATGAGGAAGACATTTAATTCAGTACAGCAGACAAACACTAAATGCCGTTTTTTTTTAATCATAAATCTGTTTGGGTCATAGCAGACCTGATTTCATCATAAAAAAAAAATATTTACAGGAGCCAGGAGTACAAATGAAACATGAAACAACAGTCAAGAGGGGCACTGTACATAAAGCTCGGGCAAATGCACTGTACACTGTACAAAAGTAGAGTATGGTGAAATAGTGTTGTACATCTTATATTACTAACGAGAATCACCTTACAGTTCAAACCTTAATGTGTTTTGCAGCCAGCCAAATGCAAGTAGTTTTTGAGTTAAATGAAGTTATGACATAAAAGCCTAATATGTGCACTTTGTTTCAGTGAAAATATTTTAACCTTAGCATTATTCTGGCTGGACAGATAGTGTTTGAAGTGACAGAAAAAATTTCTGTGCAAATCCCAGGAGAAGATTTCAAATAGTACAGTTCATTTAATACGATTCACAACAATTCAAATTTATCCACAGTTACTGCATGAACTCAGTGTTCTTTGTGTATAAAAATGATTTTACCCTTTTTCTCTGCAAACAAACAAAATCTGATACACGATGACCGTATTCACCTTCAGAGTTCTCAGTTCCCAGACCACATGAATAAGCTTCAATTTGACTGACTACACGATTAATCTCCTTCTCTTCCCACCCCCCATCCCACAATGTCCCCACAAGTACCAGCTGATGGTGGTGAGCATAACATCGATGCAACTACAAAAAACATGAGGGAGACGGGAAGAGGGAATGGTGTAGAGGTTCCATCTGTGCATTTTCGTATAAGACAAAACATATGTTTACATGCCTTAGCAGTTTGACCACTTCACTCGCATCTTTTCAGGTAATTGATGCTTGGCAGAAGAACTCTTGGCATCCTAACGGGAGAATATTTGTGGGTTTGTGTCTCATTCCTTTCCAGCACAGGCCTAATGAACAAGCTCTATAGTGGCTCTGAAAATCAATTTGATTTTCAAGAAATGCCAAAACTATGAGTCTATTCTATGAATGAAATCATTATTAAAGGGAAACAGAACAACAGTTTATGAGTAAAAATGAATCATACTTTCTTAAACCATGTTTCTAAGAATGAACTTCAGCACACTACATACAAAATTTACAGAACCCACTAAATCATTTGAATTATTTATGGTAAGGCAAAGCGACTGTTGCCTGCTTCAGTCTAGTTCATGCACAGCAGCCAGCATTTTACCTCAGAGAGGATCATTCTATAATTGGTTACTAATGATTACCAAGCCTTGACTAGTCAAGAGTGGAGCCATTTGTGTGGAGAATGATTCCTTGCAAGTGTGAGACCATAGTTTAATCTGAAGAAAATGGGGTGGTAGGAGATTTAGAAATGCGCCAGTCTAGGTAAATTTTTCAGAATACCGCTTGTGACATCTTATAATACACATAATATATCTGAGAATGATAGGACTTACAAAATATTTGTAATAGGGCTAGTTTCGTATTAATTTATAATAAACCTGTTCGATTATAATCAATTTACAGGTACAAATATGCCTATACTGTATAACTGGTAACAGGGGAGCTTCACTTGGCTCCTAAAAATTCTAATGTCCGGACAAAAGTGTTAATGCTGGTTTTTGTACCAAAATCACATTTTGGCATCTTTGTGATCAATATGTCTAGACCCATTATACACTTTCCCAATTAATATATTTGAGAGACTGCAAAAGTTCCCAATGTCCTAAAAGAATCTGGCCAAGAATTTTGTGGTTGCAACGAGATAGATTCAGAAATAACTAATATTTTTTTAAAATTTTGGTAAAGATACATGAATGTACAAAGCGTTATCATCACTTTGTTACAAGATAGCAGAATTCAGTGAATGAATTAATTTTCTCTCCAATATCTTCTTCTTTAGCCCTCTGCATCCCCAGTTTATTCCTCTCGTTTTCTTTCTATTTCTCTCTGGCCACTGAAAATCATCTCTGAAAACTGTACCCCGTCTTCTTACACATTCTGTACAAGAAAATGTACAGGCATGACTGAAAAGAACAATAGAACTTAGTGAACACAACAGCTTTTACCCAAATTTCATTTAACCTGACTGCAAAAAATATCCCTGTCCAAGGGCCGTTTTTATTCATTGTAATATTTCACTATAAATTAGTAACACATTTTCAAAGAATCTTTGATAACATGATAACAAATGCACCAACGTTAGAGAGATTAGTGATGGAGAGAGGAAAAAATGAGCCGCTACTGAGCATTTTTCCGTCCCCTTGTCCACCAATGGTCTGGTGTGCTGAGATTTGTAAGGCATGTGGTAAAAATTGCATCAGTCCATGGTGATGATTACATAAACAAATCTCCCAACAACATGTAACACTATTACCAGTCAAGGCCATCGGAGTCTTATATAAAGAAATACACAAAAACTCATTAAACCCCCAACGATTAAGGGAGTCACTTCAATTTCATGTTAACAGAGTTCTACTGTACATCCCCCCTCCAAAATCTGAAATGTATGACACAGAAATAACACTGGTAGCACAAACCATTCCTGAAAAATAGCACTGGTTTCTCCTATTTCATCTCAAAAGTACATGTTGTTTACCATGCTGTTATCATTGTGATCATTTTTTTTGTCTTTTGGTGGGTGGACTTATGTCATGTTCTTTTTTACTACTCCTTGTATCTCTGCCCACTGTAGTTGAAGCAGACCGGCCTCTTGTCTGAGGCTTGGACAGCTCCTGCTGCTGTTGTTGGTGCAGTCTTGTGCCAGGTCGAGATGCTGGTGTGGAAGTGCTTGCTGGGGGGGAAGACGGCTTCTCTGCTCCTGTTGCCTTTCTTTTCCCTCTTCTTTTGGGACCACTTTCAGTAGATGCTGCACTGGTGTCAGACGAATTACCTGAATCTTCAGCCAGGTGCTTTCTGTTTCGGGATCCTGGGTGAGCTGAGGAAGTGTCTGCAGGAGATACCGACCTCTCTCCTGGAGACGGTGTGGGTCCAGGTGTTGGGGAAGAAGTTGCCTCTTCAGGCACAGAACTTTGTTTTGGAGATGCCTCAGCTCCTGATGGTGCAGGTTTTATACACAAAGGATCTGTCACTGGTGATGATACGGATGCTTCACAGTCTTTGATATTTGTCAGCTGTGCACTTGAAACAGCTGTTTCACACAATTTATGTTCAGCATTTTGTACCCCTGATGATAAAGTTCGAACATCTGTAGTTTCTTTTCCTTCAGAACGAGCTTCCAACACTGATGATGGTGAAACTTCTCCTTGTGAAGAAGGAATAACTGCTGCCACTGTATTGTTACTTTCTGCTGTCAAGCTTTCTGTGGCCACTGCAGAACCAGTCAATGATTCAGAAGTTTGCAATGGCAAAGATGTAAAACTTTCGCTGGTTATAGCTTTAACTGATTTGGAAGAAATCTCATTTCTTGCACTGACCCTAGAATCCTCACTTAACACCAAAGAATTTGGATGTTCATTATCTTGAGGAGAAACATTTGGCTTTACATTGTTATCCTTTTCAGGGGAATCATCTACAGAAAGATCTAACTTGGTAGGTTGCAGATTTAAACTGGGAGGTTCCTCATCAGAGACACTGGAATGTGGATGAAATTGTGGTGAAAGTCCAAGATAAGGCATTGGAGGTGATTTTCCTGTCTGCTGTATTAAGCTGGGGGGCTCCAAGGCATCGCGTCCTTCCTTCTTACTTGGTGGTGTTGTCTTTTGAGGTGAAATGCCTTCCTTTGACAGGGGTGGAGGCTCTGGGGTGACAGGACAGCTCATGTCTGACGAATCACTCTGTGTATGTAACTTTGGTGGTTCAGGTGTATGACCACTTTCATTTACAGCTGTGGCATGGAGGAGTTCATCTGATGTACTGGTTGTTTTTGCTACACCATCAGTTCTTACAGAAGATTGATTTATTGTTTCATCATCTTTTGCAGGCTCTGAGGCAACTGCCAGAACAGGATTCTCTGTTACATTTGGGTCGCTGGAAATTAGTGTTGAAGTGCTTTCAGGGGCAGATGATGTAGTTCCTTCACAGACCTCAACAGATGTTTGTGACAGTGACACAGAGGCTGAAGAGTGCAAACCTGCTGTTTCTAATATTGTATTGCTGGCAACAGACTCTGGCACTGGATCTTCAATGACCTCATTCTCTTTGGTATCATCTGCCCTTTCTGCAGCCTTTTCAGTTTTGTCTTCATCCTGTAGAAAGTTTGATTCAACATTAAATGAACCTTCATGTTCTGGTGGCTTGCTTTCTATGGGTGCTGATGGAGATGCTGAGCCTGCCCCAACTCCAGAATCTGATTTATCAGCACAGTCAGGCGTTTCACTATCAGTCTTTGAATCTTTGTTCAGCTCTGCTTGTTGCGGAACCTCTTCTGAACCTGGCACAGATTTCTGTGTCTCCACATTCTCTTTGTCTTGAGTTATAAAATTATCAACATTTGATTGCTGAATCTGTGCAGCAACCTCAGACGATGAAGACACTGGTGCCTGGAGTTGTGAGAGAGGTGTATGTTCATCATGAGAAATCTGTGATGGAATTTCCAGTTTGCCACCACCTGATGTAACCTCTGTATTTTCATGCTCTGCTACAGGCTGTAACTGCTCTGAACTTTGCATAACTTCTTGAGTATTTGTTTCTTCTTTGTTATCCACTTCAGAACTTTTGCTATCCAATGCTGAATCATCAGGCAAAGGTGATGGCTGGGACAACAGAGTATCTGTCTGAGGCAGTGAAGGTGACAATATCTGTGAGTCTGGAACAGGGATTTGTTCTGTATCTCCTACATTACAAATCTGTGATGCTCTATCAGATTTTTCTACATCAATATTATTAACATTTAACAGTTCTGAACTCTCTTCAGTAGTTTGAATCTTCATGACATTTGCTGCATGAGACCCTTGATCTTCTGTTTGTACCAGTGAATGATGTGGCAATGATGATGATGATGATGATGATGATGACAAATGTTCACCATGCTCTGGCTGAGGAAGCAACGTTTGTTCAGTAATTCCTGTATGGCTAAAGTGCAATGGACTTCTGGGCTCTTCAGTGTCATGTTTAGTATCTGAAATCTGCCGTACTTGTTCCAGACTTTTGGCCTCTGTGACTTCCACTCTCTCTGTGTCATAGTCTACAGTGGATCGAGGCAAAGATGATGATGATGACTGTACAGCAGATGAGGATGGTAAAGATGATATTGTTTCAGCTTGTGGCTCAGGTATCTGCTCACTATCTTTAGGTGGGACTTTGGTTGGAGTTTCAGGATTTTTACTATGGCCCTTTTCATCAACAATCTTCTCTGTTGATTGCTTTTCTTGCTCTGAGCTTTTCACATACATCTGAGTCTCTATGTTCACTTCACTCATTGTTCCATAATCTTTTGTTTCTGCTACTGAAAGCTTTGGCAGTGTTGGTAATGACTGTTTATCACTGTCAGATTGTGAAGATAGTGGTGTCCGTGAGGCATGAAATTGTTCAATGCTTTCTGCATGTTGCAGTTGCACTACATTTGGATCACCAGTGTGTTTTTCAGGTAATGCTGACTCTGTCATATCTGTGGAACTCACTGACCATGACAGTGCAACACCAGCTTGAGTAATATCTGTGTCTTCTGCGATCTCTCCTTCTTCCTCCTCTTCTTGGGGCAATGGTGGAGCTACACCTCTGCTGCCCTCATCATCCTCCATGGGAGGTGGAGGTGGTGGTGGGGGTGGATGAGCATCAAATGGTAGAGGGGGAGAATCTTGGGGCAGAGGAGGCTGAAAGCCATCTATATCTACAGGAAGGGGTGGCAGATCTGATGGCAAGGGTGGCCGGTGAGGAGAAAATCCAGACTGATCTAGTTCTTCACCTGTATAATCAGGCAATTCACCTGATGAGATTGAACTCCCTCCAGGTGACATTGGTGGTCTTTCAATTGACACATCATCATCATCTTTCTCAGATCGTTGTGTTGGTGACTTCTTTCTGGTAGGAGAGTATATCAGCTCACTAGATGATATGGACTCCTGACCTGGAGAGCCTCCTTGACGTCTCCTCTTAGCACGAGGTGAACTAGATGATTTACTAGATGTTGAGGTTTTTCTTGCTGCAAGCTTCCTTTTGTTCTTGGGTGGTGACTGAGGTGGTTCTTCATCAGGAAAGTATGGGAGTTCATCTGATGAAATCGACTCATTACCAGAGGACAAGTGTGTGTCCCTAATCTGACCACTCAGAGCAACAGATGGGACTGGCTCAGGTGGTTTTACTGGAGAAAACGATCTATCCTGGCCAGACACCCTACTGGCAGCAGACTGAGACTGTAGTGAGCTTGCTTTTTCTGCATCTCTGTCTCTTCTCTTCTTCTTCCTCCTTTCTCTTTTAGAACGCTTTTTCTTGTGACGAGATGAATCAGATAAAGATGATGATGACCGAGATTTTGACCTAGACCTTGACCTTGATCTTGAGCCTCTTGAAGAGGACGAATGTGAAGATGATGAGGATGACACTGGTGATGGAGGTGACAGAGCTTTGTAAAAGGAACTGGAGCCTTGATCAGAGACTGGAGAATGACGCTTCCTGTTGATACCTTCAATGGGATAAGGTGGTGGAACATCGTCTCTCTGCCTGACAGAGGATCTGCTTTGGGAGCTTGTCTCAGACTCTCCACCATCATAAGAGGCTCCCACTGGAGATTTGGCATGGCTGGGAGAGATTCCATCATGTGAGGCACCATAGCGGGCACCAGATGAATACTGGCTATGCACACTCCCACTGAAAATGAAAATTGTGACAGGGTAATTATTGCATAGCAAAATGAAACAGCAAAATTCTCAAAACTATCAGTGGTTACATCAACCCCACCTGATGTCACTGTTTATGGCCCATACCATCATTTTGATACCATTCACAGAATTCAGTGAAAATATCTTCTTTCATCTAACCTACAAAGCAAATACAGGTAAACACTAGTTATTTTTATGTTTTCATCTTAAGCTCCATATATATTTTCAGAACTTGCATTTTGATGCAGAAGATGAATTCAGGGTCTCATTCTGTACAAAATGCTGCCTCTCCTCTCACCATCTCCATTTTTATCTTCTATGCAGCAATCTCAGAAAACCCTCTAAAATTCAATGTTTACCACATATAATTCACCTGAACCCACAAAGTTAAAGGTATGCTATAAGACAAAGTAACTTGCTTGCTCCAAACATCTGCTGATTAACAGCAATAAACTAGAAAACAAATTAACAGATAGGCTGAATACATACTCCCCCATTGGCCAGGCTGAGTACCCTCCTCTGTATGAAGTAGGGGGATGACTTGACACAGTCATGGGTCTTGCATTCCGTCTTTCTGGTTGGGTTTCAGAATAGTAAGTACGGCTCACTCTTGATCTTTTTTCAGCCTCTCCAAAGTCCACCAGCTCAATAGGTTTCCTCTTTGCTTGTCTTTCTTTCTCCTCCTCAGCAACATGTGCAGCATCATCAGAATCGCTTTTTATTTCCCCTTCATCTGAGGCTTCATCTTCCTTTGAGGCAGCTTTGGTCACTTTTGTGTCTGACGCTGCACTTACTGGAACTGAAGATTTTACTGATCTGCTGTCCTCTTTTCCAGAAGTTTTTTCTTCTCCCTCTTCCTCCTCATCCTCTGAGATTGTCTCACCAGCTGTAAGGTCATCTAGAGGAGAATCTTCATCTGACACTGGTTCAAGTTCCATGTCACCCATTATGTTGACACATTCTTTAGGACTGGCAGTTTCTCCTTCTTCTGCAGTAGATTCTTTCAGGTCTTCTTTGCAAATTTCCACCATGCCATCAGACTGAGATGCCTGTCTGCTAACTGCTCCACTGCTCTCTTGTGATACTTTGTCATCATCTGATAGACTGGATAAGGGAGCTTTTGGTGATCTGTGGAACCATACAGTCAAAGCATTTCAACAAACTGGGTAAACTGCTGTTTAAACCATGCCCATATCAAAAAATTACATTCATGGATGTCTTGCATAATGAAATTCATAACTCTAGAATTTCACAAAGTCTCAAGTTCTCAAAGTGAGACCAATTAATAATTCAAATATTTTTCACATTTTTATGGTGTGGAATGCTTCAAATAATCCCAGATGTGGCTTGATTGGATTTATTTGGATTTAACTCAGGATAATTGAGTTCACATACCACAAAGTGGCATCCACACTAATATTCTTCTACCTTGCGTAAGTAATGTAAAACTAAATATGATTCTGCCCAATGACACAAAACTTTCTGAAAAATGTATAATGAATTTATTAACAAAATAGTCAACATTTCATGTTAAACACTTTTTCAAGACTGACAAAGCAAGTTTAAGACATACAAAGAAAGGTAAGTGAATACATATCCGAGAGCCAGAAACAGAAATAGGAATAGAGCAACTGAAAGGGATTGAGATATGTTCACTGATAAAGTGACCTTATCAATAGTGTGTCTTACCTGGCATCTGAAGATGAAGAGGGAGTACCTGTTCTTCTGTCTCTAGAATATGGCTTGTATGGGTCATCCACACTATAATACTGATTTTGATTACGATTCTCAGACAGAGGTGAGGATCTCCTGTGTGATGCAAAGAAACATGAGATGCAACATCATTTCATAAACTTCAGTGACAGAGCTGTCTGATTACATGGAGGGAAATTTCATTACCAAAGTACCCTCATGAATATGACTCATTGCAATTTGTGTTCTGCTTACATTCGTCTTGGAAAAGAATTGTTATCAGATTAGCACAAAATGTAACTAGTCAAGATGATATAGCTAAATATCATTTTTTTCTGTGAATGCAGAAAATGTTTACATCATTTTTATATTTATCTTAAAAAGTTGTAATTATATAAGTTATATATAAATAAGTTATAAGTTGCGTCCTGTTGAGCATCTGCTGCCAGAGACGTGGAGCAATACCACAGTTTAAACTCTCAACTCTCTGTCAAACCCTACTCTCCAAAATAAAGTAGCTTCATGTTATCTGGGCAATTCGCAAAGAAAGAAAAAAAAAAAGACAAGAAATAAAAACAAATAGAAAAATGGAAATAAATACTTACATTCTGGCATCTTTCACATCCTTGACAGCATCCTTGTCACTCTGACCTGCCCCTCCCCTTGAACGTGGGGTCACTCCGAGAGCTGGCTCTCCACCTTCCACTGCTGACACTGATGATGCTGTATCATAATCATGAACTCTACCCTCTTCAGAGTCTGATGTATGCATAGACGATGACAAGGTCTTGCCTGCTTCATCACCTGTGATAAGTAAACAAGATTCTTTTCATGGTTGGGGTATATAATTATATCGCTGCCCTTCTCACGAAGGAGCGTATGCGACACTGTTTCAGTGTTTTCAGCTCAGCCTACTTTCCAAAAGCCCAAAGCAAGATCTATGCTCTCACGAGCTGGAGTATTAATAGCTTTTTTAGATTTGAAGATACTGAACGTTTACTGAATGGGTGTATGTTATCAATTCTAAATCTCACTGAAACTTTTAAACACTCTCCTGAAAAACTAGCAAATGTCATATATGCCCTTTCAGGAGATGGGCAATGGTATAACTGATTCTAAGGACATCTATTAAGATGCATGTAGTGATTATAATTTGTCTTAAACACTACCTTGAACCAGTTCAGGAACTTGCACAGAGGTGACAAAACAATCATTTCCACATGTCCATGCCAAACAGTTTGGCAAAAGGAAGTCACTGTGAAGCAAAGTCTGATTTGCATGACATTTTTGTTTACAATGCTAATGCTTCGTACTGAATGTTGTTCCAAAGTAAAGGAGATACTATGCTGCTAAGCAAAAGCTATATGAAAATGTAAGGAGCTTCTAACTTGTACTGTCATACATGCTGTTGATAAGGAAAGAGGCCTACTAACCTTGAACTGAGTTTTGCAAAATTGTTGTGCATTATTACATTCAACTACAAATAATCTTGCCACTATACCTGTGGGTTCTTCCCCAGTCTCAAGGTCTTCATCAGATGAGACAAGTTCCATTTCCACCTGGGTTTTATTTTCATCTTCTGACTTTTCAGACATTGATCTATCAGAGATGTCACTGTAAGGTGAAGGGCACTGCAATGTGAGATCATCCATCTTGTCAGCATCTTCTCTCCCCATTACTCGTGTGTCATCTCCTACAAACTCGGAAGTTTCCACCACTTCACCAAATGTTTCAACCACACACTCCTGAAAAGATGCAAGACAAAGATAAAGAGAGTGTTTGACTATCATTAACACAGGTCCCTTGAGAGGAGTAGCAACAGATATGATCTCTCCTGAAGAGGTCAGAAATATAAGAGATGCACATGTACTGTCAAATGAAGTGAGAATTTATCAAGACCTATTTTATAGGTCTGCTCACAGTCGACAGTGCAGAGATCAGTGAAAATGCCTATGTTAAATCTGGCCTGATCAAGTCTGAGTGACACACAGAGAACTTTGACAGGCACTTACAATGACATGTATTCAAAAAAGTATGTTGATCCATCCACTATTCATTCATTCATTTATTTATTTATTTATTTATTTATTTATTTATTTATTTATTTATTTATATTTATTTATTTATTTGTTTATTTATTTATTTCCTGGTCATATTCTGTTTATGAGAATTCAAGATTTAAGTCACGTTTACCTATATATACATTATATACAATGATTTATATCATCTTATTTACTTTATCGAACACGCAGACCATGGTTTCATCTTTTATAATTTATATTTCATTAACTTCTTATGCATGAATACTTTGTTACATTTTATTTAATTTCCATACTCTTGGATCGATACAACATGATACAACTCGTACAGACCACATTTGCTTTCAATCTGAGCCTTTAAAAGAAAAAAAAAATGTGTCAATTCTTCTTACAGCTGTTGTTCAACCAGAAGCTGGAACTTGGAAAGCCTGGCTGATGAAACAATATCATCTATTGTAATTCTTTTCCCACTTCCCAAAAACCAAAATGAAACACCTCAAGAAAGCCAGAAATAAACTCACAATACTTGGCAATCAGGAAATTCTGTTGACATGACGAAGAATTTTGACTGATATTTCAACAGCTATATTGAAACAAAAAAGAACAATAAAGAAAGTGTGGTACTACGCAAAGTGATTTGATAGTGAAATCTCACCCGATCAACACAATATCTATCTGATCATTTCACAAGGTTTCGAATTTTAAAGTAGGACATGCACATCAAATATAATTTTCCATTTTTCAATACCTTTTCTCTCTGAAAATTATCTTTGGTGCCCACCGAGTCAATTTTGCGAAGAAAGAGCATCGTTCTGTCAGCGTGCGCATATGTAATATGACACAATAAGGAGAGCTAGAGTTACCGAGTTTGGCCCTTGCGCCCAGAATTATTCCCCTTCCCCGATAAGCAGAAGCCTGTGGCAAAAACGCTGACGTCACTTACGTTCCAGCGGGTACAGACACCTCTACCTGCCAATGTATTATTCAGCTTTAATTAAGGTTCTGGTATTCCAAATTCAAACGTAAAGTCTGATAGTGTAAGCCAGAAAAAGTATTCTGCATTTTTATTGCCTCAGCATGATTTTATTTGGCATATCTATTGTTCACAGAGGAATTAAAACATTCATACCAACATGCTATCACCCTTCCGCAGAGCACTGGCTAGACAGCTTGGTCATGTGGAGAGAACATATTTGACGTAAGCTTATGGCCGCCACATGCGCAGTGGTTGTAACAATTCGGACTTTGGATAATGTAACCCTGTGGGTTGTCTGGGGCCAGCAGGGGCGTTATATCATTATGACAGACACTTGAAAGACTGTTTTATTGGAATAGTAGGGTATCGTATGATTTAATATGGTCTGTAGGACGGTGCAGTCTTCCTTTAACTGAAATTGCTATGGCTACCAAAAAAAACTTGTACCCCAAAAAAAATAAAGCTCTGTGGATTACATGGACAAGACATATATTTTGAAGTGATTCAATGAAAAAATCCCACCTGATCAACTGTCATTTCCAAGACATCCACAGTTCCATCAAATGTGACAATTTCTTCAGATCCGACAACTGGTTCTGTGTAACTCTGACTCAGGGTTTTGCGTTCAGTGAAGATTGACGTGAATTCATCTGAGGCATAACGAGGATTTCGTGTCCTCCGGCGACGCAGAGCTGCTTTTCTCTCCATGACCTGAAATGTATATCAGCCAGTGCTAAAAGAAAACATATTCTGGCAATCACAGATAGCATGAAAAGCATTAAACAAAATGCCCAACAATAGTGAGCTACTACCTGCTTTAGCTTAGCTTTTCTCTGATCACCCAGTTTGAATTAGATGACATCCATGAAAAGAACAGGGTTAGTAGGCTATGTAATAACTACAATTTATGTGCTGGGCTACACTCTGTGGCAAAATATTCCTCAAAATTTATTACAATAATAAAAAATGGTGAGGCTTACTTTCTGCTGATGTAACTGCTCCTTAATCTCAGCCTTGTTTCTGCGTTTTCGTGGGGTAGACTTGGATGGAGTGCCTGGTTCTGCAGATGTCATGCTTGCATTTGTGTCCTCTGCCACTGATGTATCTGACATTTCATTTATAAAAAAAAAGGAGGCATTCAAACATCAAGTCCACAATATGTTCACAATACACTTCTCATAAAGCCGGAAGTACATATCAATAGCAAAGTTGGTTCAGCACCTTCTTGAATGATTAATATATGCCCCTCTCTGACAGACACAGTCACTCAGAACAATCATATGCCTGTTCGGTGTGTATGACATATATGTACATCATTGGTTCAATCTGGAAAGTAGCATTTTCGTGTAGTAATCAATAAAACCTTATCTTATGTCCATTGCTGTGAACTGTTCCTGAGTACAGGATGCACTATAGTGATAACTGTGCTAAAGTGCCATAAAATCCTAATTCAAACAAATCTACATACAGACTAATGAGTTCAAGATAATTTGATGACATCAGGACTGGATAAACATGACATGGCAAAGGGGTTAACAATTCTGTCACAGGCAATGAAATCAGTGTTGTATTAGAAAGCAAATTTGTCTCCAAAACAAAGTAATCTTGCAACCCTGCTACAGTGGGACACATCCTGACCTCTATAAACAAATACTCCTGAACTAGACAAACTGCAAGGCTTACCTGCCGCGGACTGTGATTTAGTCTCCTCTTGGGCCTCAGAGAGTGACTGCTCTTTCTTCTTTTTTCTTTCTTCCCTCAGTCTGGCCTTTTCCTCTTCTCTCTCCTTCCTCTTCGCCTCCATCTCTGCACGGCGCTGCTGGCGTTTTAAGTATCTTTCCTCCTTCTCCTTTGCCTGGAAATAAAGCACAAAATACAATATTCACATGATACCTGAAAGCTGTCATTCCCATCACTTTCCCTTCCCTGACCTCCCTGCCCCCAAAAGTCAGCTGCACTTTTGCATAAATTGTAATGATTGCATCAAAAAAGTGAAAGGATGGGTAATGGAAATTTCCTAAAAACACATCAAAGATCTTACTATAAACATCTTATTAGCTGATACTAACAATTCTAGCTTTCCTTTCCTCCCTTGACTCCTCGTCTTCACTGTCACTGTACTTATACTGCAGTGACAGTAACTTGCGGGGCTTGCTCAGAATTGTCTTGCTAGATCTGTAGCTGCTCTCTGGAAAATGAAAAAGAACAAAGTAGCACAAGTTATTCCAGTTGCACATCAGGCAAATGTTTTTCTTTTCCTGTTTCATCTCAACTACAAGTATTCCTTTGTCACATGCCCTTTGTGATACATCAAACACAACTGAGAATAATGACTTCCCAAACTGATTGTAAATCACCACTGAACAAAAGACATCAGCACTTTGATAAAAATTAAACTGTCATGCCAATTTCTCCATACATTTAAACATCCTTCATCAAGACTGCCATCGCCACTTAATCTTTAGATCAGATGTGAGTTAGAAGTTTAGTTCTGGACTCATCCAACGCACCAAATCTTGCCCACTTTGTTGCAATGAATTCTCACTGTTAAACACAATCATTGTACTGAACATATATAAATGCACAAGTCAGTCATCCCTAACAATGCATTATGAACTTCTTTAAGTGACCAGCTGAGCAAATTAATCCAACTACACTGAAAACTATGCAACCAACAAACCTGCAGAGAGAGGCGGTATAAGGGGAACAACATCATCAGCAAATTGGCTTTCTATTCCAGCCTTTGGTTTGACTTCTTGTTCTGTAGACACAGGTGTGCTTGAGTCAATGACACTACCACCTATGATGGGAGAGCTTGTTTCCTGCCTTTCATCTGTGTTCGTAACCTCTTGTTTCTTGGTAGATTCAGATTCCACTGATTGCTCTCCTGCTGCTAGAACAAAAACACAGATAGATTGAGCAAACTGATACTGGTAAGAATGTCCATAATTCAGTGTCATGTCAACACGTAGTCCTGAGTGTTCTATTGTTATTGGCTATCATCAAGTCACAGATCAACATAATCTCACCCACTTTGCAAAACCAAACAACTGCAATTAGAGATTGGGTTGGCAGGATATAAATTAGATCACTCTTAGCAAGTCAGTTATAACTTGTGACACTTGCTGAATGAGCTGCTGTGTCAAAACTTTGGTTAATTATTTCAGTTAGGTTCCACATCAAAACGTGTGGAAGCGCATCAGTGAATACCAAAAACCTGGCCTCGCTGCATACAAAGCAGATACACTTGTTTAATAAGGTTACCTGCTGCTGGCTCTGCCTCCTCCGTTTTGTCTGCCACTACCTCTCCTGTCTCTTCATCTGCATCCTCATCCTCACTCTCGCTAGATGAAATGTCTTCAAATGATGAAATGTCGCTGGTGTGGATAGAACTAATCGTGACATCTGACAATTCACCTGGATCTTTGTCCACATCCCAAGCAAAATTGTACCTTGTAAAGAAACAAAATATGTAAACAGTGGTATAAGTGACCATGAATGATTAGGACTAACCATGGATGACTTGAAGATGTCGAGATGTGAGCATGACTGAAAGAAATCTGACAGAAATAGGTTCTTTTATTCAACTATCCCAGATTTTACTTAAAATACATATTTCTGTACTGGGCTACAGTGGAAATACTGCACAAGGAACTGTCTGTAAACAAAACAAAATAACATTTTCTTTTAAATCACCAAACAAATCACTTTTATTTTAATGAGGAAAAGAAAACCTCTCTCATATGGTTTGTAAGTCTGTCACTGCATTGGTCTAGGATCTTGGGGTTAAATAAAACTCAAGAATTCACTTCTTTGTAAGTAAACACAGTTACTGAAACAACATTCGATTACGATTCCTTTTCATAAAACAGTTGTGTAGACAATCCTTGAATTACTATTCCAATTTCTAAAAGCAGTTGTGTAGACAATCCTTTGGCCCAGAGATGCTTAGCATACCTTTAGATATGGGACAACATTTCAATTTATTTTTTATTCTCCTATTAAATTCTGTCAGTATCAAAGACCAAACTGAAGTTCAAAACTTGTATCGCAAATTCTTTATTGAATCTCTATCCCATCAGCCAGAGTCTTTTGAGAGCTTAAGAGCGCAGTGCCTGGGCTTATTTGGATCCTCTTTCTGTCAAGATGGTAGCCCTGAGTCAGTCCTAAAACCCCTAGTTTAGACATTTGCTCTGCATAAATACTTCCAGCTTGCGACATAACTTTCTGATTTCTTGTTCTTTAAATTTCATTAAGACATCCCTCTTTCAAATGATGGTAGTGCACCAATAACTAAGCCTGTTTCATCTTGCATGACTTGCTTTTTTCAGGGCAAGCATGAAATTTACCTAGTTACCTATAAACTTTCAAACTTTCGGTTACAGTTAAATTACCAAGAGGCTCACTATAGACAGAACTAAGCACTGGAAGTGTACTATTCTATTATTGCTGCATTACTACTTGGTGTCAATTTCCAGTTCACAGTGAAAGAAAGTCAACAAAACCAAATGCAGCCAACCAAGAAAAGTTCAAGAAAATAAAATATAGCAAATGATAAACTACCTTTGAATGTCCATGTTTGCAAATTTGTTCCTTGAACATTTTTTTATTGACATTTAAAATCTACCACCTAAGTCACTGAAATTCTTACTCTAATAGTGCCTGTATCATGCTACATATCTTTCCCTGAGTATAGCCTACGACATAAAAAATCTGTCTAGGTGAAAGTGCATTTCTGTCTCAGAAATACTGAAAGTTATTTAGAAAATTTTATAGAAAGTCAACATTTCCTGAGGCCTGGTCTGCATTTCCATCCTGAAGCATTGAAAAATGGACTTGTCAAAATGGGACTGCCATGTGACATAAACCCAGCACCAAAAACAGAATGGCCCAAAGAGAAATATTAAAACTCAAGAAAAGGCAAAGCAAACCGTCATCAGAAAATCAGAAACAAGCAGGGGAAATCAAACTTTGCCAACTGGCAAGGTAATAATTTAAGGTAAATCGGGAGGAAAGAACTGACTGGTAAAACGAAAATTTCCATGAGATGAAAGACAAAAAACCGCTGCATTATTTCAATAATTTATTTAAGAATCAGCAAATCTTCCAGACAGAATTGAAAGCAAAAATGAATATGCAAGAACTAAAATTCGGGATAGAATCATTGCAAGGCTGGATCAAAGCATTCTGCGCTCAATGTGTGAAAAGTCATTCAAACTGGCTTCAATAAACTGAATTTTCTTTCTCACAAGAGGTCCCCATTTATGTCATGTGGACTGCAGAAGAAAATGATTGCAAGAAAATTGAGAAGAAATGATATACTATCATCACAGAACATGGTTATATGAATTATTAACTGGCTGAAGCATAGTGCCTAAAGTTATTAAAGCAGAAAAATATTTTCTTCATGCCACTGCTGCTATACTTGGTGACAGTGCTATTTTTGTGAGCATCTGGACATTTTGCACTATCTCCAAATTTCATACAATAAATCAACCTTCACCTAGCAGTGTCTCTAAAGAAATGTGCATACAATTATCTTTAAATGAGGCAAATGATGACAACTTACCTTTTCCCTGGCTGACTAGTAGGAGGCTGTTCCTCTCCTTCTTTGTCAGAATCATCAGAAAGAATAATACCCTGTTTGTGCTTATTCTCTAGCTCATCTTCCTCCATCAACAAGTCAAGAGCTTCTTCATCATCTGACACATCTTCTGCTCCTTGGAAAACATCCATCAAATTATGTTTGGGTGGCAGGGGATCTTCCCTGTCTTCAACTTTTCCTTCTGCAGCCTTCTTCTTTTCTTCCTCCTCCTCTTTTTCCCTTTCTGCTTTCAAGCGCTCAAATTCTTTCATTCTTTCTTTGCGTCTGGCTGCTCGAATTTCATGTTTTGTCATTGGCTTTCCTGATTCTTCCATCATTGCCTCAGCCAAAACACGAGGTGAAAACATGGAGGCCAGATCAGCACCAGGGGTTCCCTGGGCATTGCTCACTGTCTTGGTAATGAAAGCTGCAGCAGTTTTGAAAACAGCAATCTTCTCAGGCGTTAACTCTTCTTTGGATACCTTAGATAAGGTGTGAGAAATGAGGGCAGGGATGGTAGGGGTGCCTAGCACAGGAAGAGAAGATGTTGAAGGTGGAATTGGAGGAATAACTGGAACAGTGCCAGGAGGGGGAGGGACAGAACCTGGAGGTGGGGGCCGTATAATGGGAGCTCCAGAGGTCGCCAAAATCCCAGGTGGCATCACAGGACTTGACTGCACTGACATTCCTGGTAGACCCGGCGAGGATCCAATACTGGATGCAGAGCTAAGCAGTGGGGTGCCTGGAAGGCCAGGAGGTGGCTTACTGAAATCATGGACATTTTGAGATGAGACTGATGGAGCTGCCATGGGGGGTGTGCTGAAGGAAGCGCTGACATTGCCAACAGATGGAGAGGCAGCAGAGCTGAAAGGTGTGATGCCAGCGGCAGCTGGGGAAATTCCACCACCACCAAAAGCTGGAATCATGGGCTGGCCTGGGATCATAGGCTGTCCAGGGATCATTGGCTGCATTGCTGGGTTTAAGCCCTCCATCCCAGGTAGTCCTGCACCCCAGCCTCCCATCAAGATAGGAGGCATCATTGCACCAAAGCCCATGGCCTGAGGGTTGAAGGGAACCCCACTAACTGAATTTGTAACACCTGGTGCACCTGCGGATGTGTTGGTCATTCCTGAGACAGAAGTTCCTGGAAAGCCAGGGTTAGTCTGGGACCATGGTGTTGCATTCTGGGTAGGGAGCATCCCTGCAGCAGCACTAAAAGCATCTTCTGTGAAGCAAAAGAAGAACATTATCATGGACAAAAAACATTAAATTAATGAGTAAATCTCTTCAGTTCATACATTTTACATATTCACAGATTTATGATAATGCTGAAATGTTCACTATCTTTCTTCATTACACTGTCAAATACACTTGAATATGCTGAATATGAAATTAATTTGCATTAAGCATATTTCAGGTTGTCCATGATAAGGAAAAGAATGAGTCACCCACATCTGTATAATTCATAGCACAGCAACTAAGACTGTGCATTGCAAAGGATCATGTTATGATTGATTAATAGGGAATAAAATGCTTTTGTCTTGTCTTCAAAAGTGTATGTCAGAGATGGGGACTGCTCGCACAAGAGCTGATTTATTACATGTGGAACAGAACTTACATTCTAATCTACAAAATCAAGGGTGGGGAACTAAGAAATGCTTCATCTTAAGTAGGTTTCTTTGATAAACTCTAGTCACATTATGTAATTAGAATAACAAAATACGAAAATGTCAGGACATGAAAAATGTATGGTAATGTCACTAGTTTCATATTAAGAGTTTCTGGTATAAATGTGGTCAAGTTATCCACATGCACAGGCACTGTTCACAGTGAACATTCACAAAGAATCTCTCAGATTTTCTATCAAATCTGAAAGGAGCTGAGGTAATTTCATAATCCTGAATGAAGATGAGATTAACTATCCCAATAGTATCTTTCCCATGACATATCAGATTAAAGTACCACCAAAGTGCTCAGTGGAAATTTCACAGACCTTTCTTCATGAGCTAGGGTGATCACATGATTCTCGAGCAATTTTGGAAAGGAGATAGTGGTAACTTCCGGTTTACCTTGTTTCAATATAGTGGAAGAGAGAAATCTTCATCTGGCGATGAGACAGACATTTTCGGATAAGGTTATGTAGTGACACTGCGCAACACAAGTTCAGGGAAGAGAAATATTATCAAAGAATTACTCTATTGCCATGCCCTATGTCCTGAAACACTCATAAATTGATTTTAATAAGTTTAGCTCCACTCAGTAAAAACTACCTGGGTGCAATTCCTATGTTGCCAGTTTGCCCTGTTTCATATCAATTCACCTGAAACAGTTTTCTGGGGTCCCTACTCATTTTGGCACTTTACAGATACTTGAAAGCTTCATCATAAGCAATATTGTGTAACGTTAGATCATGGCATCGATCAGAGCTAGCCTCGCATCACGAAGCACAGTTTCCAGCCATGTGTACTGGTCACCGGAAGTGAATGTAGCACCGTGCCTGCTCATGAATATTCCATGAGAAAGGTCTATGATTCCCACATTATCTTAAAAAGCCTTACCCACATTACTCTATAACGTCTTGCCCACATTACCCTAAAAAGCCTTACCAGCTTTGACATTTTGATTAATCAAATTCTGTAAATGCTGCTGCTGTAGCTGCTGCTGCTGAAGCATCAATCGCTGCTGTTCTTGTTTCCTTCTCTGCTGTTCCTCTTGTCGAGCCTTCAGATCAATGCCAAGATGATCACATACAGCCTCATCTATTTTTGGTTTAATGCCCTGCAAATGCAAAAATTCTGTTGTGCTCACACAGTATCAAAAGCAAAATAACATGAGAATCTAAAAGCATGTGGTTATCTGATGAAAGTAGTCTTATGAGGTTAATACTGCTGAGCCCTGTCACCCCCCCGAGGGTGCCAGTTTCTATAGCCTGCTGTTATATTTGTTTTTGTGTTTTTGACAGGATACAGTTGCTGGCCATGTGCCAACCCTTCTTTATTGCCTTATACAATATGAATGGAAGGGAGACAGTCATCCTATTGTTTGCATCTCCATAAGGGTTTAAGGGATTCAAGAATCTATATGGGCATCATGAAAAATGTTTTAAAATCTGCCTTTTATTATTTAAAGCAATAGGATCAGTAACCTAGCTTGGCTACTTCTTTCACTATTGTTGGAGATTATTTTCACCCATCAAAGAAGAGTGTAAGGGAAAAAGATCAAGAACCCATAAGATATTGTTACATAATATAATCATGTTACGAAGCCGTAAACAAAAGTACATAACAAAATAAATGCTGAGTAAATCTGTGTCAATTGCAAGTGCCAAACTCTTCTGGACAATCTTAGTAGTAAGTCTTTGGCAGTAGTCTTAATCTGAAATTATGTCCTAGTTATCATGTTTAGTGTAACTCACCAGTAAAATCTTTGGATTGACAACTTGTTCAATGATTCGGTCAACTCCAATGCTCATGATACCTGAGCTGAAAAATAAACAACAAACTCATCATCTCATTATTCCAAAAGTTCATTTGGCACCTAAAATAATTTCCTTAAGTATTCGCTACTGGTTAGATAATTTCCTTTAAATGTTCTTTATTTGTTGAAACTTTATACAGTAATATCCTGAACATAAAGTGGATGTAAAAATTTCACTATATATAAAATATTGAAATATAACAATTTCACAGAAGGACAAAATATAATATTTTCATCATCAGTCTGAAACATGACACACCATGATAATTTTGCCTTATTCTCATACCACAGAAGCAACTGATACATATATAATTCTGCTTTTTTAGTCTTGTCCAGCAAGTGCAGTATGTCAGAATCACCTTCTAAAATTATCAATTATCAAATTAATCTCAAGGCACGAGGGCTGTGTATGTTACAAAATCTGCATTCTACTTCTTTGCCCTTATGCCTATACTTCCATTCTGTAACACATGATTAGATCATTAAGCCTAGGGTCTTCTAAGAGACCTCAAACAGGAATAAACCTACTTGTTAAGCTGCCTTCTCAGTGTTTCTCTCAGCTGATTCTTGTTTACATTTGCACTCCATTTCTGGCCATTCAGGAATCTTTCAACAAATTTCTCAACCCTCTGTATCAGATTATTGTAGGCTGGCTGCAGATAGTCAAATCAAAAGATGTTTATATTAAAATTAACAAGCAAGCTCAAATTAAAAATAAACAATGACATGAACATAACTAGCAAAGTGAAGCCACCAAAACCAAACTAAGATAGCACTATAATGCATTGGGAAACAATACCCTTCTTGCATCTAATTTCATTGTTAGATTGTCCACCATTGCAAGTCTTCCATTAACTTCCAAAGAACAAACAAAATTTAATAGGACTGCAAGAACTCAAATTCCAGGACATCAGTTTAAGTTAATAAACATGACCATTTTTTGTGTGAGAAAAAAAAATTGATTTTCTATTTTTCTACATTCATTTCATTTTCATCCTCCTGGTTGATCTCTCCATGAATGGGTAACCATAATGTCAAGTTTGTGAGCATGAGAGGTTTCATTTACCTAGTAAAATTTGGTGGCCCAATTTGTCTTTGGCAGCCATGCCTTTTTATCCCTTCTACTTCTACGTAAAATGACATATTACTAGATCATAAATTTGGTTAAAAAAGAAAAGAAAAATACTATAGATTTTTTTTTTAATTTTCAAGGAAAAAAGGAGATTCCTTTATTCAATTTGTTATAGGAAATTTGTCTTCCCTCCTCCTTCTGGAGCAAAGTACGTTCATATATATCATGATGATACAAATCATGATGATTCTTCTATGGGGAGTCTCTTCTGAATATTTTTGATTTTAGTGGCATCATCCTGGAACTGGTCTAAGGTGTGTTTGGATGAGGAGGGGCAAAATTATGGGGTAAATTCAACAATCCCTGAAAGAGTAGGGATTCACAATGCTTTCTCTTCCACAATCCTATCTCAAGTCAGGGTTAATACAGCTCCTTGAAAAATTTTTTCAAGACTTTTTCCAGACTTTTCAAGACCTCAATTTCAAAATTCAAGACCCATAACTCATGACATGTAGATGTAAATTCTTGTCTTTGTCCAGTTGTGGGGATGACGAACCGAAGCGAATTCCCCTACATGAGGGCGATTCCCAGCCGATCGATTGGGGTCGCACCGAAGTTGCCCGGCAACAGCAAAATCAACGATATGATAAGATACTGAAACTGAAAGTTTGCGTTTCGGGTAGTATCGATAATGTAATACAGTAAAACCTGTGATGAAGGGACACTGATGGGAAATCAGAAAAGTGTCCCTACATCACAGTTGGTCTTCATCGAAGGGAGAGTTTGGTTCTCTAAGTACACCGAGGTAAACAATGTTTCCTATGGCTTATACTTGAAAAGCATATCACAAACTATGAGCCTCATATCATGAGGCAAATATGATGGTACAAATACAAACTGCATGTA
>JAWQUT010000001.1:3809042-3835397 GCA_033807755.1 Ellobium chinense
TCTCTCTCTCTCTCTCTCTCTCTCTCTCTCTCTCTCTCTCTCTCTCTCTCTCTCTCTCACACACACACTCTCACACTCTCTCTCTCTTCATCAATGGAATTGTGCCCACCCTACCCATATTACGACCCAACTCATTCTCTTCCTTGATCGTGAAGATCGGTTCCTTCTTTCAAAACAAAGTTTCACGAGTATTCAATAGAATGCTCCCGTGATCATCTCTGACTAACATCACAGTGTCAAGATAATTTTCATGTCGATGTGCCTGTTTTTTTTTTTGTTGTTTTTTTTTACCGGTTCTTGACAGCCTGTCACTTTATTTGTGACTAGTGACGCAACTAGCACTACTCCTAAGCGCAGAAATTGTTGACTGAGACAATGGTCAACTGTTAATCAAATCACCTCCAGCTGTGCAGCGTCTAATTTATCTGAAAGTGCTCCTCAAGCAAATGATAAGTATTATGTCAGAATCGTAGGTCAATGAGAGCTTACTAAACCATACAGTGACAACCATATAAACCTTGCATATGTGAGCCAAGAGGGGAAAGATAAAGGTGGATGCTTTGGGAGGGGGGGAGTAAGGGATTAAAGTATCTCTTACTTGGGTCAAGGCAATCCTGCCGACATCACCAAGTGTGAGCCGAGGGGAGAGTTATTGAAATGGGATGATATATAGGGTAGGGACTATCGGAAACGACAGCGCCAATAAGAGGGTGAACTAAGGGAGATGGGTGTCTTACTTAAGTCAAGGATGCAATGGGGATTGCAGTGGACACATCCACAAATACACAATGCAAGGAACTGAGGCCGCAGGTAAGCTTGGGGACATTTATTGACGGTACTAGATCAAGATGCTATGCAATATACAGTGCGAAATCACTTCAACTTCACTTTAACCCATGCTACGATTCTGGGCTGGTCCACAGAGTTCTATAATAGAACTCTGTGGGCTGGTCAGCAAACAAATCTATGAAAAATGCGTGTTCATTCAATCAGCATCATCGACAAACTGACACAAACTCGCTTGACCACGCCCAAGATTTTCATCTTAATCCCTAGCAAAAGTTAGTGCCCAGTCATTTCAATAAAAGATCATGTATTTTGAGAAAAGAAAGAAAACCTTTTAAGAAAGAACATGGCAACTTGTCTAATTAGCTAACTTCAGGATTACATCATTAGATTTTGGACAACAAAACCATAGTACATAGTAAGACAGTGGGTGAGGGGCTTAATGTTGACACGCTCTGGAACCCACGCTAGTCTACTCAGCACCGCGCGTGGACCAGGTTTACATGAAGGTTAACTTCTCGGACCGGAGACAACTACTCTCACTGGGACAATTTACCGGCCCTAAAAGTCACGGCTGGATAGGAACTGACCGGGGCAAAATCGCCACTGGAAGGAGATGTAACCGGGTGGCAAGGTATATATAGCTTGGTATTCTTTCTCTTATATTTACGGGGGAATAAGGTGCAAGATAGGGGCAGACGTTGAAGGGTGGAGAGGGGGTGACGAGGTAAGAAAGCAGGGTGGGGGCAAATGTTGATAATAACGCGTACAGTAGCCCACCCACACGTAGCCTACATTAATAAAGTGACGCAAATAGCGCTCAGACAGATACTCTTTTTATCAAGTATTTACTGCCTTTTCTAAGATTACAGCGTTGCGATCAAAGTCGGCCAGTTATTCTATCTTTACAAAAGACTAATGTCGATTATATAAAATGAAGGCATTATTGTAATTTAGCACCATGGAAAGTTTTCACATGTGGATAATTGTCTTCGCATACCAAGTGCTAGCTTGCTTCTTGCTTTTTGACGTCACGCCTTTGACCCGCGCTAAAGGGAAGACCATAGTTATGGCGGTCCTCACGGTGTGAAAATATCAACTTTTATGCCGCATTTCCGCAGAAGCATTTGGGCGAAGAAAACATATGTGGGATTGAAAATTTATAGAACAATAATGCGGATTTTTAAGGCTGTGAAGCAGATAAATATCCCTGTCCCTTTAAATTGAAAAAAAAAAAAAGGTTCGGTTTGTAAGAAATTCCTTTATCATATTTAACTTTGGGTTTTTGTCCAAGTGTACAAATGTAAACATTTAGCTATAATTAAAATGAAAATACATATAATCTAGACTAGAATCTAGTGGATATGAAGAAATGAATCGAATCCGTGTTCGAATCCATCGAATCCTAGCTCTGGATTCGAAATTGTATTCGAAGATTGTAGATTTCGGATAAGCCCTATTTACTGGTATACCCATTAACCGAAAAGATACAAAAACACAAAAACGCTAAAATGTAGAAATTGTGTCTTACATTAAAAAGCCCAAATTAAAATATTTATTTTAATGACTATAGGCTAGCAGTCTGTGTATCTAGGATAAGAGGTAATGACGCTGTAATATATGTTACATTGCATGATTTGTCTTTTCTTAGTATTTAATCACAGTTAATCACAGACTGGTATTCTGAGTATGTTGTCCCGTTCAGTGGTTAGCCTTCAGTGTTTGATAATGCTTTTGTGTTTGAATAATACTGACAATGCCCAAGGCTTTAATAGATTTACGCTGAAATTCCCATCGTATCCACGTGAAGCACTTCTTATTCAAGCCAATGAATAATTCAGTGAAGTTGTCTGTCTTCAATCTATGTGAGTATGATGACTAATTGATAATCATTTGATCTTACGATTATTAAACTTGAACAACAACCACAAAAAAAAAACAACTATTGTATTTCTGACGGAGTTACCAATGCAATGAAAGAAAAAAATCCGCGGGTTTTCAGTTTTCAGACCGTTAGTGGTCATGAACGCCCATTTTCTGGTTAATACTTAGACGTAACACGTGGGTGATACCATTATTGATAAAAGGGGTAACAGCTTGGGGTGATGAAAAATGTAAAACTGCAAAATCATTCTATGCCACGTTGCGTGATAGTTTTGAGCATGTATGTACTTCGCAAGAGAAAAGTGATTGACTGGCTTTATGAAAGTATTTGAAAACTTGCTTAAGTATTCAGTGCAAAATAAATCATAGCAGAACTATAAGAACGACGGAATTATTTGAGAGAGAGAGAGAAAAAAAGAAAGAGAGAGAGAGAGAGAGAGAGAGAGAGAGAGAGAGATGGAGAAAGAAAGAGATGGAGAGAGAGAGAGAAGGGAAAAAATGACAGATTGACGGGTGATAAACATCGGACCCGTAGTTTCTTGCTTTTTTTTGTAGAATTTTCTATACTAACATGCATGTGAGTGCCTGGTGGCTTTGTTATTGCTGTTGTTGTTTTGCTGCTGCTGCTGATGACGCTGTTGTTGTTGACGTCGTCTTCGTCATCATTGAATGTCTATGTTCCTTTTTTTTTCTGTCTGAAGGCTACAAGAACATTGGTGGTTTGAGAAATGAGGATACCCCTATTTACCCGCCAAACAGCGTGATATGCACTATACCAGATGTGATCGACTGTATTCTATAACAGCATCAACATGTCTCTAGATGAGGATCTCAAGCTCTGAAGCTGATTGGAGCCATCCAATTTCGAATATTTGTTTGTTGTGGAATTCGAGAGTAAAATAATTTCTTCACACAAAAACATGACTGTAATGGGCAAATGACCAGTAACTGTGGATGGTATACCGAAGTTTTTGTGAGGCATATAAACTTTATAAGCTTACATTGTAGTGTAAAATTGTTCTTCAATCGCTATTTTCTCAGAATTTTTTTTCTATTGCATAGGTTGAGTTCCTTCCACCTCAAACAACTATATCTCACTAGAATAATGCTAGATTAACAGTTTTTGTTTATCTAATAAAAGTATATATACATTAAGCATTCATGCCATATCAATAACTGTATTTAACCAGAATGCGACTTGAGGCTCATTTGATTGGCTGTAAGGCAATTTCTTTATATTATTCATGTTATTGATAAATAAGCTGGTCCGCTTGTTCTAGATTTAAAAACAAACAAAAAAAAAAAGGACGGCAATGACTGCCCTGCACATACAGAACATATAATTAGTGTCGAGCTTTACACAACCTGTGCTGACGCATCTCCACCCCATCCATCCATAAGCATGTAATCTTCTAAATCCGAGACATAAATTTTACTTTTTCTTTTCCTCTTCTTTTCCTCGACATAGACTAATCTAAATTTGCGTAAGCCTGTTCCATTTGTGAACCTGGAACTTGATCTCACCAGCGTCTACGGCTAATTTATCCATAGACTATCTAGAGCTGTGAAATGAATGACCTCATTACATAACGTTTTGACAATCTGGTCTCTTTTAACTCTTATTATCGAAGAGCTCGCCACTGGCTTTGCAATGTTTTACCTATTCCGGAATATGAGTTGTCCTTGAGAAAATACTCGACTACCATTGGCTGTTGACGTGAAGAGGTCACAATGGCGGTGAGGCAATAGGGTACGGCCACATGAACTGTATAGTGTGACAGTATGTGAGTTTAATAGGCATATTTCAAAAGATTAAATCTAGGGAAGACATTTTTACTTAGACTGCAAGGATGGATGAGGACGATAATCCTTATGAAACACTTGGAACCACAACGTCCATGAGCACTCACATGCTTGCCGGAGCTGCAGCAGGGGTCATGGAACACTCAGTTATGTATCCTGTCGACTGTGTGAAGGTAGGCCGAGACTAGTCTAAGTCTCTTAAATAAAAAAAAAAAGGTTTTATATTCAGTGTGGAAATCAGACATAATGCGGACCCAATGTGTTCCGTCATAGCGAATCCTGCGAGACCACAAGGTATACCAGTGGACTGTTAATGTTATAATTGTTATGAAGGAATCCGATCAGCCTAGGCCTAGGACTGAACGATGAACCAGCCGTCTTGATTGATATTAAAAGGCATTTTTCTGATTTCACGAATTTGTGACCTGTGGATGGGAGGGCAGTATGACGGACTGCTCACAGGATAGGCGACTAATTATCTAGATTGGATATGGATCTAGATCTAGCATTGATTTAGACAAGTTAGCAGGCACAACAATTGTCAGCATGATACCTTGACACCCAGAACTCCTAGACATCTAGCATTAAATGATTTGATAATGGGCACACTGTGACTGACATAGTCTACATGCTACTATGACGCTACTAGACTATCTAAACTAGACATGTAGTCGTAAGTAGTAGTGTAGTGTACTTTACCCAGAACAACAATGTTTGTGCACTCTATTTAGCCACTACTTTGTATAAAGATGCCCAGTGATGCAATGATGCCTCAATGCAGGAAAGTTCATACGTGGCTGTGAGGAAATGGGAAATAGTTAATAGATTGTGCGGACTGGAGAAATCAGTATTATTATTATGTTTGGTTTTGCAATTATTAAGGAAGAGAAAGAGTGGGTTTGAGGAGTTATGGCAGATAAGGTGAGGCAGTTTAACTTGCCAGGATGTGAGTTAAACATTTTTTTCCCTACTGCAATATAACCTCATCTCTTGCTTTAATGAGGTTTTAAGCAATCAAGATCTCACAGGACCACAGTAGTTTGTTACTGTACCATACATCTTCAGGCAAAGATTTTCAAAGCCTCAGGGTACTAAGATACGAAGAAAAAAGGCGTGCAAATGGCTGTCAACACTTGAAAATGGAATAAAAGTTTAATAAAAGAGGTGCTGCCTCATCTGTGTTATTGGAATTTATTCCGGAGTTGTTGACTGGAATATCCAGCATGCCATGTTTTCCCTATATATACAATACAATATATAAATACCTGCGTAGAAGCCCATGCACTATACAGCACTGTCTCGCAGTTCGCCACTCAAGCTCGTGGTCCTTCATGCACTTTCCATGTAAAATCCAGCTGACATGGATATTTTTATGATATCTAGCAACCTTTGGTTGTTGTTTTTTTTTTTCTTTTCCATATATATGCATTACATCTCTCTAAGAATTAAAACTGAAATTTAAGATTCTCATACTTCTTTCAAGTTCTTTGGATACTTTGCCACACACTGAATAGTTGTAATATAGCGTTGGGATAAAGTGTACTGGTAACTTCTGAAATTGCAACCAAAATCAATAAACTTATTGTGTTAGATATTTTATATGTTAGTCAATAGTCACCACTAATTGTGCACTGCCCATTCTTGCTTGCTTTCTCGCTCTGTCATAATGTTACTGTTCTGACATTCCACTTTAATAAAAAAAGTTACTGACTTCCAAGTTTGATGATAATGAATGGTCAAAAGGGGTTAAAAAAAAACCAACAAGGTCTTCAAGCATTTTAAGAACAGCATCTATCTTCGTTGGACTGGAAATGAAATTCACAATATAGCTGGTCAATTAATGTTTACTAGAGAAGCATACACCACATATCCTTAGAAGACTGGAGTGAAAAAGCACTTTATTCTGATTTGTCAGTGAGTAGTTGTGAATTAAATGTTCTGTTGTCAGTGCTGCATTGGCAGACATGGGCACGATGGGCATTGGACTGCATAAGATCTGATTCACTTATTAGTTACTTGAATGTCATTTTCTCCTGAGTGTATTTTTTCTTTCACAGACAAGGATGCAGTGCCTTGTGCCTGACCCTAAAGCAGATTACAGAAGTGTTGTAGATGCTCTGAATAAAATTGTTCGGCAAGAGGGCGTCCGGAACACAGTGCGAGGATTCAGTGCAATGGCCTGTGGTGCTGGTCCTGCTCATGCCCTTTACTTTGCTTGTTATGAGAAAGTTAAGCATGTCCTAAGTGGGGGAAAACAAGGAAATCATCTTGCACATGGTAATTATCTTTATACTTTCATTCAAGGATGATGTTCTTATTGTAACTGGCCAGAACTCTTGAGAGGTGAATTTTCCAGTCATTCATATTCAGTCACATATACGTTACCAGCAGTTTTTAACAAATGGCCTAATATGGTAAATAAGCATAGTTTGGCAATTTTTTGGGTCACTCATTGAAATTTGTCTAGTCAGTTAACATAAAAGACTGCACACATGTTTGTTGTGGAATATTGGCGGGCTTTCCTTGTTTGTATCATTGGCAGCAAATCCATACACAATCAATCAGTATCACTTCAATGTATCTGGCTGGAGTAACTGATACTGACAGGACAATCCTCATATAATGGTTCCTTTTATTTATTTTTACCTGAAAGCCCAGTGATTTGATCCTGATAGGGGAAATTTTTTCTTAATGTTTGTTGTTAATTTATGGGAACTGCAGATTGTGGTATGAGTAGGACTTACTATTTAATAAAGAGAAGAAAAGATCTCATGAGTTGTTGAGTTTAATACCTTTCAAAATGCTTCTTGAAAAACCATATGGACAGAATTTATTTTTCTTTCCATAGGCATTGCAGGTTGCACAGCGACCCTCCTTCATGATGCAATCATGAATCCAGCAGATGGTAATGGTTCCTTTTTTTTTCCCCTTCTTTTTTACTTTCTTTCATTCTAGTCATGATCATGTTGTGTTTTGCTTTCGTTTTCTTACCAAGCAAGACCTAAATTCTTTCAGTCCAGATGGGAGGCCTTAGAATGCTTTGGCACAGCATAGTTTTAATAGAATATATACAGACACCAAGTTCAGAGGGTTGTGCTGGGTTGTTAGTGATAGGGCCCAGTGCCTGCCAAGAATTTTTTTCCCATGAACTTTTGTTGTTACTGAAATTCTGTCTTGCCCTCACAGTAGGGAAAGTTGTCAGTATGTCTTTAATCCACTCATCTATCTATCAATTCTGACAAGATTTTTTCAAATTATGGTGTTGTCAGTGAACATGAGCGCATTGAAGTTATCCATTAAATTTGTCAGTGTCAAACTCATATCCAGAATGCCACTCTTCTGAGTATTCTCTGAAATCAGAGAATGTTGTTGTCTTTCAGAGATTATTGTTCTAAGAAAGAGCTTGCACAGAAAAGTCTAATTCTGGAAAAAAAACAAAAACAGCCACAATATTTATTCTATTTGATCTCATGTTTTCTATCAACCTCGGACATTTTCTTCCTGGGCTACAGAGACAAAATTGGTTTTATATGATGTATTTATGCATATACTGATTATTTTTTAAGAACCATCTTTGTGCTGTGGAAATTACTGATAATAATAAGACATTTTTAGACCAGAATTTATCTGAAATTATAGAGTTCTGTGAATATTAGAAAAGGCAGGTGGCATCCCTGTCTATGCAGTTATCAGTAGATGGAAGGATTAGTTTACAGCTGACAACTATAATAGCATATCATTATTTTAAAGCTTTCTTGTCTACCATCTGGTGGGACTGCAAGGAAGAACTGATTTTAAGAAGACATGCATTGGGGCTGGGTGAAGAGAGAGGAAAACCTGTTAGCACCCTGGCCTGAGTCATTGATCTATGATTTATTGGTGTGATACAACATATGAACCTGTATTGGTGTAATTCTTTGTTTTTCCTTATGGAAATGCTTGATTTGTATTGGATGTTTTTTTGAAACCTCTACATTATGCTTTTATATTAAGTGCACACATTACCAAAAAATTAGGTTGGTTGGCATTAGCAGATAGTAATAAAAATTCTCATGATATTTCTGTTTCAGTGGTCAAGCAGCGCATGCAGGTGTATTGCAGTCCATACCAGTCAACGTGGATGTGTTTCCGTACAGTGTTGCAGACAGAAGGAGTAGGGGCCTTTTACAGGAGCTATACAACACAGCTAACAATGAACATCCCTTTCCAGGCCATGCAGTTTATGACATATGAATTCATACAAGATTTGCTCAATAATGAGCGCAAATATGATCCAATATCTCACAGTGTAGCAGGAGCTGTGGCAGGTGCTGTGGCTGCCAGTGCTACAATGCCCTTGGATGTTTGTAAAACCCTTCTTAACACTCAGGAACACTGTGCCAGGACTCACTTGACATACATCAGTGGTATGGCTTCTGCTTTTCGAACTATATATGAATTTTGTGGCATCGCTGGGTTTTTTCGTGGACTTTCAGCACGTGTCATCTACCAGATGCCATCTACTGCAATTTCATGGTCTGTGTATGAGTTTTTCAAGTTTGTGATCCACCAACGGAAGCAACAGGCACAAGACGATGGATACATGAAACATACTGTTCATATAGGTGCCGCCTCACCCAGGTGAATTGAGCTAAGGTTAAAAGTATAATGTAATGTAAGTGATTTGTCATTGTATATCTGTGTGAGAGCTTATATTCTGCATAGTCATCCCAGTTATATTTACAGAGTTTCTATCCTGGTGCTTGCTATGTAAAGAGGGCTGGTACAGAGCACATTCCTGTTTCCCTGCTTTATTCAGATACTCAGGTGCTGAGTGGTGTGTAATTGACCTTAAGTGGGCCATGGTTTAGGCTGATCAGTCTGTGCTTTTAAGAAGGCCGAGAAGGCCCATTATGGTATATAAAAGTGTGGCTGCAGCAGCAGAATAACAATTAACAGAAAGAAAAATGCTGGGTGTCCTGCTCATGAATTAAGTAATTCATTGTAGTTTAAGAATTGTGAAGTAGCTGTATCAAACATATTTGATCCATATTTGTTATAAGGAAATCTCTCAATGGATTTACAATTTCATAATCTTCATGTCATTCATGCTAATTTGTCTATTTTCTGATGGTTGTAAATGCCTTCTGGAGATGTTATTCTGTTGGGACATCTACATTTTCTCCTGGGTTCAGAAATGCCAGTTTCTTCATCAGGAAATCTGCCCATGGATTTTGTAAATTTTTTTTTTTTCACAGTCATATGTGATTATTATGATAAAATTAATATAATGGACTTCAATAACAAAAGGGTGGTTATAACTTTCAACAGTCTTACAACTGTAACTGTGCATTGTTGCTCCTGAATTAGACCACTGAGCTAAAGAAATAACATGAACACTGTATTCTTATTGCTGATAAGTAAATAAGCAGACTTAGCTTTGGTCATGCTATATATAGTTATTGTTAGTTACTGATGTAAAATATGATAGTTACTGAAAGTCGGCATATAAACAGTGACCAAGACGATCTCACGTTCGGGNNNGGGGGGGGGGGTTATATCCTACTAACCTGACTTTTGGTGTTCCAGCTCAATTATAGAAAAGCTACCATAATAAAAAAAGAGGGGGAAAAAGGATTGAGACATTGCTTAAGACAATCGGATTTCTGTTCCAATTGTGCCCATTAGAGATGGATTCCATTGTAGCTGACAGGAGATGGAGTAAATTATCGTTAAACATAGTGAAGGCGATGTGGATCTGAATTTGTATGATTTTGTCATTTAGTAAGAAATAGCATAGTTATGTTTTGGATTTCATCAGACCAAGTTTCATTTGATTCCCGGCCACTGGTTCATACTTTAAATATTGATGATTTCAGTAACACGTCATGTCAGTCATCCTCGTTTAGCATGAAGTGAGTTAGTTTCTTCTTGCAAGGAGCTTGTTCTTCTGTTTTACTCAGTTAGGTATTGAAAGTTTGTTGGGGACATTGTTAACATCCCTAGATCTACACAAATTCTACTTCTTACATGATCAGCGGGTCATAGATAAGAGGGGGGACAATTAAAATTCAAATTCTACATTCTGAATCAGAAGAGAGATCAGTATTTCACACATGTCAGGGAAAAAGATTTTTACCATCCATAATTCTGCATCCTGGGAGGAATATGTGGAAAGTTAGTAAACAGCCAAACTTCATCATGGTTTTTGAAAAGTGCAATGGTTATGGCCGTTATATCCAAGCATCCAAATCAGTGCAGTGCAGTTTGCTTAGTGGGTAAAATTTTATCTTTGTACTTTCATCAACATTTGACTCACTCCTCCTCTTCCCCCTCCTCTTCTCTTCTCTCTTTTAACCAATTTTACTTTGTCATAAGGAACTAGTGAGACAAAATTAAGACACAGCTATACCACAGATTAACATATCTTGAGGAAAACCCTGGGACTGAAAGACTAACCAACTTAACAAGGTTGTGATACACAGAGTGTTAAGGACAAATATAGGGAAGTTACTGTTATATAAACACTGATCTTTTGACTGCTGTGTGTTTAATAAAATAGCAACATTTACTTTACAAACTCCTTTAGTTTGACTGAGGATTTTTATAACACTTGCTAATTTGATAGTGAATTGTTGTAATATAGTGTTCACACTCTGGTAACAAATGTAGAAAATTCTGTTGTTTGGGAATGGTATAAATAATATTGATGATGAGAACAAACATGCTTGCAGTATGCTAGAAATGCATAAACAGGTCTGTCAGGTAAAACAAAAAACTAAATTTAGAACCATCATTATTTTCATTTTCATTGTCAAATTCAGCTTGAAGCAACACTGGCTACAGCATCGGCTTAGTCTTCTGCTTGCTTATCACCCAGCTTTCCCCCTATAGATATTTCCTTCACTTTCCTCCCTCCCCCACAATCGTTTTCTCCAGGTCAAATGAAGGCATAAAGAAGGGGAGTTTGGTGTCTGTTCAGTATACAGTATTTCTGAAGGAGAGGGGTTAAGGGGATTTTGAAATTTAAGGGGCAGATTGTATAATTGCAGGGTCTGGAGAAAACATTGCCTCCCACCTGTATGTTTGTGTCATAATTGACATTGATTCAGCTCTCATCATAGTGAGATTTTGATTTATTGGACATGCTCACACTGAACTAGTAATAAATGTGATAGTGGGCCCTCAAGCCTTTCCCATATTGATGAGCCAGCTGGTAACATCCCATTGATATTCAATACCATGTTGGCTGCATGGTTGAATGAAGCTTCCTTTTCATGGGAAGTGAAAGATCTGTTAGTTTCTGTTCATGCGGTCAGGTTATTAACCTTTTATAGCTGTGTCCACATTGATAATATTGGTGTTAATTTAATATGTGGGCAGAAATTAGGCAATAGTTGGAGAAATTGTCTTCATTAGGGTACCGGTACCATTTTAGTAAAATTGTTTTTTTTTCCCTGTGTTGATAACTTATTGGGTTGCTGTTGTTCTGTCATGTCAAAAGTATTGATATTTGAGGAGAAAAAAAAATCATCTCGTCAGGTGAAGGAATCTTGAAGAATAGATATTGAATAAAGCTGTTCCCCTAAAGTTTTTATTGCATCCATTTTATATTAATTCACATTGTCCTTAAAATCTTCTTCTTTTCTTGCAGCACTGCCGACAGATAGCACATGGTGAGAAAAGGTTAGTCAAGCAAGCAACCATCTGTGAGCTTTGAGAGAGAGACTGTTCCTGGCACAGCTTTATGTTTAGAAGATTTGTTGAGATATTATGTAAGTGATAATTAGACTGGCCTACCTGCAATGCTGTGATCTACATTTTTTAATGGAAAACAAACTACAGGTAACTGAAGGGCAAAACACGAGAATTTGCCACAAGGAATATATCTTGTGGTGTTATTTTACATGGCAGTGTTGTACAGTGTGTCAAGAAAAAAAATTGAAACCACTTAAATTTGTCATCTCTGATGATGCTGATTCAAATTTTGTGAAATTTCACAGAAATAAGCAGTGTTAAAGGGATTTTGCTTAAATTTTGTGAATAAAAACTGCAAGTATTAGTGAACATTTTTATCACATAAATTTACCTGTACTTATAAATTTTGCAGGTTTTTTTTTTCTCTTTTTTACTTTGTCATTCATATAACTGCGAGATAATTGATAAGCAAGCAAAACACATTTTAGTAAAAATTTTGAATCAGCAGCACATGGAAGCCTTATCATCACGCAGCTTTTAAACCAGTCTGAGATAAAGTTGCTGCACACACTTCTCTTCTGTCAGTGCAAAAGTGCACTTTTTGATAAACTCAAAGACACCTAGTGTTGACAGCCAACTATAACTGTCGAGGATTCCCAGTAATTAAAAGATGTCGAGGTAAATGAGGTTTAAGATAACAATAGTCCATTTCATTTTCAATCTTCACTAAAGCCACACATAAATCTTGCTATCTTGCAAGCCAGATTCAATATTAGAATCGGCACAGAAATAAGTTTCAATGACTTAATTTTCCCCCCACTTTAATCCTGTTCATCTCAAAAAATGAACATGTGAAATTGGAAACTGGACACTGAAATAAAGACATTCAGGTTGTTATTTCCATATGCAAGGCTGTTCATGAAGGGATATTTCATAGTTTCGTTCTACTTCTGACATTTTCATTGCACACCATTGTTTAAGCACTTAAAACTTCAGTAGGCTTTGTACAATGCATCATTCTTTGGACAAGAGATTTAGAACCATCATTATTTTTATTTTCATTGTCAAATTCAGCTTGAAGCAACACTGGCTACAGCATCGGCTTAGTCATCCTGAAATTTCAACACGGTTGAAGATAAGTTTTTGTCACAAAATTTTATGTTCCTTTTTTATTTCTTGACACACTGTATGACGATGCTCTCGACACCTTGTATGATGATGTTATTTATACTGCCAAGTTAGATGAACGATATTTTCATATGATGACAGGAATCCTTTGTCTTGCAGAATAAGCACATTTATGTTTGCACTACATAGTGATCCATTACACCATAAACCAAGGGGACTGAAGGTACTGTTTTATGTTTTAGAAAGTTCCATTATATGACAGTGTTAGAGGATGGAAAGGGAAGAGAATCATTTCCGGTTGATAGGTTAAATGGTACAGAGGATCAATCTACTTAGTTACAACCCAAGGGCAGGATAAAGGTACTAATATATACATCAGCTTCACTTCAGGGTAACCATATTTTAGTTACACTTGTCTAGAATGTTCCTTTAACAGGTCATTGAGCTTTTGCTTTGGGATCCAACCCAAAGTTTCACATTTTTTAGGTTTAATAGCTGACTAAATTGGTATTTTAATTATGCTCTCAAAGTACTGAGGTGAGAAGAGGACAGAAGTTTAGTATTTAGTGTATTTCAGTGGCTCAGGTTTGCTTTAATGCATAATGAATCACAGAATACATTTATAGCAACTTGTAGGTCATCTTGGGAGTTTCTTCCATGTATGTTAGGGTATCATGTTATGGTCAAGAAATTAAGTAGAGATGTACTTGAGTAAAATTTAAAGAGATTCAAAGATATATATTTTTTTTTTTACCGGATTCAAACTTGAGGTTGTGACAAAGGAAAGCTTTATCAGTGAGATCTGAAATTATTTAACCAGGTCTTACTGTAAGGCTTGTGGGTTTTAACTTGTTTGTTGGTTTTGGTTTTTTTTGTTATTGTTGTGGTTGTTTTTGGTTGTTGTTTTTTGTGTTGGGTTTTTTTTTTTTTGGACATCTTGATTTAGAATTTTATGCTCACTTCCAGTGATCTTTGGCTCCATGATTCCCTGACAGACAATTTTAGATTGTTCACTGGATAAGCTTTGAGTGTAGGCATCTTTGAAATATGTATGGGCTCAAGAATGTCGGGGTTTCACCCAAAAAAGAGCCTATCAGAATAATTGTATTAACACAACATTAGTATACCCGACTGTTAGAGACTGCAAGCTATGTTTTAACTAATACATGACAAGTGAAGAGACGGGCAATCAAAAGAGAATAGATGCTGTGATAGTTGATCAGCGTATCGGTAGTCATCAGATAATATATGTGTTGACAGAGAATCAATATCATTCATTCTTCAACAAGCATAGCCATGCTTGACCTAACACAGACAACAGGTGAATTCATATGTTTTTGCAATAAGTGGTTTGTTTAGTGTGTAACTCAAGATGAGATACACTTATTGATCCTTCACAGGATATTTGGTTTGGATGAATGCAACACATATTATAATAAGAAGAAAATATGCCACCATTGCAATTGAATTGACAGAAAATAGACATCATTTTCCACCTTGTAAAGACGCATACTTTGAAACTCTGAAATTGTGAATTACATTAATTTGAGCAACAGCTACTATTTATATATTTGGTAGTGTCTCTGCAATATTATTGCAGTTCATTGACTAGTTCCATGAGGGTGATTCACAGAGCTCTTTAAGCTTTGAGTTTTTATCAGACTGACCTCCGGACAGAAAATCAGTAAAGCAAAATATGAAGTATATGTACTGTTTGAGATGATGGTATGTATTTCAGCTTCTCTTTTAGTGGTTTCGTTTTTTTATGATGTTCAGCATCAATTCAAATACAGTGTAGAGAAATTACCTTTAAGTGAAGGAGATGGAAATGAGATTTCTAGAAATTGTTGCATCTTTGTTATTTTGATGTCAACAGATTCTATGTGCTGATCTTGTTGCAGTAAATGTCACTACATTTGTTTGATACTGTTTCAGAAGACATCATAGATGTATCTAGTATTTTTCACAGATTTGAGGTTAAACATGCAGATATGAGAATAAGGAACCAGGTCTAGAAAGTTCATTGTGTTATTGAAATACTGGAAAATGAGGCTTTTTATCAATGAAACAGAATGTTTGTGTTTTATTTTTAAATTTCATTTCTTAATCCTGGCTTTTGTATTGTTTTATTGTTACACTTGTCAAATGAAGAACATTTACAAGTTTTTGTACATTTTTAGACAAGCTCATATCCTATATCTTTATGAAATGGATTGATATTTTCTTTGCCTCACCTCTCCTCCCTTTCACTTTAATTCAAGTCTCTGCTTTGTTACAAAAATTGTTGGTACAAAAATTGCCATGGATGCCAAATTATATCACATTCACCTTTTGGCATCTTCATCTTGAGTTAAATGATTTGTCTTTCCATTTAGTTCCGCTCTTCTAGTTTCTGCTGTTTCCAAAATAACCAGTCACTTTCACCACTGATTAATGTATAAAAAAGATGCAGTGCAAAAGTTTTTGATTAGCCTAAACATGTGATGCTGGTGAAAACAGCAGAGTTATAGACCTTTTCATTTTCTCCAAAATTTTGTGTGAAGTTCCAGATTTGTTTCATGAATAATTTGATGATGTTCCTATGTGAATGCATGGTTAGTAATAATACTGATTTTTATGATTTTCCATCTTCACAATTACATACGGCTGTAGGATATGAGCTGCAACAGTGGACCTCATTACAGTGACACAGCATATCAGAGAGTTTGCTCTCAGTGATAGATTTGTTTCTATCCAATATCTGTCAGCTAAAAATGTCTGCTTCCAATAACAAGCATTTATAACATATTGAATAGTGTGTTGGCATCAAGTTACTCGTGCTGAGAAAAGGGAGAAAAAAACTGTGAAATCTCCCTCAAAAACTGGGAATACTCACAGTTTATGTCCAGGAGGCAGCCAGGCTTGAAAGATAGAAACTATTTCTGTGAATAATTGGAGGCAGGCCTGAATTTTTTTTTTTTTTGGTCAAATACTGGGGCAAAAATAACAACAGAGAAAATCTCATGTTATGTTGCTGTAGCTGAGGTCTGCTGTATTCTTTAGAGTTCACATGCGTTAAATAATAGTTAATTACAACCCACCTTGTCAGATGCAGAACATCTACAAGTCCTTGTACATTTTACTGAATTCAATTCCAGTTTGATTGATGATGTGGTAGACATAAGCAGATTTCTCTTGCGGCTTAAAGCTTTAGACTGCACAGCAAGTTAGTGCTACAGTTGGATGTTGCATTCATGCACACAAAGCAGAGAATGTGGTATATATTGTATTGTAACAGATGAAGAACATGCCTTGTGGTCAGAACTGAATGCAGGAGTTTATATTTAGAGGTGTTTGTCTCTGCCAGTGAATGATATTTTTCCCTGTTGTGTTCTTTCCAGGGTAGTATGATGTTATACACAGAAATACTTACTACAAACACATGAAATTTGCAGTTCCAAAACACTTTGTAAGTCCCAAAGTAATCACTGGGGTAGAAAATTCCATTGGCTGTTCCGAATGGTACATATACAAAGGTGTTCAGAACAACATGTGAATTTCATAAGCACGTTCGTGTACTTTGATCCTGGGAATAGCGGATGGAAATTTTGAACTTCATGATGATTGGAATGTGCATCCGGCTGGCTATCACATGCATTGCTTCTGTTACATCCATACCATATTGACAGGCTTGAGTGCAGTCTTAGTCCATTTACACATTTTATTTCTTATTAGCGGT
This sequence comes from Ellobium chinense, assembly GCA_033807755.1. Classification (NCBI taxonomy): domain Eukaryota; kingdom Metazoa; phylum Mollusca; class Gastropoda; order Ellobiida; family Ellobiidae; genus Ellobium; species Ellobium chinense. Next base: position 3,826,039 of record JAWQUT010000001.1, read on the forward strand.
GGACTGTTACAACTTGAAATACCCTTGTTAACTCTTTGTCAGGTTTAGAAAACCTACAAGATCATGTATAAAGTACCTATGCAAACTTCTTTCCCCACTATTTAGAGTTGATCTCTGTTATTGAAATAATCTTGGTGTGGTGACTCTTTCCAGTTTAATTATACCTTAAAACTTGTCAAACAGAGAATGTTTACAAGTATTTGTACATTGTTAAGAAATTCACCTTCTTGCAGAGCTTGTTATTTTACCTAAAATTTCCTGTCAGCTCTTTAGTACACAGATTTTATTACTCAAATCAGCTGTTTCAAAAATATGCTCATTCCATAAAATATACTTTACCATAGTCAAGAATAATCTAATCAAAGGCAACAAAAATATTCAACTCACGAGAAGACCTAGAAAGCAGCCTTAGAGAAGTTTCCGCGGGATGGGGGGGAATGGATTAGTTTTGCCAAAATTTTGTTCGTGTGTCTATGAGAGGTAATAAGTAAATGAGAGATATCGAGCTAGCAGATGTTGAAAAGGAAGGAATAGAAAGAGCGAGGATTTATAAGTATGCTTGTAAATTATGTGTGGATGTGCCTGCACCATGATGCATGATGGGAAATTTCTCTAGTTCCACTGGAGGTCATTGAATGCAATGGGTTGCAGTTTCTAGATACAGCACATCTGCATAACAACCTTCAAGTGTGAAGTAGACATTGCTTCAGACTAGGATGTTTTTTTTATGTGAGGAAGTTAAGTGCATGGCAATACTGAGTGTATTTTTTGTATGGATTGTATTGAGTCTGGTTGTCACAGCCTAATGTTTGATGTGACATGAACCAGAGTGTGCCAGAACCACCAAAAAGGTCCATCTGGAAAAGTGCATTGCGAGTCACAAAGAATTCTGCCACAGTTTCTCAGTTCAGATTGATATTCCAGTTTTTTTTTTGGATCTCAATGATTGTCCATCAAGAGTTGTAAGTATTAGTGGTGGTGTTTATATATTTTTAAGAAAATGTTTATGTGTTTACAAAAGCAGTTACATATGGACCTTTTTGATTGACAAGATTTTTTTATTAAATCAAAACACATTATTGATGTTTGATGGTTTCATGTCAGATTAAGGAGGTTTACATGGAATCTCATAACACAGTGATATTTCTGATGATTTTTATCGTTGAGAAGGAACAAAATCTTACCATTTGTATAGCCTGAGTCGTCATGAACAGTAAAATGTTGAGTCACAGATATTCTATGTTAAAAGAAGTCACCTACCATGAAATCAGCAAACTTAGGCGCTGAATCAATTTACATGCTTGCTAAAAGCTCTATTATGTCATGTCAGACTTATTATGCTACAGTTAATAATGATATACAACATTTAAGAAGATACTGCATTTGAAGTTTTCTTCACCAAACCCTAGAATTCAGCTTTCATTGACACTGTTTTTTCATGATATTTAATAGCTTTTTAAACAAATCATAGAATTCAGCACAAATTACTGAGAAATCATAAAATGACAAGCAAGACTCAATATGCATTTAATTTTGTTCTTTCATTTTGTGCATTGTGATATGTGGCTTTTTACTTAGGTTGGCAGTAACAATAGCAATAACAATAAGTTTCTGTTGAGCCCAGACAACATCCAGTTGTATATGAGCAAACGTAACCGTAAAGTTCATAAATGTGACCCATTTTCTTGAATCAGTAATTAAGTTGCAGGGGCCAAGTGGAGATTTCAACAATTCAAGTCAAAAGGGGTGCTCATGGTCATAACTGATATTTTGCTAAATAAAATTTGATAAGTTTGATATCTGATCTAAATGTTGACTTAGTATGATAGTTGTATTTTATGTCTGAATAAGTTAAATGTGATGTTATTTCACAAATTTGCTGCAAAAGATTATTTTTATAAACATTTTATAAGCTTTAATAATTTTGTACCCATTTATCTCTTTAGAAAGGATAGAAATAGTATACCTCAGAAAACTGCTTAAAATCTTTATTAGTCATTTTCTGAAAACTTTCTATCCCACACCCTCTGCGGCCTAGCATGTATATCTCAGTCCTGGGACTACAACAATGAATTTTGGTGAAGAGCTTTTCAGTGATGTGCATACTTCAAACCCCCTAAAGGCGACTTCACTACCAATTTGAGGAAATGGGTCTCAAATGTTCTTAACTTGCTCACGTTGTTAGGATAGAGGACAATCATCAACATGACCTCTGGCATGCCTGTGAGATTAGAATTTATTTTGCTACATTTAAGCTGGTCCGTCTTACTTCTGTCTTAAGTTCGAGTCTGTATGTGTACAAAAAAGTGCACTTGCTGTCATAGAAATATTTGTTTCCAGCAAGGGTCATAATTAAAGCTGACCAGTGTAGCTGTGTGATACAGTTGAGCATGGATAACTCAAATTCTTCGGGACCACCACATCTTGTTAAAGTTTGCTGAACTCCAGGAAATGCATGAAGCATTAGCATAGAGAAATAAATGCAAGTGTGAAAGGTTTGGTCAAGAGAACCATGATTTCGATTTTCATGTGTAAAAGATATTCATGCTTAACTGTATAAAAATGGATTGCTGATAACTTTGGCCTCTGTCAGAATCATGTTGTGTTCAGGAAGAATTCTTCAGATATAATGTTAAATCATCAGTGCAGATCCTGCAGAGACAGGGCATTTAACATTGGATACTGTAGATATTTACAGGTGTTCAAATGTTTGAATGTTTAAATTTTCACGGGACATCATCCTGTTATGATAATGTACCATAAAGCGTTTCTAGGTCTCCCTTACGATGTATTCTTTCATGTCTTGCAAGTGAGAAGATTAGTGTGACAGTGACATGTGATTCTTCAGTCAATTGTTCCTCTCAGCTTTGAATGATGAGTTATTAACCCGTATGGGCTTTCAGCTTCTGTGTATACCTGGACTTGAAGGGCATTGTTCCTGTATGTCTGTAGAAGTGGTGTTTTTTTTGTTTGTCTGATGTTGTCTGGAAATGCTAAATGCTGCGTGCCTGTGACACTAATAAATCAGAACATGGTTTTGTGTGCCCACAAAATCACATTATACAGCTAATACCGGAAGTATTTTCCTCCTGGTTTGTTTCATCAAGGACGGTACAGGACTGTCTATAATTTTTTTTTTTCCCTTAAGTGCAGTCAAGATATGTGAGACCGCTCTGCTTTATTTTCTGTTTAGTAAATCTGATGAGTTGAGTCCCATTATAAACAATTGGTACTTGATATGCAGTGCCATCTGAATTTTATGCGAAACAAAGGCTGTTGTTCTGGCCCAAATTGACATTGTATTATGTTGGGTTATATAGTACACTGTATGCTTAAAGAGAGAAATTACCACCATTATGATGGGTCACGAGGAAGATGTTACTGTCTGAGAACTTCTGCTGGATAGGATTCTGCAGGTCCAGGTTTTATGGAAGTAAGTTAAACGGACAGTCTTCTACCTATCTTGATGAAAATTGGAATTCTTAACAGTGGGGCATTTAGTATGCCCTGAATTTTCTTTTATTCAGGCACAGAGATAGATTTCTTTCAAGCTCAGACCCAGAATATCTGAGACTTGTTAAAATATGTTGCCAGACATTTTGCCATAACTGATGGAGCCTCATTCTGTTGAATATATATTCAGTTGTTTCCCTTCCACAAACACATATATTAGGTCTTTGATTGACACCTGTTGTTTTTTCCTCTTTTGGCCCTATTAACATTTTGTGTTGTTCTACATATACCACTGTGATTTCGGGAAATTTCTCCCATGGAGGTTAAAGTACTTCTTTTGCCCGATCTTTTAATGGGAAGAAAAAGGGGGGGTCAACGCCCAAAATTTTTCACAAATGTGTTTTGAAAAAGATCACCTCGAATTCTGATTTGGTCCCCAATTTTTCATTTGGCTGGTTTTGACCGCATGCGAATACATAGGCCTACACACTTTATTTTTTTATCTAGAAGGCTCAGATTGTATTTGAAATTTTAAAATTGGATGCTTCATTTAGATCACAGGTCATTTTACACATTTCTACACTCTGACATTGGCTGGCAGGGCCCAAAAAAAGGGGGATTTTAGATATTAGCAGATTAATTGGGTTGTACACAGTGAGTAATTTGCCCCTCCAATAGGTGTCACAAACCTATTATGCACTGGAACATTTATACTAGGCAATTACAAAAACCCTATATGCAAATCTTGCACTAGTTGGGTTAGATCAGTTGTTTGAATATTGCTTAATATGCTTTAATGAAACAGTTGAGGGGAGATATTCTTTATTCTGAGATATTCGTAATGCAGGCGACATGGTCAAATATGTATTACCATTAGTCCATTGAAGTGTCTGTAAAATTGCACACTAGAGGGCTGAAAGTTGCATTTTACTTTGCCCAAAAGACATGCAGGTGATATACGGTATCAAACAACTGGTGCTGTCGCCAGTGACAGTACTTTTAAGATCACTAAAGGGAAAAAAATGCACACCACATTGGTGTACAGTTTTGCACAGAAACTCCAATGCACTTTTTGTCACAGGTTGTGCACCTTGTTATTTGTATTACAACCTCAGGGAAAGTGTAGTTTCTCCCATTAACAGCATCCTGTGAATGTCACAATGAGAGTGTTTGAGTATATAATTCACTTGTCTTCTAATTCTCACGTGATGCTCAGTTTAGTATAGAAAGTTCTGTCTAATGGAGTAGGTGTCACAGAACTCCACATCTTTGAATGGTGATTATGGAGTAAGGTGAATTGTGCTTTAGGGGCTTGTTTTGAGACTGTGAGACCAGCTTCTAATGATACTAAAATGCTTATTATGGATTAAATGATGAGTGAGAGGTTTGTTAGTTTTTGCCAGATATCAGAATGAATTGGGCTCTGACATCAACTGAAAATACATGTCCATAGAAAAGGTTGAGCATTTCTTGCAGCTGGATAGCGGCTCAAGCTTTTCATTATTTGGCTAAACAACATGGATGCAGTGTTTTGTCATTATAGTAAGTAATCCTATGTCTATGCACAATCAGTATCTGCACACCTGGCAGTTCTCTGTTAATGATTCATATTTGAAATTTTTTTTTTTTTTAGCTTTTTAGAAAGAAAACACCTTCAAAATAAATGCTTCAGTTTTTAACTCCATCTTTGAAAGAAGTTTCCCGGAGACGTGGGAAAGCGTTAGCTAAGATATGCAGACACTGATTGCCTGGTCATAGCTTGCAAAGTCAGAATTATGACTGCATGTTTTCACATTATAATATCGTCTCTGTTGATATGTAAGGCCTTTTTTCCACAAAGAGGGTCAAACAAATTGGCGTAATCCAGAAGAATCGCAGTCTTGAACTCTGGGAGACATGTTTGATAATTCAAGATTAAGAGATATTCAAGGTTTGCAAATAGAATATAAGGTTAGAGGTTCTTCTGTAAGTGCAGTGGTATTGTTTTGTTCCTGAATTTCAGGCTGGTTCTGGTGATACTATCAGGTTAAATATCAGCAGAGACAATATGACAGTCAGCCATGTATTCTCTAGAAGATGCGAGTAAGTAGACTGGATCCTATATTCACTCAATAAGGCTCCACCAAAAGTGGTTTAAAATCGTTCACTGATTTTTAGTATACTTTCCTCTATCAATAAAACTGATACACCAAACTCATGTTGTTTTTGTCAGGTCTGTACTGCTGTGGTTCTTACTGTGCATACAGATTCATTTGCTTGTTTCCTAGTCATCATGTTACTGTGGGAATTGGACGGAAAATTCATTGAGAACAACTGACAGACTAGTGTTAGATCACAGGGCTAGAGAGATTGTTCTCTGCCTCTGGGGGGCTGATGAGAAACCCACCTCTTTCTTTTTTTTTTTTTCTTTTTCCCTGTAAGGTATATAACGCCTTGATAAAAATAGCAATAAATTTCAAACTGGCTTGAAAACATCCCTTAGGCTCAGATCAGCTGACATTCAAGGATGTTGTGAATTTATCTGCTAGTTTATTTTGAAGTGTTCACAAGACTGCACATCTTTTGAGAAAGATAAGCTCCATCGAAGTGTTTCCAGATCAAATTAAGGTTAACCCCTTTAATAACCAGCCAAGACACCCTTTGTTTAGTCTAAATGCTTCGTCTGGCAACTCAGTCAATCTTATAAAAACACCACAAAAATTGACTTTTCAAAGCTTTTAACAGGCAATGGTGGGCAATGCAGTAAATAAAGTTTTGGAAGAAATAGGTCTATTTTCTTTTCTCCATTCCACTTGACCCCAACATTTTTTCCTGTCATCAAAAGGCATGCAGTATGACGAACTTAAAAGATCTGTTGTGTAGCTGCATTATCACTTTCCTTGTATGTGATGTTAGTGATGCAAACAATTTAAATATAATTTCACTCCAATCAAACCCACATGTAATCTATGAAACAGCACACTACTGCTTATTATCTATAATATTGGTCAGCTGTGACCAGGGCATAATCTAAGGTCTCAACAAGGTCAGAAATTTACTCAGAGGGTGGACATTACATCATGGCACCCAGCATGAGAATACAGTGCAGTGTATTATTATAAATGTAGTGTAAATCTCCGCTTCAGATTTCATTTTGAATGTTTTAGATGCTGTGCCTGCATCACTGTTGTCAGACTATTATTAGTGGTCTTCTCATGTGGGAGTGCCCAACCACTGGCCTTCAGGCCTAAATGCACACGCCAAGGCGGTACAACATGGTCAGCGAAGTTGCTATATATTTGCAATATGACAAATATAATGTTCACGTTTATGCATCATCATGAGGCATGCACTCACATCTTGGACATGAGCAACACATGATGATACACAATTCTAAAAACAAAACTGCCCCAACCCATATCCACATGCTGCGCACTCCTCCTCATCAAAATTCAAATGGGCCTCAGATGACTTGGAAACAAAGAAAACTACAAACTGATTAAAAAAAAATAAAAATCCTGTGATTTCCATTTATAGCTATGGGATGGTTATGAATGTGGTGTTTGAAATATGCAAGTCCCAAAATAATATGTATTAGCTTTGATCCATCCTATAGAAGTTGTGAAATATGATTAACACAAACTGGGTCAGTGTCCCATGAATTTCATGATTGGCTTATTGGAATGTATTTTATGTGCCTGAGGAAAAAAGTATAATTCTGAAAACCTGCATCTGTGGTATATTTAGAATTGTTGAACTCCATTGTTAATTTTATTTTGCAGTTTTCCCAAGTTCAGTTTACTAAGACAGGTTTTAGGACAGTTCTGAACTGACACAACCATTTCAGCTTTAATCTTTCACAGAGAGATTAAGGGCCAAAAAGCATTGCATTCATCTACATCCTTTTACTGAGAACCTGAATATATTGTTATCCCAGCTCAATGCAACACAGCATGCAGCCGTTTTCCCACTGTCTGTCAAAGCCTGCAGATCGCTTTGAGGTGGGCAGGCTCTATTGTATAATTATTCATGAGAAGTTTTTGTTTCACAGAACAATAAAAACATAATGTAACATATTCATAGCAACAAGCCAACTTTTTATCAACATTATTTCCTTTCACAGACCAGCGGTTTTATGAAAGAAGATGGCCTGTGTCAAAATTATATTTGTGAAGGAGACATAGAAACCTTTCACAGATAGCATACATGGGTGGCTATCTAACAACTATAAGGGCAAGTTATGGTTGAGGGACCTCATGCCGCGTTTTACACAGTTTACTGTCGTACCTTGAATAAAGCATGAGTTAATTTGTTTCAGTACATAAGAGATGACATGAAAGTTATCATAGTGATACTGTCTCCGCATGATTCCTAGCACACGGAGGCACTGAAGATAGGACATGAAAGCCCATCCCGGCCTATCCTCATGCGAGACAGAATGGCGTCACTGCATCTGGTTGGAAGAAAGCAAAGGCGGAGTCCAAATTACAAAATTTTAACAGCAAGAAATTTGCATCCTACAGCATTTTAAATGCCACTTTTGAACTCAGCATATCAAGATCCTGTTGGCGCGTTTGACATCTTGCAAATATGCAAATTAAAAAAAAGTTTTGAGAAAATTTAGTCAACGATAACAAAAAAAATCTAAACGTTTCTACTATTGATAGATCTATTCATTCAAAAACAATCTTTCGCTGCTCCAACACACTAGTGATTTTAGATTCTCCATCACTCTCAATTTTTGCAATCATGGCTTCTTTAAATGAGAAGAACTTATTGTTTATCATGGAGTCGCCGCTCGTAACACCATCATACTATGATCACTTTTCGAGGCGCGACACAGTGGTGAAACGTATGCTGTGAAACGCACAGCTCCAGTATAATTCTCGCCTAAGACCCACAAGAGAATAACCCAGATGAAAAGACACAGAATGTTATGTTGGAAATAAAGGTGCCAAAATAGGAATTTGACATAATTTGGCACATACAATCTTCTTCTATAGCTTGCCAACCACTTCAGATCACTTGCACTTGCAGATCTACAACATGGGTAGTGATCTTAACAATTAATAATGCAGGGATGCCACCCACTTACGGAATTCTCTATATTTTCTAAAATAATATCATTTAGTTGAATGCTTATTCATTAGTGTATAAATACAAACTTAAGTATGCCTACACATTAGGGAGAATGTCCAGGGCAAGATTCTATCACTTTTCAGCCTTCTTCAAAGTACGACAAAAGAGTATAACGCAGATGAAGACAGTGGAACCTCAACATTAAGTACCAAACTTTTTTTTTTTTTGCTCAAGATGTTAATTAGGTATTACTCAAAACAATAACTTATTACTGTCTGAATTCCACATTATTCTATCCTTTCGTTATTCAGGCAGACCTCAGTGTTAAATACTCCTTAATAAAAAAGTGTAATTCTTCTATGCATGAAAGACGTACATATCAAGGTTTTACTTTACATGTATTCCACTGCATTTCATTACTAATATAAATAATTTAGTTATCTCCCTTACAATATAATAACATGAAAACTGGGATGTGTGCTACGAGAGAAAACTGATTGAATGCAAATAACAACCTAGGGTTTTTCCATTGTCAACAATTTCCTGTAACGTCTTTAAAGCAAAGGAGCTGTTTGAGAGTAAGAAAACGAATGTTTTAGTTAAATTGGCTAAATTCATTGAAGTTGCGTTACAAACATTCAAATATCATGTATATAGCTATTAAGTATTTAGAAGAGAAAAGAATAAGTGCAAGGACTGAATGATTATTAGTAAAAGTGAGTGTTACATATTATTGTTAAATGTGGAATGTATGAGAACGTTGTGAACGCACGTGATTGTAACAATGCATTGTGAACATGTGTGATGTTAGTAGCTGTAGTGCTTAAAATGTCCATGTGCTGTCCCGT
>JAWQUT010000001.1:3835546-3845927 GCA_033807755.1 Ellobium chinense
ATGAAATAATTGAAGGAGAACAGCATGTCTGGAAAAATGATTTTTTTTCTTTATTTACATTACAAATGTGGTATCAGTCTTCCTTTTCAAATTCATGTTGAAAGGAGTGATTCCATACATTCACATAATAGGGCCCTTGCTCAGATGTATATCAGCTTCTTAGAATAGTTGTTCCACATAACATGAAAATTATACTTGCGGAATGGTGGCATGTATTGTAAAAAAGAAAACAAAAAAACAAAGACAAAATAGTATTATTATATTCAAGTGTGCGTTTTTACTGTAGATCTGTATAAAACTTGCTCCTAGCCTTATTCTAATGCTTATTTCCATGAAAATAAATAAGCAACAAGAATAGTAATAATTTCGTACAAATCTCTAACACAATCATTAGGGATAGTGTAAAGTAATCTATATAACACTTATGAAACTGTAAAAATAATCTCAAAGTTATGTAGGATGTAAATCCAATTATCTCCGGCAAGCCTACACTATCTTTATTTGCAAGAGACAAGGGCCCTTGACAAGAACACCAGTTGACAGCATGACAACAGTTGATGACACATGAACTGCATAAGTTGTATACAATGGAGGGGACTTCTCCTGTCCAAGAATAATTCAATAATGAGAGAGGGGATGGGTAGTGACATGACTTCTGATTGACTGATGGGGAGAGAGAGAATGGGTATTGGGGGGATGCAGTTGCTGGCAAATAACATGATGAGGGTCATAACATGAGCAATGATAATGATGATGAATGTTGAACATGACAATAATGACATAGCATTAACATATTTCCATTTCAAGACATGATTCATATAGTCTCATCCATTTTCAATAATATTTCATGAGAGACAAGGTCATGCATTATCTTTATGTACAGGTGAAAATACCTCACACTCTTAATAATCATGTTCAATTCCATTACACACAAAACATTTCCAGTCATCCTAATTGTTCCACAGTATCAAACATGTTAAATCATGGTCAGTACAAAAGCACAATACCAATACAGCATTAGCATTTTACTGTCATATACATCATTTTTTTACTCCAAACTCTTCTTCATCCTAGAACTGTCATGAGATGACTCTGGGAACCAGAATCACTCACAAGTACAAAACTCTGTCTCCAGTTATTTTACTTTCTATGTACAAAGAACATACACTTGTAATCAAGTGGCCTTGCTCTTACATGAAAGATTCCTAGGTAATTCCTGAAACGCTGGATCCCAAATGAAATAACATACCGGTAAACAAACCCAGTCCCAGGAAACAAACAAGAGCAGGGATGGCAGTAGCCAGAGGCAAAAAGTTTGGACATCAAGATTAACATATAGATCTCTGTTCACAACAAAGATGTTTCATCAGCTTTTTCTTCCCGTCGCTTGTTTATTAATAAACTTTGCTTTTCTGTGATTTGATTTTCAATTTTCTAAAAAACTGTTGACATTCTGCCATCCCTGCAAGAGGTCTCTGCTACTGTGTCTTAATTTTCTCCCTGCAGCACGAGAATGATAAAATGTGATTTCAAACACTTCAAATATTTCCTTCTCACTTATCACAGGAAACTAACATCATTACTTTCCACACTGTCCCAACAGATATAGTCACCATTAGATAAGAAACCGAGTACAAAATGGCCAACCCACACTTGTGATCTGTTCTGTATTTGTCATACACATAGATTAACATCTTAAAAGTTTCTCTCTTGATTTGATACAAAGTCTGAGCAAAACCATTAAGATCTATACTGAGCAATGTGAAAGGTGGAGACTGGAATTTGTGCTCAACAGCTTCTACTCATCTGAAACTAAGCCTGCTTTCTGGATTTACAGTACTGGATGAAAATTTTGACACTTACATAAGACAATACATAGTGAATCTCAATCATCCCCTATTCTCTTCGAATTCTTGTCAATGCAGATACATGGAACAGTGACAGGTACAAACTTATTTTTGTTTCAATCATGAGCACAATGTTTTCTTTAAATATGTCCACATAAAGGCTGGCATCAAACTCCACACCACACTGATGGAGCAAACACTGGTCAAATGGACAGTGGTACAAGAAAAGTTGTAACAGATAAGATGATTGAGGAATACAATGGACAATGAGCTGGGAAGCTTAATATGATGGGGAGGGAGGATAGATATGATGATTACTAAACCAGCACATTGCGCTGACTTTCTCTTTATCTACAAAATACAAGTACCGACATAAACCAGACAATGACAGATGAACCAATACAATACTGCATTATAACAGCACTTACAGAAATTTAACTTCTTTTGACATTTAAACAATGTCCAAAATGCGCATATGGTTGCTTCCCTGCATGAAGTCTGGGCTCTGATAAACTTGAATCTTTTCTCTCAGTTAAACTTTGCAATATACATTTTTTTTTTCTTGGTCACAATTTTTGTTGACGATTAAGTTATGAAATCACATATATCAAAGAGTAAAAAAGATAAGTATCAAGAAGACCACACCTAATCTGTTCAAGTCTTAGACATCGTTGTTGCTTCCTGCAAATTTGGCACTGACCTGCTGGATTACTAAAAAAGAATAGTGAATTTAAAAAAAACTTGCACCTGAACAAAGCTGGAGAAGATCTTGCATATTACAAAAACATAATCATAACCACAAAAACATGCAAAGGATGGTAATACTCAGATAACAACAATTTAAAAAAAAATAAAAATCAAGTGAGCCGTGTATAAAATGGAATGATTCTACATGGTATCAGAAATAGTCCCCACAATTTTCGTAAGTTAATAACATTTAAGCCTAAATTCACGAGAACCTACAATTTTCTCTCAATAAGATGATGCCTCTGCATCATTCTTCATGCTACTGTAATATGCTATGAATGCTGTGTGTGTTCATACACATTTTTCAAACAACTGAAAATGTCCATGACATGTTTATACACATTTCTAATACAACTCAACATGTCCATGACATGCTCATACACATTTCTCAAACAACTGAAGATGTCCATGAGATAAAGATATGCTAGAACACACAAATTTTAATGTGAATGCAATGACCACCACCATGATGATGCTACAGACATGAAGAGTGCTGATGCAATAAGTTTCCTTTTTCTGGTACAGTACTTGCATATATTGCAAATAATCTGCTTTGAAAAATACCTTTCTCCTGTGCTCCTGAAACTTTCAATTTAGCATACACTCAACATTCTGATTACCCTTTCCATCTATTCAGGGAAAACGCCTGGGATAGAAGTGTGAGCACTCAAGTAGGGGGAGCTATGGCAGAGTGACACCCAGATGAAAACGTTTAGCATTCTAAGACATACCAGAACCTGAAATGAGGAAAAATGGATTTGCAAAGGAGGATCATTGGTTGATGATGATTTTAAAACCCTGTACAGTGTACACATGCTGTGATTAGGCAGTGATTTATCAATTCTCCCTTCACTTTACAAAACAAGGTCAGTTTTGCTACATTACTGAAACTGCAGGTATTAAAATAAATGGAAAAACATACGCGGCAGCAGCAAATAATTCAACTTTAGCAACTTCAGCAACTTCAGCATCAGCTGACAAATAAACCACAACTATTAATTCACTATATGCACAGCATACAATAATATGCTCTTCAAGTATTCTTCTCAAAACACAGCTGAGGCTGGTGTGATTTTGCCCTCTTTTCCGTCACAATATATTCAATATATTCTTAAACGCAGTCTTAAATCATAAAGCCCCATATCTTACTTGCACATTGCTGACTGGACATCACAAAGTGCAACAGATAACAGCCTTGATAAAAGATGGTGGATACTCTTCAATATGACCTTCTATGACATCTTCATCATATATTCAATATGTTCTTAAACGCAGTCTTAAATCATAAAGCTCCATATCTTACTTGCACATTGCTGACTGGACATCACAAAGTGCAACAGATAACAGCCTTGATAAAAGATGGTGGATACTCTTCAATATGACTTCCTATGACGTCTTCATCTAGCTGGCACAAGGGACAGCAATTGCAGTGCCTCAAGGTCTAACTTAATCTCCACTGCAGATACTTGGGGACAGAAACACCAAGATAAATTACTATAGTTCTGAGATGGAAAAGTTGACACACAATTGTGGTTTCCAGACTACTGTTTCAAGAAATACTGTAGTTTTAAATCCACCAGCCACTCAAAGAAGATTCTTTTCATGGTGGTGTGTTAAGAGAAGCTTACTGTAATGCCACCCTCAGCAATGGAAAAGGAAAAATAATAGCAGCTTTTGCCTGAAAAGAAAAAGGGGAAGGAAATAAAACACACCTGCCATTTTGTGGTTCATGGATGGAGTGCATATGGAGTTAACTCAGTATCAAATGCTTGGACCCTCCTAAGACTGCTACTCCTGAGAACCAAACATGCGTTATTCAACGCTGAAAGTGCATTAGCTTATTCAACGCTGAAAGTGCGTTAGCGTTTGATATTTAGCCAGTAAGGACATCATACACTACAACTTCCTTTCAAGACAGGTATTTTCTTAAGCTTTCAAAATAATTCCTTGATGAAAATGAAATTAAATGTAAACAACTTCAGTGGCATTTCCTACATCTTTAGATCTTGATGAAAGTTTGCAGACTAAGCTCTATTATGAATAAATGTTTTGTGGTTCGGGTAACATTCTCATCAAACATAATTCCAGACAGCAATAACCCATTAATGTGATTTACAACAGTCTGAAAAACCAGTTAACAGCCGGCAATTTCTTTTCTGTTTGGACTGAAAACTATGAAAACTTAAACTGATTCACTTAACCCATCCTAAGCGTATCATTAAAATAGTTTCTGAACTTTTATCTCTATTCTCAAATCCTCAGAGTGAGTGAAATATTTCACTGACATGATACATTTACATACCACCGATGTTTGCAAATGCAGTTATGAACTCACCAACTGGTTGTCATTCTTCTTCTTTCTTTTTGATTGATTTTACGAGAAAAGTATTTGAACACATCCACTGTGCAGCCAGTGCCTTTTTTCTGAAAAAATATTTTGGTCATTTATCATTTATGTCTCCATCTGCCTACATTTCTTCTCTAAAACCCGTCTTTAGCACGCTCTTTTTCTATCAAAGTAACATGAATGTTGATAATCCAGTCAACTTTAATGTTCTTCATACAGACAGGTAACAAATTTCATCCCTCCTCTACTGTAAAATCATTGTATTATAAGGAGTGTGTCTAATTTAAAAATTTTACGAAGGTCTCCTATAGCATCTGCAGCCAGTGCCAAATTTTGGACTGGATTAATATTGCAATATTGTTGTCATCATAACTGCATACCACACGACACTGTAATCTATTATGTCTATCCTAGCATTTGTTAAACAGTTATTCTTACCACCCATATACCATCCAGAATGGTCGAGGCATTATCAGTAAACTTGTTACACTTATTAAGAACTCAATTTCAGTAACCAGATGACAGAAATGAGAGGCTTTGAAATCAACCCGAACCAACAACTAAGGGGGGTCTGCAAAACACTGATACAACATTAACCCTGCTTACTACGGTCACATACTTGCACTGCTACAGGATACTTAAGGAGACACAGGTGCACAGGGTAACACATAAACTTTACACAACAAATGCACATAGCATGAGTGATGAAAATCTCTCTATTTGCATACATATATTCAGCACAGCTGGAGACAGCATGGACCAACATAGTACTGTATGACAAAAGCATTTCTCCCAACTCAGTTATACTGTCATTTACAGTCTAATACACAATCAAAAACATGACAACTCAAAAGGTATAACACATGGACATCATAGTACATAGATCAATCAATACAGCATTAATAAAACATGTTTTCTTTGAACATTCTTCTAAAGCAAATCAATAGGCACAAACTCCTCACCTGTATCAAGTTTCCATGATCTTTTGTTTCTTCAAAAATAGCACAAGTCATTCATAAGACTATTCCAATTAACACTTGATGTGCACATCCCTCTTTAAAAATTTATCCATTAGCATAGTGATCATTTCAGTTTTTTACCTTCACTCGAAGCTGACCATCTTCTTTACAAAACAAGAAAAAATATGACCACATCCTTCCCCCCACCTTTCCCCCTAATTCAGAGATAATGGCATCCTCTTCAAAATCATAACTCACTCCATCAATGTATAGAGAACCACTTTCTGTCTCTACATGCAATAGGCATCAAAATAGTACACAAAAAATATTTTGCATGTCAACACACGGAAGAAAACACTATGTCGCCCGAGGCAGACAACAAACTGACAGGGAGGAGGGAGAGTCAACTCTGTGAGGATGTGTCTGTCAAGTTAGGGCAGTGGCAGCAGTTTCTTGTGTATCAGTCCTGAATCTTGATGGACCTCTGTGTCACACCCTTGAACATGCTAGCTTCACAGAGCTGCATGTAGTCATCAAATTTATTTTGGAAATTTACACAATTAAAAAAAAAAAAAAATTGTCATAAACTATGGTAATCTTCTCTCGTACATATATACTATGGTCAACTCCTGCCAGTTTCTAAAACAGGTAATGTATTCATGCTTGCTTTTATCTGCTAGGCTGGGACGCACACACTGCACCATTGGTTATTCGCTGCACCTATTTAGATGAAGGTCACTGGGCCGGCTGAAAGCCTGTGGAGCAAACAAACACGAGAGAGTTTAGCTTCTGGCCAAAACTGCAACAACATTGGAAGACTGGCTATATAGTCAAATTTAAATACATTTTCCTTTTCTCTGTTAAAAAATACTGCTCATTTATGTCTTCATCTGCTTACACTTCTTCTCCAAAACCCGTCTTTAGCATGCTCTTTTTCTATCAAAGTAACATGAATGTTGATAATCCAAACAACCTGAATGTTCTCCATACAGACAGGTAACGAATTTCATCCCTCCTCTACTGTAAAATCAATGTATTATAACAAGTGTGTCTAATTTAAATATTTTACGAATGTCTCCTTCAGCATCTGCTCCACACTCCCTTCCCCCAATCCTACTACTTCTATTACTGACGGTGACACACAACATTTTCTCTATTTAATAGGTCATGTAAATTTTTTTTCACATGCACGTACTATAAATCCTTTCGAAGAATAAGTCAGTGAGGAAGTAGAACAACCTCTGCACAACAATACTAAAATATGAAAATTGGTATACAGTTTCTCCCTTTTCTTAGCTGTGCAACTTTCCACTGTCTGTTTTTCAAAATGAGGAAAATTATTGGATAAAAAAAAAACAGGGTCATAAATTACCATGAATGTCTGTGATGACAGCTACAACTGGGTATGTAACAGTTTAAAAATTTGAATATTCCTGGGTAATAGTCTACAGGTAATTTAGCAGTTAAAACAAGTTATTTAAATTGTGCAAATATAAAATGCCAAACCAATCATTACTGTTCATCTGCTTTTTTGCAGAGCCTGTTCTTAATATTTCAACAACATGTTAACACTGAATAATATTTTTATATTGTGATTTTGTCCAACTTCAACAAATGTTATTCCAAAAAACATTATCACTTAAACACGCTGACTAGTGGGTGGGTGGCTGCCTCTTGTATGTATTTCAGGACCGTCAAAACATCAGTCAAACTTGAAATTATCACTGCTATGAAAACTGAACAGTGTGCATGTTAATACATACAATGCCAAAACATCATTATAAACTGTTAAAAACAATAATGTTGAATTGTGCATTGTCATTGGGTAAGTCCGGTAACAATTATAGATGATTCTCCTGTCATCATGCTGCAAAAAAACAACAACATGAATACTAAGGGCTGAACTGCTTTTTCAGCAAGAGTATCAGCCAAGTGTAGACAACGTGTAAATCGTTTGGGATTAGGAATAACACAAGGGTGAAAAGACTGCACTCACACCACTGGATTATGATAGGGAAAAAATCTGTAGATTAAAGAAGTACATTAGTTTGATTTACCAGACCATGAAAAAAAGGCAAAATGTGCATTTCTCTTTTCCCTCCCCCGTCCCCCTTTCTTTTTTAAATAACAACGCAATTTATTTCTTCACCTAAAAATCATGTCTGCGAGAAACAGAAGTGTCTAAGTACATCTAGGCTTTTGGAACTGTTTTTCAACATATAAATTTATTCAGAAAGCTACAGAAATCAAGAGGATGGGGCAAACAAAATGTTTTATGAATACTTAATTTTCACATACTAACTCAGCAAGTCGATGAAAAGGAGAGGGAAATTTTCCAGCTTCACATGTAAAGTCACAGTGAACAATTACTGACTTGAATCATTAACTCGTTGCTGTGCTCTTCCATTAATTTCATTTCTCTTCTCATTAAAATTTTATCACAGCAAAGCAATGGCAAAAATAAAGCTTCAAAGCCTTGTGGGGCCTAGGATTCCACAAATGCATAAATATTTCCCATTCATCTGTTTGCTATGTAGCTCTTGTTCCACAAAAGAAATCAGTAGGGTGCAAATCAAATGTGACAAAAGTTATGAAGTAACCGTTTCTGCCAGACTCCCTGCCCTGTTACATCTGTTACATTTACATTATACAAGACAGTACCAAAGCTAATATGTCTAGGCCAAAGAAGAAAATATATGAGTAATACACAAACAGGACTACATCTATGAAGAAAGATAAAGATTTAAGTAAGTGCAAGATGCATATAAAGTGTGAAGCAGAGGGGGAAAAATTAGATTCCAAAATAAAATCTATTAAAAAAAAAAAAAGGCCCTATACCAGGCTTAGATCAGTGATTTGGCCTTTTTCAAGTTAATAATCCTATAACTCAACTAAGAATGAAAGTCATGAGAGGCAAAACACATCATCTCTGCAGTAACTATTGTATAAGTGATTGCAAGCAAATTACAACAAGCAAAGAAAGATACCACTGAAAAACAAATGAAGTTGTTTTTCTTCACTAAGACAGATCAACTCATAACAAGTTTCAGAGAGCACAAAAAAAAAAAAAGAGAGCTTTTATTTCTATTTCATTCAAATTAGACGTGATAAGAAATACGCTAAATACTATAGTCTGTGATCCAAAGGTACTTTTAACTCAGCTTCCACTATTCAATATTGCAGGACAATGAAGGAAACTCATGCATCATCACAAAAATTGTGACCAGCATATGCTAAACTTGGTTCAATAACAAATTACCCCAATTGCTATTATATGATGGAAGACATTTGCAAGACACACTGGCTGGCAAGAACACATTAAAATTGCAAGCATAACTTCCCAGTCCATTTCACACTCTCCTCTAACCACAGACTATGATTAAAGAATCCGTCAAGTGCGTCTTACAACCAGTGACAATCAAGAACTGGGAAAAAATATGGACTGCCAGCCTGCAGCCAAATGAAACCCTTGTCATTCTCTGAACTCAATGATAGAACGGTTCATAAAATCCAGAAATGAAAAGAATATATCTTTTGTCATTAGGAAACAGAACTCTGTGAAATGGACACTAAAATCAGTATCAGAAAAGAGCAGATGCTTTCAATGTTTCTAAAAGAGGCAATAAGGCTGAGAGGCACACTAATGAATCACATCAAGTTCAGCCTATGAGGAAAAACACTTCTCAGAAATCCAGACAATGCCACCAGAAATTACAGTTGAGGACATTTGTGCTTTCGAACAAAAAAATCAAATTCTGAAGACTCCATTTTCTTTTTTGCCATCAATTTCTTCCCTGGCAAACTGGAATAAAAGCCTGCACTTCTTGAATTCTGGAGCCAGGATTAGTCTGGAGAGCTAGACATCAGTGAGTCCCTTCCTCAGGCACGGCGATAAGACTGACAGAAATCAGTGAGTCCCTTCCTGAAGCATGGGGGTAACTCTTAAGCCATAGAAATAACACTGGCAAACTTTGAATGTCGGCAGGCAATTCATGTAGAAACTGAGTGTCTCTTCTGCTCAGAGATGAAAAAAATAATACTGCCAAGCCACGCTCATGGTATGATTGTCTGAATAGAGATAGTGGCAAGTTTGTTGCTGACTGCAAATTTCACTATGCTTGCATCAAATATTGACAAAATGGGCACAAATTAAAGCGAAAATCTACAGTTAGAGCTGTTTGATGACCACAAAAGCACCCTTCAAATATATAGGGAAGTACAAGATTCCAAACAGTGTTATCCATAACACACCAAAGCATTCATGTGAATTCAGCAACACAAGAGAAGTGTACACATCGCATTCTGCAGCATGAAAACTAGATTCTAAATCAGGCACTGCGTATGTATTTGCCACATAGAATAGGAGTACTGTGTCAAACTGGACAAAATAGTACAGGTAGATTTTCATCTCAATTCATTTGTATTGTTAAGGATACAGAAGACTAATTTCTTGTCATATGTACTAATGCCTCACTGGGCAA
>JAWQUT010000001.1:3855557-3866712 GCA_033807755.1 Ellobium chinense
CCCCCCTTATTTTTTTTTGTTGTTGGAAAAACTTTTAGATTGGTTACCTGTGAGTCCGTTGGTCACACCTCCACAGTAGACGGTGCAGTTAGTAGGGCTAGATTGATTAAACACTTCATCGTAGACAAGAGGCTTGGCATCTGTGAATGAATGAAAAGGTCAATGTTACACACGGTGCTCCATGGCTCTCTCTAACCATAACCACAAAGATGTCTTAAGTTCTTATCAATAAGCTCGGTCAAGGACACCATGTGATGCCTTTCAGTGCCTGATTTCAGCAGCTTGAAGTTGAAACTCCCTAAGTTCTTCAAGTCATAATAGCCTCCTACATGTCAGTTTCTTTTGTCTTCCCATCTACAATACAATGCCAGCACAACAAAGAATGTATCATAGTGTGATGGAGTGAACTTAATGAAAATTCCACTAATGATTATAAATTTGTATCTGTCCAACACACAGGAGATTCAGACATTGATTAAGTATGTGAGGTCTGAGAAAGCCTGATGGCTCAAGGCAAAAAAAAAGACAAATAAAAACATCCAAAACGTTTCTATGCAATCTATGCAAGAGGAAAGCACATGTGTAATGACAAAAATACCCCCCAAAAAATGTTTTGGCCTAGGCCTTATCAAAGGATAAGACATTATTCAGGAAGTGGGAAAAAAACATGTGCTAAGGCCTGAAGTCAATTCTTGAAGCACTCATAGAAGTTAGGCATTTCTAGAAATTTATTTCCTTCTTTCTCCCTCTCATGTTGGGTCTTCAGCTCCCTCCCCTCTCCCATCCCTCACTGCCAAATATACAAACTCCAACTCAGGGCCTTTAACGTCATTTTTAAATTATTCTTGCTGATAGGGACAACAAATTGACCCACTTCTAATAAACAGTGCTTTCACCTAATTATGTGGCACGGTGCACAGGTCTGCAACAATGAAAATCATTCTGATAATGATACATATGAGCTTTATGCACATCAAGGAGGATAATCAAATGTTTGCAAATATCTGTGACATTTTCTTTAGAGGGCAACAACAACTTTTGTCTTCTTCCTGTTGCTCCAGATATTCTCAACAATAAAGGAGTGTTATTTGTTTATTTGTTCTTGGTTAGTGTAAATACACACTGAGCAAAAATTCTGTTTTTTAGCAAACATCTTGATAAAAAAGCTAAAAACTCATCCATTATCAGCCTTGCATGACTTTTGGCAATGGTGAAATATTTCCACAGAACCAACATAGTATCACATCACAATTTACAATAGACACATTTATCTCATCTTCTTTAAGAAGTTTAAGAAAAATTGGATCATCACTGATATACAGCAAAATCTGACAGTTACTGAATAATGCTTACCGTATCCCTGAATGTAGGAGACATGTCTTCAGCATGGAACAGTCATATATGTAAACATTCCCTGTGCCATCATTAACATGAGCTTTTCACGAAGCTGTTAATAATCAATAAAGATATATGTACAAACTTTTAATATGTGCAAACTTCCTTCTCAACTGAACACTTACTTTCTTTGACTACAGGAGCTGGAGGTTTCCTAGTGGCCCAGTTAGTTCGGATCGGTCGTGTGCCCAGCCACTGGTTGTTCATGTTATTGATGGCAGCCTCAGCATCCTAATTTGAAACATCAAACACACAGAAAGTTCAAATAAAGCAAACAAGTTAATCAGTGGGTAGGAGTTCTCTAGAATGGGATTAAAAACGACTAGACATTGACTGACATCCAAACCACCAACTTCTATGTTCTGCATCGTCAACATAAACAACATAAACCCAACTCATGCTATATCTACAAGCATTTATATTGCACTATTAGTGTGATCAGATATATGGAGAAATTTGGCCTTATGATGCTTATTTAGCAACTCTGGATTGCAGTGTCAATCACTACTTGACTGGAAATCTGGCAGTATGACTTTTAAACCGTCTTTGCCGTCACATGACTGCTTTCTCTCATTTCCTGAGTTCAATGCACAAAAGAGCCTCTCTCAATGCCCTGGGGCTAACAACTGATGTCTCATTGTTCTTTCCTGATTACAGATGACTTGCCAAATTTGAGACTGCCATTTTAACGGTGTAAATTTGTATACCAGACAAAAAAATCCAGATACAGATTTTCATTTAAAATGAGAGGGGCACAAAAGTTAAACATGTTACAGGAAGCCATCCTAACAAACAGCTATCCAATCAAAATGGTCACGACTTCTATACCAGAAGTCTGGGAATAGCTGATGCCTATTTCATCAAGAAATTAGTATCAACTCATTCTTTATGGCTCTTTGAGAATTGAGGTTCATGAAGCGGGTCGCCCTGGTAGCTCACCTGTTTATTTACAAAAGAGACAAATCCATATCCCCTGGATTTCATAGTGGCAGGGTCACGAATGATTTTACAGTCTCTGGAAAAAACAAGAGAATAAATCAAGGCTGTCATGATATGTTATGATCAGAACTGTTCCTTAAAAAGCAGAGGGATATATCAGACGACTCAAGGACATTATCTTTTAATTATAGAAAGACATAAGAACTGTGAAACTCACTGCATACTGTATCACTGATTTACACGGTGTGTCGACCAAATTACACTTTTGCCATGCATACGATTTCACCTATCAAATGTGGATAAGTAGATGTTACATGTTTTCAATCAAAATAGTATTTTGTTGCTATGGACTTTTCCCAAGCTGTGAGCAATCCAGATGCTGTAAAACATCAAGGGCTGGGTCTTGGTGAAATCCTATGAAGTGGTGCCATTTCACTTGGCTTCCAGCACTGGAATCTGAGATTCTTATAGTTCTCCAGTGTAAATCTTTGAGGATACCAACCCATCCCATTCCCCTAGGAGACTCTTTATTTTCAGTCTCCTTTTTTAAAATGTTTTTTTTAACCTTCTTAGCCGTCTGAATAAAGCAGATTCAGTTTCACAGCTCTATAAAATAAAACAGAATAATAACACAATGTACACAGAAGTGAAAGCTGGAAATGAGTAGGCTCAATCATTTTCAGGGATAATAACAGTTTTTGTTTTGTTAACAGATCTTCATTATGCTGTTTTTCAGTTATCAAAAGAAAAGACACAGAGGAAGCACCTCCCCATTTCATCTTTCGCTCCCATCAATCTCCATAGAAAAAAAAAAAAAAAATTACTGAAGTCTTTCCAAAGCAACAGGTCCAAAGCAAACTGAAATTCAAACTAGTAACAGCATGAAAGAGGGAATGAAAAGTTCTTGAGTATATATTGTAGGAGTGTTTGAATCATGACTTGAAAAAAAAGAATGGGTAATGATCACAAACATAGATTAAGGTGTAAACAAAATAAAGTGCCATTCCGTCAAAATTATCCCCTACTTAGAAAGTCTACACTACCTACAATGGGTAAAGAATGCCAGCAAAAATAAAAGTAAAGTGTGCAACTATTCTTGGCGGGAGAGGGGCAACCAAAAACAAAAATATCACAAGACAAGGTGAAAGACAAAGAATATAGGATGTACAATTGACATATCTTCTGCCCACTGATAATATAAAAAAAAAAATTCCTACAGTATGTATTTTGTGAAAAAGGGGTCAAATACACAATCTGTACTTCAAGAAAGTAACTGGGAACAGTTAAAAGCAAGGATTTGTTCGGAGAATAGATATGAGACACAAAAAAAGGAAGGAAAGAAAGAAAGTAATGAAAAAAGCTTAAGGGGAAAACAGCTATTCACTTATGCCCAGCCAAGCTCTGGTGACTGAGACTAAGGTTGGGTTCAGCTGATTACGTCTCTTGAGGCTTCTCAAAGACTGTTACCGTACATTTGTATTTTGTATCTTATGCCTCCTCTGAAAACATTAAAAATGCAGGTCTTCTCTTCACTTTGCATTACCTAAATCTGCACCCCTCCTCTAAAACCATTAAAATTAAAAGAATTCTTCCTCTGCCTTGCATGACCAAAATCTGCATCTGAACGTCGTTTGTGGCATTCATGCATAAGTTGACACAGATATGGGTACACTAATAGTGAGACATAAAAAGCAAGTGCTCTTGCAGCAGAAAATGCAATACAGGACCCAATGACAAAGCTAGCAGCTTAACTATGCTACAAACCAACACTTGGCTGGCATTTTTTTTTTTTAAATGTGATGTCAAGGCACTGATTTAACTTGCTAATTATTGTTTCTTAAATTATGTAACAGGAATAGGAAGATAAAAGAAAACATGAAAATCACACATAAAATTTTGATAAAATAGTCATCACCACGTTATAACCATCCAGGGCATAGAAAATGTTAGTAATTTTGTGTTTGCATGTAGTCAAAAGGGGGAAATGACTGGCGTAATAGCTCAGCAAGATTGCAAAATGAAAGATGAAAACAAAGTATTTCTCCGCCTTTTTTAGTGTTAATATATCAAATGTAGCAAACCATCAATTCCTTTTTTTCCTTGAGGATGTAATCTGGAATGTGGTACAATCATGCTCTAAATGTAAGTAAATTGCCAGATAAGTATCTAAACAAGTAAAATTACTTTCATCTGCTTTTTTTATTGCGGACGATAGATCATGCATCTTGACGAAATAAGTAATGATAATTTTGCTAAAAGAGGGACTCAAAATTTTAAGACCAAAAAAAAAAAAAAATAAAGGTAAAGATAAATATCAGCTGATTGGTATGTTTAAAAGACTGACGCCCACTGAGAAGAGAAAATGTACAAGTCTAAGAATAGCTCTCGTATCATCTCGCTCATAATGAAAAAGGAGCATGATGAGTTGATGATAAGAAAATTCTTTAGAATTCAAAATTACAATTTGATTAAAAAAAAAAAATTAATATGCAGGTGGAAAGTAAAAAAAGGGAAACAAGTGAAAAGGCATACACTTTATTGCCCTAGTGTCCCAGGGGATAACACGTGGGAGACTCTCTATGGGAGGCTGCCATCTGCATGGTATGAAAATAAGGGGAGCCAATTAAACAGTGTATGATAGAATGGAAATGACAGCATTGATGGCTGAGCAGAATGAATTTCCCCAAGCTTACTCATGATCTGCCTCTGAGACAGAATATATCCCCTAATGGCATTCATCCACTACATTTTTCATATCTAAACTTGCTACTGAAGATCACAAACTCAATTGCTTACTGTGCTGTGTAATGTCTGTCAAACATAAAAGACTCCGCTACAGATCAAGTGGATCTTGAGTGTCAAAGCTGTATGAATTACCATCTACAGCTGTGCTGTTGTGTTTGGATCAAAGACAACATTCAGAGCACTCATGATATTACTTTCTTTTTTTCCTCCTCCTCGCAAATAAAGAGACAGGGAGACAAAGCAGCAAATCAAATGTAAAGTAACAGGAAGGACAAACATACTGACACCGAGAAAGGTGGAAGTTCCCATCCTTAGTCACAACTCCTGACACACAAAGTGTAGGTGGTGTTCTACAGATGCTGTTATGCCACTGCTTTTCATTGAAAAAACAGTTTGGTATTTTCAAACAAGTTTCTTCTGCTTTTTTTTCTTTTAAAATATATGCTCAAATTTAATGGACTGAATTTCCTCATTTCATTATGGTAAGAATTAGAAACAGTAACCCAAAACCCATCCTAAATTTCAATGTTATTGCTTGCCACAGGGAGCGTGAACCTTTCCGGAATATTCCAGCCTGTGAACACAATATTTTACTATCACCTGAACTCTTCAGTTGGCTTTTGTTTCATTCTTGCACAATGAAATTTTCTAACTATCCTGGATTAATTCATGAACATACTGTCCCCTCAGTTTACAAAAACTCTTAAGTCCAATCAGTATAATTCTGGAACTCTCCCATGATGAGCTTGAGTTAAAACATGCTGTCACCTCAGTTAACAACAATTGTATGTCCATTTGATATTAATTTTCAAACTCTCCCACGACTTGAGAACTCTTGGCCATAGGAACTATGTCAGTGGAGAGACAGGTCCCTATATCTTGTATTCAAGGACTCCCTCCCAAGGGTGCATCCTCTATTCAAACCCTGCTTCACCTGCTGCACCTAGGGAGAGTCCTATGGTTATACCCAAAGGACACTTGTAAACTGAGACAATTGTAACATCAGTATACCAAAGGCTTCCATCATTGCATTTTGTAACCACTACTACATCCTGTGCCTTCTAGCCTTTGTATTTATTCATAAGATGGGTTCTCAATGAACAATTGGACATTATAATTTAGTAAGATGCCATGAACAACACAAATTCGGAAATTTGGCATGTCTTTTCATTTTGTTTCATGGTGGAGGGTGGGGGTAGGGGGTTAACTGGAAATGACAATGGATAATGTCTCTTTTGGACAGCTGTGTTGAAGTTCATTAATGATGATCAAAAATGTAAGCATATTCGCAAATTAGAGTATTAGATTCTCTGGACACAGTTCCTCACAGAAACCTAATCAGCCTTATCTTACACTTGCCATAAAAGGCAAAGCTCTTGAAATCAATGGCGTAATAAATATCTGATTCCCTTCCTATTGGATCTTCAAAAGCCCGCAACAAAGCTGGTGTTAAGAGTTGAAAATCAAATTAAAGTGGAAAAAGACAAGGCAAAAAACATCAAACTTAAAACGGCAGAGGGGTGCAGGCACAGCCTTGTGTAAAACAAAACATCCTCCCCCAAAAAATGGAAAATCAATTTCCATCTAAGCATGGGATTTACGGAGGCCCAACCTAGTTCCCTCCTTCCCCGGTTCGGGTTGGGCACAGGAACAAAATAAGAAGTCACAATCAGAAATAAAGAACAATTTTTACCATGCTAGGCTCCCTTTTCTATGATTCCCCTTTTCCTCCCGTCCTCTCTCCTTCTCTCCCCCCCCCCCCCCCCCCNCCTCCCCTTTCCCCTCCAGCCTATTCTCCACGGCCCTTGTCTCCTTTGATTCCCTTTTATTCCTCTTTCCTCTAGAACACATCCCTATTTCATCTGAATTATTATTTCCCCTGTGACTTTTCCAAACGCGTTGATAATATTCATTTCCCTAGCTGACTTTCTGCTTTCCCTTTCAGGGGACCACATTTTTTTTTCCTTTTATTCTGTCTCCTTCTTTTTTTTTTTTGGCCCGCGTCAACGTGAGCGCCGCTCTGGAACAGTGAATTGGGTTTCCATCGACATTTTCTACTGAATTACCTACGTGCAGTCTCCCCATTAATATTTAACACTCTACGCTAATTATCTGTAAGCCATCAATGTAACTTTCCTATGCGGCAATTTAATTTTCTGATGGGTGGGGAAAAAAAAAAATCGGGTGATGGGCTACTCGGATTCTTTCCATTTCCCATCTTTTCTGTTTTCCATGGTTTTAGTAGAGATTCATCAAGTCTGTCTTCTCCCTGTCTCTTATACACATCTGCNTTTCTGTGTCTTCAGGCTTTCAAAGTTCACAGTGGTTCCTTATGATTACACTGGTACAGAAATCAAATATTGATATTCCACTTTTCAAGAACGCGTATGGCTGTTTTCTAGTCCTAACAAATGTAGCTCTTACCAGAGCTATCTTATTCTGCTACCAAGGTTTTCAGTTCCGCTGTTCTTGTTTAGTGGGAAAGAAAATTTAATTAGGTTAACTGGTACGAAGGACAGTTGTAATGAAAACCGACTTTACATTTTCTGTACTTCCAGCTCAGTGAATCCCTGAATGTCCACTATAAACTCAGTTGATAAAAGTGCAGCAAGAAGGTCATCTATTTCAGATTAGCCCGATCATCAATCACGTCTGGTAAGTGTTTCATCGGTTAATTCTTCAGCCCACGTTTTATGTTTCCTTCTGGAAGTTTCAGTAGCCTTCCAAGCCATTGATCAAAAGTGTCCGTGGGTCTAACGGAACATTTTCCCCCTTTCCCCTTCTCGACGTAAGCGTTTCCAATGGTAACGAAGTCACTCTGATGAGTCCCTTGTGAACCTGCGGTCCCTAGCCAGTAATTTCTGGTGCCGGGGCCGAGACAAATCATAAACCGTGGCTTTGGTCACGTCAGGGATAAAGATTAGACACTCCCCTGCCACTTCGTGTATTACTTTCCTTGTTGCTGGGGACACGCTGCGGAAGGCTGATATAGCTGCAACAATAGCTAGACCACAAACATAGAAATGAATATTTAATACCCTTGCTTTTACTCTTATTGCCTTTTGTCCCAACTGAAACTATCAAGTGTCGCCCTATCTGTCTCTCTGAGCTGCATACCCTCATTGATTGACAAAAATATTAATGACAGAGCTTGTGTGTGCGTTGATGCGTGTGCCGTGGTGCACAATGCTCATGGCTTCGGTTTCTCGCTGCTCATCAAGTAACCCTGCAGATTCTTGATCCTGTTTCATATTACACCGTATCTAGGCAAAATGATCACTCGCTTATAGATTTATACTTTAGTCAGCCACAGATCTCCAATCCTGTCTATAAATAAAACGAGCGCCACGATACAATTTGTCATCAAATTATCCTACCTATTCTTGATGCTGATTCGTATAACGTAAGTTAGGTAATCACTTGCACTTTAAACCATATGATAGTCTCCTGTATATCTGCGACGCTGTATATAAATACATAATCGCCTAGATGCAGTTTGTTCTTCATTTGCAGACAGCTTTAATAACAATGAACGATACCAAAAGTGACGAGAGCACATAATATTAGTTTTAACCACTGGTTAACGGAGATAATTAAAAACTGTAAGTTGGCTCGTGACTGATTGAACTATCCTCTTCTCAATGGATCATCCTTAGGTAAGGAAATACCGGAGGTAACACGGCGTATGGCGGATCTAGTTGCAACACAAGGGGAAGTCCCAACCTTTAGCCGAATGTGTTGCGTTTAAGCCTGATAATAACCACATCCCCCTTCTGCAATGAACCATTCTCAGTTAGGCGATACCATAGAAAATATAGGTACGAGCAGTTAATTAAAAACAAGCGGGCGAACTCCAGCCCTGCCTCCAGCCAATCTGAGTTATGTATATCGGACATGCCAAGAAAGCTTAATTTTTTTTCCCCCGACTTTTCCTTAATTTCAGATGGTCTCACATTCTTTTTTTTCCCACGATGATCATGTAATTAAACACTACAGGGCTGCCTTTGTCACGTGAAATTTATCCAACGTTCAGGGCGCTTTCTACACTTTGGAGAGACGTTCGAGACAATAGAGTAATCCATTTATTTGAATTTTTCACGACTTTTCCTAGAAAGCTGGTCATTTTAGTTTGAGCCAGGTAATTTCCAGACCTGAAAGTGCCAACGACACTTGTCCAAGATTTTCCCCAGATTTTACAGGTCTGAAAGTATTGACTGAAAGTAGTCTAGTGGGATGTTAAACTATCCCCTTACAATGCTTTGAATAAGGGGCGAATACATGTATTACGTACAATGGCGAATGTGTCATCGAAACTAAAATGACAATGTTGTCCAAATAATATATTTAGACTGTCACAGACAATATTTAGCCTAGGAGTACGTGCTTCATTTCCACGGCATATAGGCTATTGTTTTACTGCTCACATATGGCGGTCCTAATCGAGCTGTCGGTTGGTTCAGATGTGATTGATAGGTATGATAAAACCAAAACGCCAGTGTCTGCAACAGGTGTTGGCGATCTATAAATTAATGTGAGTTGAACTGATTCGTACGGCTAGAATTTTGCGAGAATAAATGACGGTCTATCTACAAAGGTACAACCAAAACGACTGAGGAAATCTTGGGACTGAAACCGGCGGAACATGCAGTTTATGTTTATCTGAGTTACTGTTCTATTCGAAACACATGACGATGTGGCCCATGCTCGTTCATTCAACCGAGATGCTATTCGGGGAAACGAACTATTTTAAAAGAAATGGAAAGCCATCTTTAGTAGACGGCGATTTTGATGACACACCATAAACGCCAGAAAAGGTCAGGGGATGCCAGTGAAACGACGAGAGACTTAGGCTGCAGAAAATAATGCAAAAACGTCATCCTTGAGAAACTCTCTCCGTGTGGAAACTATGTGCGCGAGTTGTTAAAGAACAAAGTAACAAAGCTGTATCAGAAATGGCAAATACAATCTGTCAATAATTCGCTATTACCAGCTAATAAACTGTCTATGAGGCAGTAAATTTCATGCCATGATTACAGTCTGTCGATAGCACTTTTTCTAGTTCTACAGATTCGGAGTTAACAGCTGCACTGTACGATGGATGGTATCTACTGCATATCTGCACCAGGTGACGAAAACGTTCTTGAAGCTGTCTGATATTAGTTGTGGATAAAGTAGGCTTTTTTTCTACTATACATTACACAAATCACGAAGGTAAAATTATCACTTCCTTATGGACGCTTAAGATCCCTACATCTGTATATTTCTTCACACGTAAACATCACTTTTCTGTATCCGTTCTTTCCGGTGAAACGACTGAAAACGAAACTGATTTCTGCATTTGAAAAATATCATGTACTGAACGTCTCATTCAAATTTTTATTTATAATCAAAAGTAATTTCTTGCTCAGAGCATGAAAAACAAAGGGGAGGGGGCAGCAAAATGTGTTGTCAAACATTCCTTTTAAACTTCATGGCATCTTACTGCTATCTGTGTCCAAAGCAGACAAAGTTTTAATTTTGTTCAGGTCAAACGATGCTACCAGAGCTGCAGTGTAAGTAACGAAGCACCGCAAGATAAACATGAACAGGGGGTATCACTGTAACTGATATTTTGCGGGGCATTTCTCATAAGGGGGGATCTCTGCCCGGCTCAGCTCAGTCCACGAACAGACCAGAATGGTAACTGTAACGCTGGTTCAATACTGTAACACAGACAACAACATATACGCTGATGACCTAGCATTATGGGATAGAGTATCCTTCCACTGACGATTACAGAGAACTATTGTAGTGCGCACTGCCCTTTTCTAATTCAGTATAATTTGTATGCAATGCGCTAAATGGATGAGTTTTGGGGTTTTTTTGTTTGTTTTTCCTTTTGTGAGAGTTAAAACTTTGCAAAACTGTCTCTCAAAATACAGTTTATACAAAGAGGTTTTCCAGATTTATGTCTCAAGAATAATTAATTTACGTGTAACTAAGGAAAAACGCTGACTCTCAAAGAGCTATAATAAGAATTAAACTTAGAAAATGACTTCTGTACTTTGTGCATTGATGTTGATGCATGCGTGAAATC
>JAWQUT010000001.1:3892451-3929035 GCA_033807755.1 Ellobium chinense
CTCTCTCTCTCTCTCTCTCTCTCTCTCTCTCTCTCTCTCTCTCTCTCTCTCTCTCTCATCAGTCAACAGCTGGTATTCACGACAGAAAGTAAATTATATTTTAAGGTCATCATCCTAGCGTCCCTTTGGTGTGAACCGTAAATGATATTAAAACTGCCACGTGAAGGTAAGTAATTGAACAATCACTCAGGCATAGAGAAATCGGCATATACATGTACCTCTGTTTCTTCCTCAGTTGACAACATTTGATGCAACTTTAAGATCCCGCTGTCGTTTTGACCTAGAACCAATTTCTCTCTTCTCTACCCCCATCCCCCTCAAAATAAAAGGAACTTTAAATCCTCTAATTGCCCCGGGGCCTCCAGAAAAGCTCTAAACTTTCCACGGTAAAGATTTTCATAAAGGTCGACAGCTCACCGACTTCCGCGGTGTACGTGGATGTCTTCGCAGAAAGACAAATCTATCGTTTATTTAAGAAGTTGATCAATGACTTGGCATAGAATCCTTTAATCAAGACCGTACTTAAGGTGGCTATTTCCAACATGGCCATGCTCAATCGAAACCATCAAATTCAATTAAGAGCCGCAAGGGGACTAAAAAATTGGCAAGGTCGGGGAGTGTAAGAGATCTGCTTGGCCAGCCAGTCGACCGTTGTCATCGGTTTGCTGAGAGAGGCTAGCATGGATGAAGACGGACGGAAGTAGGGAAAATTCCTGGGTCCCGTTTTCGTTGATTGAAAACTGCTCGGACTCGGCCATCCTTCCCCTACCCACCAGTCCTCCCACCGGCTAGTCATCCGCCCCCGCCCCATTGGTTTCCACTTTCTCCGATGCTCTCTTTATTCTTACTAAAGAGATTGATCGCAGGAAGACTTGCAAAGCTCTATCTTTATCCGTCTCGCACGAAAGAAGCACCGGGGAGACAAACCCAGCGATTTCGTCCTCACGTAAAGGCAGCTGTGGCCCGACAGGCTAATGGACGTGACACTAGCCCTGACAGTCGCAGGGAGAAACGTTCCAGGCCCCTGAAGCAATTCGGCTCAATGCAGTGTCGACTCCTTATGACTAGTGGGGTTTGGTTTCAAAAGCTTCCTCCTACAGACTGTTAAAAAAATCGTCAAGTGAAATGCTGGTATTATAGTGAGAACCAGGGAAGAATGTGCATACACACGGAAGAGGAAGCGCCTGCAAGCGCGTGCCCCGCGGTGGATAGAGGGAAGAGACACACTTCTTTACAACAAATCCTTTGTATTACTACTAACATCCCTAGGTCTTCTGTAAACGCCCAACCAATGAGGCAGCAAAAACAGTAGGGAAATATTTATAATGTCGGAGAGGCAGTTTGTGGAAGTTATCCCCCCTCCCCCTTTTTCTTTTTATTTATTCTTCCCATCCTTCATCACACAAAGATTTCAGATAGTGTTTGCATTCAATAATCGATATATAAGGTCGTGTTTAAAAAAGGAGCAAGAAAATACTTCTTTGAGATGTGTCGCTACATGCAAGAATTTGCACTTCCGCTTCCGGCTTAATGACCTACTGGGTAAAAGCGTATAACCGTTAACCAACACGTTAAAGACTGTAAAATCTTTCTTCAAATAACCCATAAGAAAAATGGAAAAGAACGAAATAATTCGAATCATTCTTTCAGAAATGAATTTACAGTTTTTAAAAAAAATGGGTATGAAAAGGAAAGGAAAGACAAAACTATCGAGACATGGAGGGAGCGTGAAGTGGAAGGGGGGAGGAGAGAGACAGATGCGCGTGTGTTTGTGCTCATGTGTTGACTGTGGCATCCACGCCGTTAGTGTTCATCTTTCTGATTTCTCAGGAGAGGAAGAGCCGTGTTTCCGGAGCATACATCACTGAATAGCATTCGTTCAATACACGGCAACCGAAACGGGGGTGAAGGGGGGAGGGGAAAGGAAGAAGAGACAGACCTCCATGCTTTTGTCTCTACCACTGCCACGGCCTTGCCTCCACTATTTATTTGTTCAGTGTGTCTTGTCTTCTTCATGCACCCATCCTCTTTCATTCACGAGAGGTAGCATAATAGTTAGCATATTCTGCTTCATTATCATGCGGCAGGCAGTTCAATCTACTACAAATTAATTGCGAAAGTAATTTCTGATCAAGCTCTCAAGACCATTTTCAGAATATAATGCTGGCTTATTGCTGTCATGGCATATGTTGCATGTATATTCTGTTACAAATGACACGTTCAACCAGTGGCTTTCAGTGTGATCAAGATTTTGAATAAAGTTTTGAAATGTTGAAACAAATCACAAAGACGCTGCGCTGCCGATATTTGAAAAGACGTCGCGTCTTGCCAAAGAACTATTTAAGCTATAATATTTTAGAATAAATTTAAAAGGAGGTTCCATTCTGACGCGTTCAATTCAAAAGGTTTGCATTAAGCTTATTTATAATCGCTGTTCGTGAAGTCACGGCTCTCCGATTTATATAACTATAAAATGTAACACACATTGTATAAAAAGAGCAGATATCAATATATAATACAATATTATCAAAGCGTCAGCTTCTACGCACTGAACGGTAAATTCCCAATTTAATCGATCCTTTTGCATTGTTCGTGTATTTTTTCCCCCTAAGATTTTTTTTCTCTCAGTCTCAGCACTTGCATATTATATGGTGGGTTTAGCGGGTGTAATCTAATACTTTGAAATGGCAAAACGCGAATAGGTGAATAAAAAATTATTCAAGACACCTCCTGGGAAAAATAAACCAAGACCAAGCAAATACAAACGGTGCCAGATGGGAGCGGTCTGGTTCTTTTTCGTATATGTTTTCTTCACAGGGAACCAATAAGCTATTGAAATTAAATATGTATGATCTCCTTCATATTCCCGTATACGGGCATTCCAGCCATACTCTAAAACACCCAACCACCCTGTCAGTTCCACGAGACACAAGAATTGCAGAAGCGTGTCTTCTATACTCCCCAAGTAACTGCTATACAACTGCATAGTATGAAATCCAAAGGACTACTTTATGAAGGGGAGAAAGAGCAGGTCACTGTAGCCGGATACAAAACATTCAGGTCAACGATTTTGGGAGGAGGATGGTTTTAAACCTGCATGCCTGATCTATGGCTTTCCTTTCCTGACTCTGAATGCTAAATCTCTGGCTTTCTGATCTTGTCTAACTGGCCTGCACATTTCACAGCAAACTCTTCTTTACTTTTTATTTTTTAGCTTTCCAAGTTTATCCGAACTGCAAATAAACGTAAGCGCGAACTCTTTATTCTTTTACTATTATTCAGTATACTAAATCGCCAGCTCTCTGCGTTTATCTAAGTAGCTAACCAATTTAAGAGCATCTTTCCATTGTGTACCCTGCATATTGATCCCCAGATGAGAGTTTTCGGAGATGCAGATCCGTACCGTGCCAGACGGTGGAAGAGAGTGGGTTATAGCTTTTGTCTGGATGCCCAATCCAATAAATGTGTCAGAAGGCGAGTGACAAAGATCCATTTCTAACTGACTGTATAAATCTCTCGCCTCGGATAAAAAGGTCAGGTAATAGAATAAGGAGAACGCAACTCTTATACGAATATATTTTATGTGGTTCTGAGAAGATATAAAGAATACGGAAAGGAAACAGTGGTAAACCCTAACTAGGAAAAAAAAACAAAAACGAGGATGAAATGGTGTGGTGCTCTTTAAAGGTAAGTTTTAAAGAAAAAATTACCCAAATTGGCGTGCACGACTTCATAGCGGTACAGTTAACGGGCAGATCATAATGTAAATATTTAAAGCCAAGTTAACCCATTCTACTTCAGTCAATACGTTACACTCAACACAAACAGTACTCAGCGACATGCAACTTTCCAAGCTCGGTGCCATCAGGACAAGCGTTAACCATTACCAAACTAAGTTATACCGTGAAGCGCGCAGTAATATGCCTAGTGCATTGCTTTCACGATGCGTCCGCTAAAATGTGAATGGGGGCTAAATTGCCACCTCGATTTGAAACCTCTCCCATCAAATGGATAGCCCAGCGCCTGTGATGGTCCCTGCAAATTCATATTTGATGGCTCAGTGGAATTTATCGGACACCAGGGAGGCCATATGTTGCTAGGGAATGGCACTATTTTGCTCTAGCTGCTGAATGTTATGAGAATTCTGAACATTGCCAAGTCAAGAATTATTAATAATAATCACTCGAAGAGACGCCCCCGGAGACAGGAGCTGGTCGCGCAATGGCTGTGGTTCTCGTCGACCTACCCGAACCAGAGTGGCATCTGATTATTTAAAGGGGCAACTGGAGGGAGAAATTGCATACGGAATTTCAGGACCAAATATGTACCCAAGCTCTGTCAGAGCAAATATCGTAATAGGAAGGAACCCATGGGACCAGCACTGCAGCGGATGCCCACCGACGACATTATTAAAAGCGGTTTAAAACGCCGATAAGATAGACATCCACTGGGGGAGTCTGGTTTCCGATCTTTCTGCGTCATATTATAGTAACGGGCAGGCCTTGATGGGCTGAGTTGGCTGAGGAGGGAAATGAAATAACTACAGACACAAAATCATATTTGCCAATGTTTGCAAAAATGTTTGGAAAAGGACATTTTGGATGGAGGACCGACGTTGTTAGGCAAGTACCCGTCAAGCAAGACCAATCTTCGCCATCTGACGGTGTACTTCAGTCATCCCATTTGCGTGATGACACTCCACATTTTTCACTTCGCGTTCTCGATGTGCCACTGCAAAACTGAGGTGGACATTCCGGGATCAATACAATACTTTTTCATTATTTCCTTCACTCTCTTTGGGCGAGGCAGAGGCTGGGGTAAGACTCCTTAGTTCTGTCACGTCTGACTGTAAAAACAAGTGGACAAACGAGCTCAGAGAAGAACTTCTCTTTGAGTAAGAATAACACGTGGCCCGAGTTTTCCCAAGAGTGGTCTAGCACGGTGTGGACGAGGCCACTATGGTACATAGCTCAATATAATTTCAGCCAATTTGACGGGAACGGTAAAAGGGTTTCATGTTGTCTCAGCACCTAGTCCATTACAGTGAATTCGTTTGAAGGTGGGACAGCACTGACCAGAGATGGCTTATAAACAGCGTGCTCTCAGCTGAGCTTGGTCACTTTCCACGCTATCCTATGGTGCCTGCTGTCCAGTCTGGTAGTAGAATCTATGAGTTGTCAAGAGTGTTTGACGGTAAGCAAGAGGGAAACTGCAAATAAGAGCACTGCTGAATGGCTGAAAGTCATTATTGCGGGCTTCTGATGCCATCAAAGATGACTAATTTGAATTCTGAACAAACATTTATCATCCCTGAAATCCCGAGCAAATGATCGATTTCTGAAGGGAAAAAAAAATCAGAACTAAGGACTGATTGCCAAAGAAGTCCTTTTCAAAACTTTGAAATTCCGAAAGTCATATCAGCTCTCAATAACATCAGAGAAGAAAAACAAAACAAAACGGAGGATAAAACACGGCTGGGGATGAAAAATGATCCAGTTGTACGATTCTCAGTGTCTGCACAATAGAAAGTGGGACAGGCCAAACTCATTTATCGAGAAAACTCACCTCACCCGATCTATGCACATTCATTGAAGGCAGAAGACTACATTTCTATCGGAGAATTACAGCCTGCTTTTGTCCTAGAAACACCATTTTGATGCAGCATGAAAAATCTGCGCAAGAGGAGTGTTCTGTTTCGTTCAGCTTACCAGTTTCAACAATTTTATGCTTACGTGACTGACGCAGATGGTATGAAGAAAACTATATGAAAATATCTCTAATATTATCGGCATTATAATCTCATCCACTTTCTTTTTACACGTCACCATTGTCGAATATCAGCAGCTCTTCTTTTAAACAAAACCTCCGGAATTTCATTTGGTAGATAATGTATCAAACAGTAACACTACTCTCCTCCGCAGTCAAATTTTCTGACATTTACAAGTTTACCACTTATTTTATACGTGAAGGGAAAGAGATGGATACTGCATCTGTTTCTTTAAAATAAAGATGGAACTTAATGAATCCTTGACCTGACTTCAAGAACTGCTCAACGAGTGACTTACTCCCTTGAAAGCGTTGGCCTACCACACTGTTATATACACTCTCATTGAAGCTGATAATGCCCTAGTAGAGCACTAATCCAATCTTCGGGCGATGGATCAGAATCAGAGCATGGTTTTTAAACAGCTGATTGATGACCTAAAGATCGATTTTTATAAAGCGATTGAGTCACAAAGCAATCCTGTGAAGAACCAAAGTCAACAAACGCTGTATACACTCTGGGGGGTTCTCATTTGTTTGTCTTAAAGATTTCCCCAAAGGACATGAGGATGCTAGAATGAATCGATAAATCCATGACACCAGCATGCATGCACCGGATAAACCTGGAAAATGGGAAGATACCCATGGTATCAATACCACGGCCATCTCTATTGTAGAGGAATGGCACGGCTACGCTTTTAGTCGGTTCACACCGACATACGAGCTATATTATTCTGATCTTATCGCTCTCAGCAGCCAACGCTTATGAACAGCCAACTATGCCTACCCTATTCCCCAACCCCGCTTTTGTATTCCATTCTGCTGTAAATGATTTTGGAAATCTCATATACAATGATAGGCAGGCAAATGGTCTTGTATATTCAGTTCAATTCAATTCTATTTATTAGTTCTTGCATAAAGTGTTAAATCAATGTGAGATACCAAATGGCCGAATGCGCTATTGTCTTTCCAACCCCTCTCCTGTAGGGGCTTTACTCACATAATTATGGTGCAGCTTTGGAAGACACCGTGCCTCATACACTTATCGCCGCGCTTAAATTTCCACGCCAAATTCCAAGACCATACAAAATGGGTTTCACCGGGAGGGTCAGATGCATAATCGAAATGCTGTAAAGGACAGAATCCCTAGGAAGACTTAGAAATCAATTTCGGCCATCTGTAATTGTGGGGATTTTGTCACTTGGGAAATTATTGCCGAGCTCTGCATGGGAACGGGGAAACGTAAAATTCCAAACGATCTCTAGATCTAGTCCTGTGCAACATTATTTTATTTCTTTCCGCTACATTTTACACTGCCTGGTTCCCTTACACTACTAACCAGCGCCTCCTTGCTGATCTACGCTTGCAGATCCAGCCACAGGCGATGGAAGGCGAATCCAATGAGGGAGAGGGGGCGTGGCGGGGAGCGTGATGGAAGTAAGCTACCCATAAACAATTCATGAGGAACATGACAAGAGACAACACAGTCGCACTGCGGCTTCGGGTAGGCTCGTGCCTCCCGCTAATGCCATCCGGCTACCTTTGGGTGAATGCCACCTGCCAGCCATCAGAGCGCCCAGGGGAAATCAATGATCAATAATTGACGAACCTAGCGTGACAAAAAGAACCCATTTCCCTGGACCGCTCGTTTGTGTCCCGATGGCGCGGACAGCGCTCATAACGGCATTTTTAAGTACAAAGGCGTTTTGTGTACCCTGTTCACAAGATAAAACGGCCCCCAAAAACACAAACATGTGTGTAAATTGTTTTGGGCAAATGAAAACGGGTTATCAATTAGTAATAATGTGAATGAAACATTCCAATGCAAACTCAGGTTCATGGATCCACAATAAATCGTTCGAAAGTGAAAAGCCTCAAGTTTCAAACAATGAAAATGTAAACTTCAGATAACGATATTTCAAATTCACTTTCATTTCCCTCTTCTCCTGCTGCTGAATCGCATACATATAAATTTGCTGAAAGACAAAAGCCAAAAGGGATCCCAATGAGGGTGAAATTAATAAAAAAGTGAAAAATAAAAGGCTCCCTGAAGGCCTAGCACAAATACATCGAGGATAAAAACTGATAATGAAGTATTCTGTAAATGCCATGCGTTCTGCCTCGCCCCGTCTCCCCAGTTTGGTTACCGTGATGGGGTTTATAAGGAGATATGACTGAAGAAGAGTAGGGTGGGGGAGAGGAAGAACGCGATGAATTACGGAACACAATTTTTTTTCATTCGCATTTTAGATTGATACCAATCAATATTATCTCTCCGACCGAACAAAGCACTTGTCAATTGTCGAATTGCTGTGATATTCGTCTGAATGTGTCCATCCAGTAACAGCCAAAGCAAATACGCTCTCTCCCTTTCATCTCTTATCCTGTCCAACTGAGAACCACACGGTCTGTGTAGCCATTTTTCTTTCCTCCAAATACAATCTAGACTAGCAGGTCCTGAATAAGAGAGCCTTCAATCGAGTGCAACTTTTATTAAAAAATAAAAAAAATCACGGATAGACCATTCCAACCTACCCAGCTGTCTAGGCCGGGTTCAAAATGTTCAGATGATTCACTAGGGGGTCCTTGCAAATCTCTAGGACCTAAGTCGACGATAACGAAAGAAACGGGCCGGAAAACAGTTCCACCGCCACCATCTCGGAACTGCTCAGCCAATGAGGCGCTAATAGAGATTTAATTATTCATGACTCTACTTGTCCGGCTGGGGTTCGAGACAAAGTGAATAGCAGGCCGCAGAGTAGCTCTGGGCCTGGGCTCTCCGACGCCCTGGTACAGAGCTGGCAATTTTCGACGTATCCGTAACGTATGACAATCGAAGAGGGTTGCGTGTTGCAAAAGGGATTAAGTCCTAATTTCATGGAAACCGAAGCAGTGCAGTGTAACAATGAG
This sequence comes from Ellobium chinense, assembly GCA_033807755.1. Lineage (NCBI taxonomy): Eukaryota > Metazoa > Mollusca > Gastropoda > Ellobiida > Ellobiidae > Ellobium > Ellobium chinense. Next base: position 3,901,125 of record JAWQUT010000001.1, read on the forward strand.
GCACGGCTGTCCTACTCTTAAAGCTACAATCAGAATAAATTCCATCCTTAACTCTAGCATTCGAAATTATCTAAGGTAATGTCACTTGCAAGTGTCTGACCTTTGTATGGAAATGACTCCTATTACTGTCCTTGATTCAGACTTCAAACCTATTCTTTGAGAGAGAGGAAAGCAATCTACTCCACATTATACATTTCGTCTCAAGCCCACGGACAGAAAGAAGAAAGTTAGGAGCAGAACAGCTTGAATAATAGAAGGTAAACCTCACAGACTTTAAAGCTTGGTGAAAGACACATTCAATTCAAATACTTCACTGGCTCATAAAGAATTCAAAATGCAACAATAATAATAATAAGCGATATGGTTTGGTGTAATTCTCGCCTATGCTGTAATAAAGCCTTGCAGCAATTATTTACTGCAGCTTTGGGGGCCCCAGCAGGCACAGTCTCCACGATTCTGAAAATGAGTCTTGAGTAGCTCACACTGAATCTCGATGCCCATAGCATAGTGCCCGTTCAGATATGAGTGTGAAGCCTAAACTTAATTTTCATTTCAAATTTTAAAATGATTTCCCAAGGACCTCAAACATACTAATAACAAGATCAAAGCCATCACAGATTCTCTACGCTTAACCAACTATTCACAGTCCACAATGCTCAATAATTGTGGATTTAACTCCAACTCTGAGCTGTAGAGTGCATTTCCCCTTCCCCTCTTCAAATTCAACCACATTCATCCCCTGAGCAAGCATTTCAAAGGAAACAACAAATTCGAATACTTCATCTCTTAAGTGGCGAAATAAATCCGACAACATCAGTTTCCTTTTTTTGCTGTCGCTTTTTTCTCAGCACAAGCTCCAAGGGCCCAGTTCTGTTCACAAATCTGCAATGCCTTCTGAACAGAACAAACGCCAAGGATTCTCAGTCCTTTCAATCAATGTCTTTAAATGTCAGTGTTACAGAAAACGTAAACGAGGACATGAGCACACAAGGCCATCTTCTTCCACTCAGACAAAGGGCTGTAGTGAATAATTTATAACCCACGCAGAAAATCTCAACGACCCAGTTATGAAGACGGACAGCAAAATTTACATCTGAGAACAAAATAACATTTCGGATCATGTCTGGATCAACTTGGCAAGTGGTACTATTAAAGTGCTTCACTTTGAGAACTCAGGCATTCGGAAATTCCTTGCACAAGTCTTTTATTAAAAAAAAACAAAACCAAACTGCCTTTTCCCTGTACTTGCTGCAAAGACTAAGCAAATACTACTCAAAATTTCTTAAATCCATATATATTTGACCCAAATACAACTAATAAGGAATAAAGCTACAAAGTGACAGGCCCGATCATAATATCTCCACGACTCAGTTCTGAAGAACGATGACAGAATTTGCATCTGAGAACGAAGTTACACTTCGAATCATGTCTGATGAACTTAGCAAGTAACATTGGTAAAGTGCTTCATTTTGAGGCATTCAGCCATTTAGAAATTCCTTGCACAAATCTTTAGAGAAAAAATAAAACTATCTTAAAAAATGCCTTGTCCCTGTACTTGCGTAACAGACTAAGCAAATACTACTCGAATTTTCTTTAACCCATCTTGATTCTTGCACAATAAATTTCTATGAGACAATGAGGAAGAAAACCAGAAAAAAAAAAGCAAAGGCAAGCCTGATCACCACGCGACGCGATGTGTCAATAATCCAACCACTGATGTCATACAATGCTAAGCTACACGGCAAACATGTGCGTTGTTTAGATGACTTACAAGCACTCAGCAGTCAGCGTACATGGTCTGAGAAAGAAGCCGATCTGAAGTGATCATAAATTATGACAAAAGTAAAATCCTCCGCATGAAATACAAAACCAAAACACGAGAACTGCAACTGTGTTTTGTTTCGTCTAACGAACGACTCTCCTTTTGACTGATATGAAAGTGTTGCTTTATTTTAAGCAGAAAGGAAGAAATAAACACTCGTGATGAAAAACATGTCTTCCGAAATCATATTTCACATTTCCAAAACAGTCTGTATATTACTATTATGCTAACATAGGTTTTATTAACTTCCTTTGCTTTTACACACAGCACATATTGTGGAAATTTCACTATTCTGTACATTCATAAAAACATACACACATTAAATCCCCAGATTATCAGAATCTTCATATAAAAATACATTCATTTAAAATGTCACAAACCGATCGTGACTGTTAAATACGAAAACAAGGAAGTTAAGCACATACTGAAGTAGGACAGTTCAGTAAACGGCATAATGAAAAACGGCACAGCTGAAAGCTGCATCAGATGCGTCTACATGCCTTATCCACCGTTAACAGTTAACAGTGATCGAGAATAATGAAATGTTAGTCATAAGATCTAAATACAAACCCAGACTGAAACTGAAGTGACACAGACCCGTCTCCTATACATAATGCAAGTCTTCTAGACTAGTCTAGTATGACACGCTCGGGAGCAAACGAGACGGAAATGATGGTCACTAACACAGTCAACACTGACTGTTCAACATCTTGAGAGACTTGCCCGAGCTTCCGCAATCTCAATGAACAAAGACTTGGACTAGGTCAGATTGAACAACCAAGGTTCATCGGACAAGTAAGCAAGCTACAAGAGTGATAATAGGCTTCGTTCAATCACCCTGGCGACGTGTTAGTTTGAACCGCGGCCTAGCCACATGCATTACAAAGCTTTAAGAAAAACAGGTTCTTTAAATTGCCCTTTGTACCACACCCCAACCCCCTTTTCCTTTTCTGTAAACCCCNCCCCCACCTTTAGAAAAAAAAATATTTTGTTTTGTCCCTTAACTTTCAGCTATCTTCAACTGAATCTGATTTTGCCACACTTACCCATGCATCCATACTTTGACAAATATTTTTTTCTCTAAAACCTGGCTATGTACGACAAAAGTTGTAAACAAAGGTCGACACACACCTGGCGTAACAAAGAACGCGCAGGCTGATTCAGTAGGGTACACAATAAATCGTTGAGAAACTTCCCAAGGGCCTCAAGTAAGGCTACGTGTCGCTGGAGCGTCCTTGCGAAACGCCCTAGAGGTGGACTCTGAGTTCACAATGACCTGCTCTTAGCCAAACGGAGATAAGCTGTGGACGCCACCAAACGTAACTTCTGATCATCGTCTGCAGCATGTCACAAGTGAAGTGAACACAGCGGAAAAGAAAGTTGATGACATCAGCGAGGAGTAACACAATATCATAAGCTCAGTACAGGATGACAACAAGCACACAATGCACATGTACGTGCAAAAGTAGAGTGACAACAGAATATGCCGAGAGAAAGTGGGAAAATATAAAAGAGACCTCCCCCCCCCNCCCCCCCCCCCCCCAAAAAAAAAAAAACAACAACAAACTATATTAGCATCATCCCAGAAACACGAAATACGAAACAAGAACAGAGTTCACATATAAGAATAGTAGAATAATACATGACAGGGATAACCAGATCTTGGTACGCGTAGACCAAAATCCTTTTTTTTTTTTTTTTAAAATCTGTTTGACCACCATGATTAAGTATGAAGAAATTAATAAAATGTTGAGGACAAAGTGGAAAGGGTGTTTCTGTTTAATTAATGATATGTTACGCCAGGAACTATCCTGACAACTTGGCGGGGAGGGGGCGGTGGGTGGCTTTCCGATGTGAGCAAATCGTACGCGCGAAATATAATAAGGAATACAATACAGTGTTCAACATTCACCCAGCACACAGGGGACATTTTCTCTCCAAAAAAAAAANNGGGGGGGGGGGAGCTCAGCAAACCCTGACCTTTGCCGTCCAAATAATTGCCGTAATAATAGCCCTAATAAACCACTGGGCAGTTGGTAATGTAAAAACAGCCGGGGGGAGGGAAAAATAGTGATACGGGCTACTGGACGACGGACTCCGACCTCAAATCGCTAGGAGACCTGTGCACTGATGAACATCAGGCTTGCAAAGTAAATGATCACCTTTCGACTGATCAACACAAAGTGGGGAAGAAGGGGGGAGGGGGTGAAGGACACAACTTCACAGCGTATGTTTAGAGGGAAGTATTATGTGGGGAGAGAGAGAGTGAGGATGAGGAAGGGAGGGGAGAGAGAGAGAGAGAGAGAGAGAGAGAGAGAGAGAGAGAGAGAGAGATGTACCATTGAATGCGGAATCCAGGATTTACCGTGACTTTTTAGGACATGTTTAGGCAGAACCAGCCTAAGCTCGGTGTCACCATTCGAGCGTTTAAACGATTCATTTAGGCTACCAATTCTATTCAAAGGGTGAAAAGTACGTTTCTCTCCTAGCCAATATCGTAGGTGACAGTAGGTTACAACAGTGCGCGTTCCATAGCTTTTCACGGGTGCCAATATAATACTGGAACCTCTAAGGGCACCGATCGGATAATTCTTTGCATTCGAGAGAGAAGAAAGAAGGTATTTTTCCTGGCTATTGTATTGGCCCGTTCCTCTTTTGAAATTAGGATAAAGGGAGAAATATACAGAGTCTACACATGACAGGGACAAGAAGGGAGGTTAAACACCACAACTGGAGCCATGTGAATCGCTGACTGACTTCCCAATTCATCAAGGGGCCCTAAGTATTCTATCAGGGAAAGCCTCAAGCACACACATGATTCTGAAACTGCACCATGCAACAAAGATTCGAACTCGTTAAGTGGGTTTACGAACACTAAATTTAAACACTTATCTCAAAGAGCGGTTTGCCGCTTCTGTATGTTATGCGAGGTTATGTGAAATAACCGCCTTCGGCTCGCTCAAGCATTCGAAACTGCAATCTATGAATCATTCTTGACTTCGATAGCGCAGTGCAGCTAGCTGCGAGCCCTTAATACACGGCATTCGATCTTGAACGGGAAAACGGGGCCTAGAAAGGACCTTTTGAATCAACAGGTAATAAAGTGTTTGAAAAGCGTAAGGCGGCCTTTTTTTTCCTCTCTACTTTTTTTTTTTTTTAATTTCTTCTTTATCTGCTGGTCTTTCTGCCCTACTGGAAAGGGCTGTTTTGAACGGAATAAGAGCTTAGATAATGTGTTGAGACGCGAAAGTTTTGCAAGGCAAACAGCACCCAATAGCACACCGGCATACATTCACACAGTGGCGTACTTGACTACAGAGAGTACAATGGGTAACGGAACAGCGTTTACATGAGCTGCACCACTTAAGGCACGCCCAGTCATTGACAACGGCTTTCTTCAACAAAATAGTTGATTCCTAAAGCAGCAAGGTTCCAGTCCTCTTGTTCCCATTCCAAATCACCAACTATCCCTCCTCAACTTCTCAAAGAGTACACTAATGTCTTTAAAATGTTGCAAGAAACCGGACTAACCTACTTGGTAAAAGTTAAACTTTCCTGTAAAAGCGACATGCGTTTCCGGGACAATTTACACCCATCTTTTACATTAAGACTACACAGGAACAGTGTTATATGTCTGAATGGCCTGTACGCCTGGACAGTTTGGGCGCCAGAATAAAGGAAGTCATTTTGAAACTCTCTTTTCCCTCCTTCCCACCCCCTCTCCCAAGCTATTCTAAGAAAAGATCTTCGCTTTTTCAATAATGCACACTAATTCAGCTAGTACTGTTGACTCCAACGATACTCATCATCTGTTGTGCCGAATTAACGTTTGAAACCAGGCTATTAACCAGGAAACAGATGGGCAATAACCAATGGCAAGTTGGATGTTTGATAGACCTACATCAATATTACTCGCCCATTAATGCGAATTCGATAGCACTAGTGTGCGGCGTAATTACTTTGCCAGGTTTAACACCAACCATCTGTAAACTGAAAAGAGCGGCGGTCTAATAGGGTGCCTTCGTGGCCGTCATCGAGCTAGAACCTCCACAGAACGCCGGTGCGATTTATTATTGAACTCTTGTAATTTCTCACAATATTCACTAAAAACCGGAAAGACTACCAAATTTGCCCGGAGTTAGAAAATTACTCCTGAGAGTCTAAGCTGTGGTTTTTTTTTTTTAATTCAGACTTGTATATATTATTATTATTATTGTCCAGAGTTAGAGAATTACTCCTGAAAGTCAAAGCTGTGTTTTTTAAGTGTACATTATTATTATTATCACTATTATTATCATTATTGAGTTAATTACCTGCAGCGTCTCTTATGGACCTGCAATACATAATAACAACGTTTGAAACAACCGTTCTAAGTACGCGAAGAGCTGTGCGACCATAATCCATTCTGACCACATTCTGATTCGCGGAGGGGAAACCTCTGAGTCGGAAATTTCATCTCAGCGTGCCAATAAACTTAGGATGACATCGGGTGATATTTAATTTTCCCCCAGTATGGCAAAGTTCATTCAACAACACTTTCTTGTCAATGGTGTAACCAAGAGCCACTGATGTATTGGTGCTGGTAAAAAAACAAGGGTCAACAAGCAAAAAAAAAAGTCAATTGACTTTTTACCTAGGAAAAAGGTTAACCGGGGAGGNGGGGGGGGGGAGAGAGATGGTAAACCCTGGCTGAATTAATGTCACTTCGACAAGATCAGATAGAAATAAATGGCTATAGGAAACGATAGCGCAGACATTGCGTCAGAACTCATAAGTCATATAGTCCTCATGCAAAACTGTGGTGTCTGAGGGTCATCATGAAGTTTAATGTAAAAAGATGAAAGCACAAGCTGATTATTCAATGCGTAGTACCTTGTAGTTCTCAAGATATGGGAATGGAAGTTCCCTCTCTGTAACAATAACTTAACTTTTTGTCCTGTTGACTTTTTTTTCCCCCTGGCAATAAAAGGCAAATACTTTATATTTTGTCCCGCTTGATTCTGAAAGAGTACGAAATATTTTTGAGAGTGAGACGCAACTGCATTTTAGCAACGCCCAAGCCTGAAGCATCAACTACATAATCAAAAACGCGCGCTGTAAATCAAAATGGTGACAAACAAGCGGACCGATTTTAAATAAAATGGTATTTCCTATCGATATACTTGAAGTTCACCATATCCTTTACGCAGGTTTCTTCACTCCAGTGTGTGCCCTGCCTACATTATTCACCAAATTTGCATTCTCTTTCCTACAAAGGATTTCAAAACAGCCTATCTAAATCCCGATCTACCTTGCAAGCGAATAAAGAGCAGACCAACGGGTGCTTAAAATGAGGAGGACTGTGTTTCACTGCAAGCTATTATACTGCTGGCTATACATGGAAGAAAATACTACTGGCAATTTATACGTGGAAGAAAATAAAACAATGAATGTTAGCGACTCAGATGTCATAGTAGGACAGTAGGAATAAATTATCACTATTGTTACATTTCGACACTACTCTGTGTCCGTGATATTTATATAACATCCGCCAGAGTCGAAAATGATAGTATTATGTTGAGTGTAAATTGTATTTTCTAAATATTATGGATGCTCATTTGTTATATATAACTTAAGCAATAAAGATTCTTGTATTCTTGTAATCGATGCCAGATAATGGAATTTGCAAGTGGGTTTCTATTCTTCTACTTTTCCATATAGGCAGTTGGTGATGCTGGGCGGGTATGGTAGGAGGGTTTGTCGTAGCTGATGAATTCAAGCAGAAGGTGTTTNCTCCCCACCAAGCCCTTTCCAAATCCCTGCGACAACATCTGAATCAACCCGGTATAAAAATATTATCTCATTTACAGATCCTCTTTAGCAACAGCACAGCCACAGCCACAGCAGTTATCACATGATATTTCATTTATGACCCATCATTAAATCCAACTTCATATTACAAACAACAAACAAAACAGTTATTATCTGAAAGCCAAGTGAATCAAACACATCTTAATCTAGCCGCTGCCGCCGTCGCCCCCCCCCCCCCCNTTTTTTTTTTCCTCCTCTTGTTCCTTTCTCATATTTCTTGGTGGTTTTTTTTTTAATCCCCCTCTGGATTTAGTGTTATCGCCCTGTTGTTTTTTGTGTCTTTCTCCTAACTGATTCCCTTCCTTGTTATATCACTTCTCTGCTTTCGTGACAAACTAATACAACAAAGCGCGGCGCTGTACAACAACCAAACACATTCAAAAATCATTTCTTACCATGCACATAGGTTAATGACTAGTTCAAGAGTATCTGCAGGTTGGGTGTTTGCTCAAGGACTGGAAGATCGAACATTCGCATTTACCCAATCTCACCGAGGACAAGCTGTAAATTACGTGAATATAATCATCGACTGGAAGGCACTCACGATTCGGCTATGCAGGAAATTATCTAATTCTGCTTCTCGCAGATAATTCTATTTTAAATTCTTCCTATCTCCACTTGTTCCAATTCACCCTCCCAAATCAGTCAGTTAGGACAAACAATCCTATATTTGCCTTGGCCTGAGGAGGCTCGAAAACGTAAATGACTGATAAATGCTTACAGTTATTGGTAAATAAGCGTTTGGACTGGAAAGGGAAAACTTGCAACGTAACAAAACATAAGCATCGGCTGGCCTTGATAGACCACATGGAGAATTTTTTTTCTTCTTTTTTTCCCTCGAGCTTTTCCGAGAGATCAATTTCACTAAATCCACATCTCTTCACGAGTAGCCATTAGTATCTGAAAAAGACTGATCAGAGTCCGGGAGAGAAACAGAAGAGCTGCACTGATATGCGCAGACTTAATATCGGTGCGAGTGACTTTATTAAAAAATACGAGCGAGCGTGTGGCCCTTCACACGTTTTGTTATACACATATTAAGCTGGTGCGGCAGCTGGTCATTAATGTTGTTTCACCTATTGTTTGCTGGGATGATGTGGAGAGTGGAGACTGTGCCTGGAATACCATGGTTGATCCAGCCGTCACACTGGCATGGTTAGGTCCTGTTATAGATGAAGCAGCGGCTCATGTCCTGTGCGAACGATGTATCATGTCATTGTTGTTGTTGTTGGTGATGGTGGTGTTATGATGATGTTAATGATGATGATGATGATGATAATGATGATGATAATGATTCGTATCATTTATACTGATGAAAGCTCCTGCCAAAATGTTTAAAACTCTGATTCAACGTTTTAAGCTGCTCTATAAACTTTTCATTAAAAGTATATAGAAGTTGCAGTAATGTTTTAAACGGTTCGCTTGACGATTCTGTATCTTTATCCTGTTCCATAATGATAGCTCCCTGATGATGCCCACAATAACGATGATGATGGCATAATTATTCCCCTCCGTTCTTTATTCACTAAACTAGATTTAGTCAACACACTGGCAGATTTGCGAGAATATTTAAGTGAAGCAAATGACCAAACCACACCTACACACATTTACATCGCTCCTCTTATAGTATTGATTGTTTTCTAGCGCATCACTGTAAGTGTACATAACGTTAAGCCGAGAAAAACTCTAAATCGCCGAGAGATTTTTCTTCATGCCACCCTTTAAAAAAAACAAAACAAAACAAAAAAAATTAATTCCAGGCCTTGTCGTGCCAACTTGGCTTCAGACAGCACAACAGGTGGTGACGTCATGCGCATGGACGCCAATTTAAAAAGTGAAACGGGTCGTTTGGATGTGGGGGAAATCCATTTTCGATACATTCGGAGACAGGATACAATACACCACTGCTGACCACAAAAAAAAAAGGGGGGGGGGGGNNNNGGGGGGGGGGAGAGAAAAAAAGTGAATTTATGACTCGCACTGCAAATGTTGCAAAATCGTTGTTGCAGTAAAAACTAGCATGGCGGGTTATGAAAAAATACAACTTATTCTTTTTATATTACGAAGTGACACTACCTTCCGTTCTGAAGAATTCCTCATCTACTAAAAAGGATAATAATGATCATGATGCTGTAGATAATACTACACCAAGCTCCATGCCTATCATCATTATTATCAACATTATCATCATTATTATCACCATCACCACCACCATCACTCTTATTTCCTAGTCCTAGGCATCCCAACTGTACATTCTAGCCCGCCGAGGGAGGTGTAATGCAAATTTCCTTTTGCTTGGCTTGCTGATGAAGCGCCCAGTATATTACACACCCAGGAACACCTACACCTGTTGCCACAGCTGACAAGCAGCGTATCTACTTGTCAGCCAGCGCGCCCGAACAACAAAGAATTTTGTTATCTTCATCATCCCCGTCATCGTTGTTCTCATCATCACTGTTTGCTGCCGCTACCGTGGCGAACACGAAGGGCTTAATGGGCACCCGAGCAATTAGCATGGAACATTACGAGTAACTTGTTTCGTAACGCGTCCGGCTGTTGCCAAGTGAACTCTATGACAATGGCGAGAATATGTGCGTCAAATGTAGGGTTGGCCGCACAGCACACGGTCCGTAAGGATCAACCGGCTATTAATGCAGTCATCGGGGTTGGGGACCCTTTGACATTAAGGACAGTTGAGTAAACCATATAAAGACAACAGTCGGTTTATCATTCTTCCACAACAGTTGACCTATACTGGGTTTCTTTCCCTCTGTATTTCTGTCTCTAGTTTTTCATTGTTTCCTACTGTACTCGTGCACTTCGGGGAGTTCTGACCCTACCGCACGAGGCCCGTATGAATCGTCTAAAAAGTAGAGCAGCCTTTGGCATTGTGGAGATTCTGTCTTAAGGACAGTTCAGTACACCACCATGTTTATAATTCTTCCACAACAGCTGGGCTTATTGAACAATAGAAGGTCTCTTTCCATCTGTACTTCTTTCTCGCCTGTCTCTCGTTCTTTCTTGCACGTGCATTCTATGACAAGTGCAAGTTTTGACTCAAAAAATGTAGGCCAAGGACAGTCTCAATGAACACGCTCCGTAAAGATCACCGGTTATTACAGCGATCAACGAGGTTATGGAGCCTTTCATGTTAACGACAGCTCTGGACAGCATTATAAAGATAACGGTCAGTTCAACCCTATCGTTCGTGTGGAGAGCTTAACATCGTAATGCACAAAATTGTGGTTTGGAGAAAAATAGGATCGCATACAACATTTTTTTTTTCAGTATGAAGAGATCCAATTCCTCATTAAATTGTTATGGCCCTTAAAGGCCCGCCAGGGAGGGCATAAAAGGAGAGGGGATGCATGACGGGCACTTCATTAATTTGAATGCAAGCGCACGCCACACACTTGGAGTGCTGATTTTCCGACCTTCATGAGTAATGTACTTCACACTGCATAGAAACATCGCAGATAGCTTGTTTACTGTCCCTCCGAACGTTACGGGTGAAGAACTCATATATAAGAACGTCTGGTATGTGTCAAATATGAAAACAAATCCATCTGAATTTGAGGCTGTGTCCACGGTCATTGGCAGGCGGGATATGCCTTCCGCCAGCAACGATTTGATAATAACGCTTCAAGTTGTTTTTTTAGGTCGCCCACACACTTAAACAAACACTGTCATCTGAATCAGAATTTAAAATTCTGAATAAAACGATAAGGTGCGAATTTGCAAATAATGTAATTTGTGAAATCCGACCTCATATTATCATGTTATTAACACGGACAAATTCTCTCACAGCTGCTGATCTGTAATGGGTCTCTCCATCTCTCTCTCTCTTTTCTCCGCAACCTCCCCACTCTCTCTCTGTACCTCCCATCTCTATTGCTCTTTCTTGCACGTGCCCCTCTACTCTCTCCACGAGTAAAGAAGAAAGAGAGAGAGAGTGCGGCACGGTGGGAAATTGCTATGCAACTTTGTCTGCTATATCCATGTGGATGACTGACTACACCAAACAGGAAAAGATTTTTTTTAAAAAAAAGGAAAAAACTATTTTGGGAGACTGATTAATCCTCACCCCTTGTCTCTTGATAATGGTCCTTGTGACTAGTGCAGCCACTCGTAGATAGGATCAAGACAACTACGCATACGGCGATGAGAATCTAACCACCTGCCAAGAACACACGATCAAACAAAAAAAAAGGTAAAAGTTTACAGTGTTGGTTCTAGTTGTTTAAAGACGCACAGACCGCAAACGTTGATTTTACCGATGTCTCCAGGCAAACCGAATGATAGTGTGGGAATGTGATAGTGACAGAAAGCTTAAGACGTAAAAACATTGTATTTAAGGAATTACGCTGTGTACTGCTTACAAAAATAGCTACGTGAAATCTTCTAGACAGTGCCCCACGTTAACTTTTGCCTTTCTCGCTGCACACAACCACACACTTCGCGGAGACGGATACTCATATAGGCAGACATACTACAGTATACACATGAACTTATGCTACACATAAAGAGACACAAACATACTTTATCATAATATACCCGGAGAGAAAAACAAAACTAAATGCGATGTCTGTACTGTACATGTATATTTATTGTACAAACCCTCTCTTAAAACGAACTCAACATGTGACACTGCCCTGCCGGCAGTGTAGAGACCCTGGTAAGCAACATAATGGTATTTTTAAAGTTTTATTTCACTGTTAAGAGGTCGAATATAATCTTATTTATGACACTTACTTCTCGCAAAAACGTTAACTGTACAACTTTATGATGTGCACACTGGTTTAAAATGTGACCCCCGACCCCGNNNNCCCTCACCACCACCACCCTCAAAGCCACCTTTGTTTTTCCACAAACAAATCTTCCTGAAGAGATCCGTGGAATTTAATATGGATAAACGCGATGATATTATGTCTTATGTGGACTTTACACTCCTCAGTCACAGATTGAATTTTATATGATCAGTGTTCCCTTCCTCGACTACCTCAAAACTCAATATTCATATAGCGCTGACACGCAATATTCAGCAAAGAAAAACTTCAAATAAATAGATGGCTCAATGGAAATCCAATACACTTTCATCATGAGGCATTATAAATGTGATTGTGTTCTACACTGTGAAACGATAGTCTATTTTGAAGGAGCCGGTAAATGTTATTAATGTTCCCATTAGCATCAATCATAAATAACGACCATCAAAAGATCCCATTCCCTGATTAGCATACTCATCATACATGCAAAAAGCCAAAATTTCGATCGATTATGCTGATGATGTGAAAGATATCGCGATACAGCGACAACCAGGGACTAATATATAAAACTTTTTCACATGTTCTTGCTGCTGTGCGTTGACAGCTCGCATTTCAGTGTGTGTTTCTAATGCAGTACCAGGTCCGTGTTCTTTTGTGTCAACAGTATGCCATTTTCCAATCATAGCAACTCAACTATGGAGTTCTCTTCCGACCTCTTGTAGCGACATCTATCTATGTGCTCTGTGTACAGCAAAGTTCATTCCAACAATGCTCGGTCCAAACAACATAGATGGAGTGGGAGGGAAGAAGAGGAGAGGAGATGTTTGTGTATTGGGGAGGTGGGAGGAAAGAGACGGAGAATGGGGAAAGAAGCATGTGTGGGGAATGGATGTGGCTCTATTTTATGTCCATCTCTATATGCTTCTATGAACAAAATGGAAAAGAGGAAAAGGAAGCGCGGCTAGACAATATAAACAGCATGTGGATACACGAAAGCACAAAATCCCCAAAGGCAAGTTTATAAATAACCGGGGCCGAGCTTACGAGACTGATATTCTGAGGGCAATCAGTAATGTGTATTTTGACAACTAGATGTCACAGATTTGACACAAAGCTCATGATGGCTAGAGAGACTGAGGTGTGTGTGACATTTGCATTCACTGTGCTCGATTCTCGGTTTACATGCACTGTTGGTAGCCAAACTCCAGAAATTTTACAAGAGAATGCATTTTTTAAAAAAAAATTACATTAAAGATGATAATATGAAACAGCAGAACTACAAAACGCAGATTATCTACCAACACTGATATTCTGCATTTCATGTACCTATTGACTCAACTTCCCCTCGCTACCAAACAGGTGTTTTGTTATTTTTAAATTTTCCTCGTAAGTCTAATATCCAATGAGCCGCAGAACCTCAGAGATCCATCTACCTAACACACAAAATAATCCACGCTAAAACTTTCCACATTCGCATGTCAGTGAAAAATAGTTCACCATACTCGTATTTCAGTGGACAAAGTCATAATATGACGCATTGGTAACCCTCAGCTGAGATCGGCTTCAGGTCTGAGTCTTGCGGTAACGGACGGTTACGTCCACATGCTGACATAATGCCAGAATCCAAATACCCAACACGACCTCCAACTTCGGCCAATGCTCTTTTAGCGAGGCAATTCAACTTATTCAATGCGCAGGCATTAGCTTAAAACTCTTCGCGTCAAGTTTATTAGATTTCTTACGCTGGTCAGAGGGTAAACAAGTGAATTAGAGGTCCCAGTCCTCTGCCATCCCAACCCATTACTGGTCCACGGTTTGGAGGAGCCAAAACTATCGTGTTAAGTGTTTAGGAATCGATAATCTCTAAGACTCATGGAAAAGAACCACTGGTGCCGAGCTCGGCCACGAGAGCTCGGAAGCGTAACTCAGCTTGTTCAGGGGCCACACTGGCGATGTACGAGGGGCAGCAAACTGCCCAATAAAAGTTTATACTGAGTGCAGTATCAATTCTCACATAAACTGTATGCACCAAAGCAGCATGAAAGAGTGATATAGAATTAGAAACTCAGACATGTTACTGATGTTATCAGCGTAGACGTGCAAACATCAAAATGAAATGAAACACTGAGGTTGTGCCTTGCAGCTTTTGTTGGCTGTTTTATCGCTATCGCTTGTCCCCGTGCAAAATAATTTATACTGAAGGCGTTTTTGGCTGGGGATTCTCCTTATCAGGGAGTGGGCTTTATTGAAATATAGCAGAATTTATCTCTCTTCGGGTTGTTCAAATACAGTTTGATCAAGACACTCGATCTGTGCAAATATATCAAAGCGCAACCTACTTACGAAATACGATACTTTCCATTACGCTATCATAATAATATATTCAGAATCCAATGTACAAACGTTAAAAAAAACAACACGAACCACTGGTTCCAATGACAAACAAGTGAGTTGGATAACGCAGTATTACCGAGCGACACCATGTGTCTACCAATGTAAAATAATATCCAGTGTCATCACTATAATCATCTGACCACTTTACAAAGCCTGTTTCACAAAACAGCCTCTGGCATCGAAATAACCCTTCACATTCGTATTTAGACTTGCAACTGCCCAGGACATTTATATCTCTACGTCCTCTACTTTCAAATTTTAAAAAAAAAAAAAGAGCAGACAATGTTTGAAGTCAATAAGAGGTGCAAACTAATCATGTCTGCTCGTAAAATACTTCTGAAGTCGCGTCTAGATTTATATAATTCATATTATGTGAATCTCCTGAGAGAGCGAGAGTGAGTGAGAAAGATAGAGACAGACTGAGAGATTACCACTAGAAGAAATGAAAGCAGAGAATCACTAGCACCTAGCACAAACGGTTTTTAAAATGTTCCAACAGCTTCCCTACCCATCCCTTTTTTTTTTTGTTCCCTTTTATATATAAATATATGAATGATATCCATCCATTAGTGGTCTGAGTTTCAGCAGTACATAATATACATCACAGCATGCATCAAACAACTAACCGTTCAATAAATCTACTGAGTTTTATAAAAACATCCAAGGGAAAGGATGGAAAAATATTTGTTGTTTCCGTCAATGTATACTTCAGAGAATGCGTTCCTAGCGCCCCCCCCCCCCCNCCCCTCAAAATACCCAATATTGGACCTTGTACTTCAAAAGCTTGCCAGAATTCACGGACCTCGGGACCCTCTGGCTCCCAAGTAGAGACAGGACATACTGACAACGTAAAAATACGAGATCAGGGGGAAAAAAAAAAAGGCTCGGTGACAAGATGTAAAGTATTTCCCTCTTTTTTTCCTCTTGTTTTCCTGTGGAGCAACCTGTTGACCCAACAATTTTACTTGGGGTGGGAAGAGACGGCGACTTATGACGTCTACCCCGATACACGGAGGGCTAGACATTCAATTACTCGTCCTCGACACCAGATATCGATAGCTTTTACTTGATCTGGCTTTTATTAGAACGGGAAAGACGGCGGGGGAAGGAGGGTGGGAAAAGGCAAAGAGCAGGCGACTGGGAGAGATAGGGAAGAGAACACGTAAAGTTAACATGAGCGATGTTTCTTTAATATTCAAAGGGTGAGAGAGAAAATAAATGAAGCGTGTTTCGATATTGCAACCCTGGTAGATCAATCAATCCTTGATCCTAGGGAAGGCGATACCAAACGCCTCTGCGGTTGCCTCTACATCCTTTCATATCCCTCTTTTCCCGTCTTTCCATCACTCGGGTGGTCGAGGGCATGTTTAGTCTTTATACTAAACCAACACTGCAGCACACGGCAAACGTCATCATCACAGTAATTAATCTTATGGTCAGATAGGATGCGGGCTACAATAATGCAAGCCTAAACATCTGCTGACAAAAGGCATCAACAAGAGGATAGATGAATTAGTTAGCGGTCCACATCTATATGAGGTATGCACTATACACCTCCACGGTAGAATGCTTATATCTTCATTTAGTGCTCGGCTTGTTGGCAGTGGACAACTGTCTTTCAAACAAATCACTCTTAAATCAAGTGACACAGGAAGTGACGTGGGTATGATGAGCAAGTCATTTATTATGTAGTCATTTATATAAGTCATTTATTTAATTATCATAAGAGGGTAACTTCAATCCTTCAGTTTAGTTAAAATACTGAAAATAAAACAAGCCGCTAGCTGGCTATCCCCTCTAAAATATCATTGTAGAAAAATGAATGAAGCCAACCGGGTGACGTAATACCATAGAATAAGAACATTACAACGGGGTCGATTTCAGTTCCAAATTACCGGTGGTCCGCTTGCAAAAAATCACTGTTATTTGAGAATGATATCTGGGGAACAGAGTTTATTATGGCAAACATCGATTTCTACACTTAATCACGTGCAACTGCAGTTTTTACCCACATACTGCGACCGGGACACCTCAAGCATACGAGGTCACGATTCATCACAGTAAAGACGGTCATACTCTGACTTGCTAAAGTTTACCACCGGCTTTTCACCTCATACTTTCAATTACATCCCTGTCATTAAAAGTGGCTTTTTAAGAGGCCACCGACGCTTTTCCCATGAAAAGACGGATGCGGAGGTGCGGAAATCACAGTGAACTGGAAAACGCGCTATTCAAGGATATGTTTACTGTGCTGCTGTATGCAAATGGAATAGCTCATGCATTCAAGAAAGAAGAAGGAAAAAAAAAGGGCACATTAAACTTCTCTCTATTGAGTTTATGCTTGAAAGATGGTCCCTGTGTCGAGTACGTCCGATATGATGGGGTGACACGGTTTACATGCAGTAAAGCATTAAAGTGAGGGGAAAAATGAGTGTGTGCAGCACTCAGCACGGGGGAAGCAATAATATCATGTAGTGTGCACGCGGGATGTTTGCATATTGATGCACACTGTGTGTTCCATATTTCATCAATACAAGTCCGGATTTCATCATAGCTTTGGCACTATGTCTAAACAATTTTAGTCAAGAATATGAATTATGTATCGTTCAAGTTTTGAATGGCCTCTTCCTTCTCTCTCTCTCTCTCTCTCTCTCTCTCTCTCTCTCTCTCTCTCTCTCTCTCTTTTTCCCCTTGCCCCCTCCCCCACCCCCATGATGACTGTGTCAAATATAATCACATATAAAATTGCAGATACAGCGAGAGAATGTATCAAATAAATGTTTTGGGTTACCAGCAACCTAAGAAAATCAAAGCCATATTATTGACGAGTGAAGCAAAGTATTTCAGATCCCCAGCGGTCATCCTTCCGAGCAGAGATGTTTTATTTCCCTAATCTTAACGGAAAAAAATATTATACACAAATGTGTTTTTTACGAGCCCTAAAATGTTATGAAACAAAAGACACATTATAAAGTACACAGTCCACTCCGTTTTACCTGTAACTCCTCGAAAGTATTGAGAAAGTTACAATTAAAAGGAGTATGCTACTACCCAGTAATATTTATACAGAAATACAAGGTTTTTGTAAGTTTGCTAAATCTTGTGAAAAAGGAGAAGTTACGATTACTCGGATCGTGATCAGGCAGAATCGATAGTATCAAAGTAAAGATACACAGTGAGGAGGCATCGAGAGTATTACACAAGGTAATTATTTTCCACCCTAATCGAATTCACACTGAAAAGAAGACAAGGGGGTAGAATGCTTCTGTTTGAATAGCTGAGAGTGGCCAGTGGCCGGAGGGGGGGGGGGGGGGGGGNGGGGGTTGGGGGGAGGAGAATAAAGGGGCGGTGGTTTCCATGTGAAAACGTTCGATGTGATGATGCAACTGACAGGCCCCTAACTCTAGTGAGACACAGACTAGCTCCACGTGCAAGTCAACATGGACGATGATGCCACATTATGACGTCATCGAACAGCAAAATAAAATCAAAGTAATTGACTCACCAAGTCCTGTTTCAGGGAGATGGGCACGTACTGGACGTAGTAGTAGGGGTGCATCCTCAGCCGTCGATAAGAATGGACCGCAATGGTGGACGGTGTGCGGAGCAAGCGCGGGGTGCTTGTACTGCCGGCCGGGATGGCTGCGATAATGACGGCCGATTAGCCCCTCGCCGTCTCAACAAGTGCTAGGGAGAAGGGAGATGTTTCTGCTCCTGATGCTGCTGTCGCCTGTTGATGGCACTACCACCACACTGGCAGCAGCACTATACTATCGACGGGTATGCAGCTCTGTTGTTGTTGCTGCCTCTGTTGCTGGCGCTTGGCTTGCTCTTTGCCACCACTCCAACAGAAGGTAAAAACAATAGGGGATCAGTGGTGCGGGACCGGGCGGTAGGGCGTTGCGAGAGACGGGCGCTGGAGACAATAGGTGCCCCCCCGGTGCTGCTCCGACTGTATGGAGGATAATGGTGGTGACGACGATGTGGTCGAACGATGCTGGTGCTCTTCTCTGGTTCAAACTGAATAGTGAGCCACACTACACGTACTCATTGACTAAAGAGAGGACAAAAACCACGCGGGTAGCGGAGAGAGACGAAACACAGCCCACAATCACATGGATTGTTCCATATGCATCAGATCTCTGCTACCTTCGCTGTGGCGTTTGTTCAGAGTTAAAAGTTACCACTTTCACTACTTCCGTTTGGTATCAGATCTAACACCTTGAAAAGCGTTACAAGTTTATCACCGTAATGTACGATGAACCTGCTCAGAATAAACAGAAAAGATGTTTGGATCGATAGCGATCAAAAGGGCAAAGTTTCGTCGCGGTATGAGTAAGCTTACGGTTCTGCCTCCGGATATCAATGGCGCACGACGATAGGAAAGTGAGAGGGAAAATTATACATGAATAGTGTAAGCCGGTCGCAGTTGGAAATGATGTCCTCTCTAACCAGGTCGGGCTCTCCCCTCATGCGCAGCGAATGAAGGCTCGGAAACGACTGAGAGCGAACGCCGCTCAATTTAACTTTTCAATAGCTAACGGTTGAAACGATAACACGCTTTGGGCAACAGCATGCCCCTAGATCCGGTTTCAGCGGATGACTAGTGGCAAATACACCAATGGATACACGATCAAATTACAGTTCTCGTTCCTGATATTGATTTTAAGCAACAAGGTCCAAACAGGACTCATTTGAATAAAACCTTTCACACACACCTTCACCTTTCACTAAAGATCACAGCCGCGCGTGCCCTGATCGAGTTTGAGTAACCAGCACATTGTAACATGTTAACATAATCCACCAGGTCTAGAAAACTACACAGGGGCGCAACTGGCGTCAGAACGCGTTGCTAGCTGTATATTCAACGTCATATATAAACTGAGATAACAAATAAAAACGCTTATTGCTATAAACTAGTCGACGGTATCGGGGGAACACAGTGACAGACGACGGGCGGATTCGTTTTATTTGAATTATCATAAAACAGGGCGTAGGTTTCCTTGCGCACCCCTTTTCAAAAGCTGGTTGGTATATATGGCGAAAGCGACCTGGATACAGAGCAGGTTGTGGTGGTGACTATGACTAAGCAACGGAATACCTGACTGCTTAGATCTATTTGGGCCTGCTCTAGGTTCTGAATCACAAAGAAATGATATGTGTAGTCGTCCATACACGAACATTACACAAATCTAAACATATCCCTATTTCTCTTTAAGTAAAAAAACAAACAAAATGAAAGAAACAAATCAAATATGGTGTATTACACATCCGGCTCATAAATATGAAATGACGCCGCGACGCGATCCTGTTGAATACAAGCTTTAAAGTCACCTGACACTAGTGCGTGCCCAGGTGAAAACATTTATTTACAATGCATTTTGTATGCTAAAACGAATGAGTATTAAGCTTGGATGTTACCCAGTCGTCGAATAAATCCAAAGAAAACGAATTACATGTATTACTGATTCACTGCTGACGGTCAGCCACATGAAGGAGGTGTGCTGTCGGACGATTTGTCCTCGACACTTTTTTTTGCCAATCAGGACGTCACATCAAAGCTACCAGTACAGGTGAGGAAGAGGGGACCATGCAAAGGTATTCGCTGAAGGTGGGGGAGGCCTAGGTCACAGCCTCTGTACATCGTTTAAGAGAAATGCCGCGTGTATGACTGAGTGTCAATGTAGCAATCAATCAATCAATCATCTGCCTCGCACGGTCTACCTGTTCCTACTTCAAGCAAACATCACTGCCAAAGCGGAAGATGATGAGTCTGCAGGGTAATTTGAAAAATAACTCTAGCTCTTCACCAAAGTCCACATCAAATTTCTGACTAATGCTCCTGGCCTCTTCCGCCCCCCCCCCCCCCCCCCCCCCCCNCCCCCCCCCCGACTCTCCGCTTTCCCATTTCTGGTTAGAGGGAAGGTCTCGACGGTCAAATGTGATCAATTGGCAGTGCTGTCACTAATGTTTACTAAACTGTTCATCACAGAAACACGAACACCGCCTCATACCCGGACAACTCGTCCCCTTGCCCCTCCCCTACTCCTCATGGGACAAAAATGGCAATTCAATATTTACTTGATACAAGATCAAGCTTACATCCACAGAGATCCGCGGTGAGCACTAAATTACGCGTATCGATATCCGTCCTTCATCGATTCTGTGAAGGGAGAGCCTGAGTCAAAGTTGGAATGCTTTAGAACAAGAATAAAACTGTGGACACATCTAAAATGCTCAGTACCCTTGAAAACAAATGGAATATTCGCTAGAGATTTAAATCAGCTAAATGATCCCAGAAATCAGCACATCAGATTCAACTCGAAAACTTCCTCGCCATGGGCGAAAACAAATTATGCATGCGTACACTACGGTATCACCAGAAAACAAGCTCTGACATTTGGAAAAGCAAAGGCCTTACTCAGTGCACAAGATCAGTTCAAGAAATCCCATATAAAACGTTAGCTGCCACGAAGTTTTATTATCTCGCCCTGCACACGTGTAGGTCTAGTTGGTTTAATCTAGTCGCCACTTTCTCAAATGTAGGACATGATTCGTCAGGTCTTCGCCTAAAGTGTCCTCTGCCTGAATTCGATTTCACTTCGTTATCCAGTAAAGAGTTAAACTGCGACACGCATCATATCCTCAGCGATCGACTCTTTGCCTTCAGGCTCAGACATAAAAGATCTACGTCAATTTCGGCTCTCTTTCTCCCCAGCTGACTTCCTCGTCCGCCCACCAGTTAGGCCTCTCTCTCTCTCTCTTTTAATGTGTTTGGCAAAGACTTCTATGACCTGTGTGGCTCTTTTCATATCTACCGACCGGACTGTTATTTCTTATTTTCCTATCCACTTTACACCCTTTCTGCCAAATCTATACTATTCACAACAATACGTTAAGGACGATTCAGAATGAAAGTTTCCGCGACGAGGGGGCAGCAAATCAAAGTCGCAGATCAGTGAACTGAGACCATGACTCCGCCAGATCTACACATTCCCGAAAGGTCTGTTTCCTTTCACATCACGCCTGTTTATGGCACAATTTTGACACTGTTTAGAGAAACACATAGCTCCATGTTCCTCTGACTTACGAATAAGACACTGCACACAAAATTTAACTAAACGACCACGTATCAATAAAGCTAACCTACAAACCTTGCTTAACGTATGCAACGTCTACAAAATACAAGGAGGAGGAGGAAAATTCGCATTTGCAAGTCAAACAGTCACAGCCGTCTGAACAGAAGAACCTCTTGTGGACGGGAAAAAAAGGTCTTTTCGACGTGTCTCCTCAGATTGAAACCACAGACTATTAAACAAGTAACCGGCATTTACACCACACACACACAAATAGCTGGCGGTGGAGATATCCGTTTAGACATGAATTCACTACTGCTTTTGACATATAATGAAGGCGTGCTTCCTTTCTTTCCCCCCTCTCCGTCTCTTGCAGCTATACGATGTAATCTGAAGCTCTGCTTTCAACACACTTTTTTTTTTTTTAATCAAACACAAGACAAGTCAGTGTAGTTAGGGGCCTGACGCAAATGACGAAGTAATCGAGGGTGAAAATGGCAGAGTGATCGGAGCTAGATCATGAACAAATTTAGTCCGTTATCTCTATGACCCAGATTGCATGGGAGAAACATTTATATAGACAAGACTTGCTGGTACATGTAAAAGTGAAAACGTTTTATCTCGTTCGGATATTTTTTGACGCTCTCGTCTGTAATTCTCTTTCTTGATACGAACGTTGGGTTTTCTGTCGGGACATGCCTAACTGGCCAGATCTCTTTGGTGGCACGAAGGTACAAAACACCATACGACACTGGAATTTATGATAAATGTGGAGGCGTGAACAGATATGAAAGTGTCAACTGGCTCAGGTGCATTTTTTCCCGTTCTTTTAGTTCTGGAGCCACCCTTGATTATGATAAGAACTCGCGGATCACAGGTCTCGTCCCGCTCGCCGTGTCTCCAATCTGTTCTCTGCCGTGTCCCTAATGTCCTCTGTACATGCGATGGCGGTAGTGTCTTAAAAAACAGCTGCACAAACCCAAGCTTTAATTCTAACGTTCTGACCAAGGCTACAAAACACTTCGGCAAGCATTAAAAGAAAAAATTATGGCATTTTAAAAAAAAGTTCCAACATTATAAAAGAAAAAATTCTGAAGAGTTTCATCCGACTTCAAACTTTCTGGTTTATCGTTTAAAATATAGTATCTTTAAATTAATATAACAATCCCGATGTCCGCTTGGCTAATCACTGAAATATAGTTCTATTATTTCGCTTGCTTTATGCCAAGGTTCATGCATCTGTTTGGAAATCATTTTTGGGGAGAATGCCAAAAGACTACAATGCTTTTCCATGCGTACAGTCATCGGAAGAAGTTCTTGTAACAACTTCGGTCGTATCCAGCTAGCTATTATGCACGCACTGGTTTTACGGAAGTCCCTAGAAGGAAATTAGTTATTTCAGGAGATTTCCTGGACATTATTTTAGTCTCCTGAATAAAATCCAGGCCATTCCAGAAGAGCGCATGTATTTTGATATCCGTTTTCACTCTGCTGTTCCGAAGTCGCCTACTGATATGAAAATCCCGACCGTCAAAAATCTCATGCTGACATTATGACCAACCTATCATAATTCAAGCGTCTAGCCGCTCCACGTTCCTAAAAAAAAAATAATCTTTGTGGCAACAAAGTGTTTGCCCTTTCCTAACCACTTCTGGCTCCACCTAGTATTTCTTCCTCATCGCCTACCTAGTACTGACAAGTGTTTCCTTTTGTCTGTGTACTCGAACAGACCTCAGTCTATAACTGTAAAGACAATAACATGACTATCTCACAAAATCTCGTTCGATGTTAGTTGCAATGACTCTATATCTTGTTCACAACATACGATCACATTTCTTGACCTACACCAAGACATACTTTAGGATATTAAAAAGGTGGACGACGTGATCGTCTTTACTTAGGTACAGGTCAATAAATGAGGTTAAAGGCCACACTATGAAGGGTCTTTCTTCTATATTCATCCTTAAGTCTTGGTGGTTTTATGAGGTGAATGAACGATAAAAAGCTGTAGAGCGTATCAGTCCAGTATATCAGGGTCGTCTCAAACATGCAGGACTACATGTTAGTCTACTGCCAGTGACCCGCGCACCGCGGCGCCCCCCCCCCAAACATGCACACACACACACAAGTGCACATCGCTGTTCACTCATAATAAAATGATTAGAAAACAAGAGCGGAACAAAATAAAAATCTTCTTAAGAAAAACAAAAACAAAAAAATCGGAACAAATGAAATTCTTCTTTAAATGTGTATTTTCTAACTGCCACTTATAGTTTCAGATGATAATGTCCATCTCAATTTCAATATTACCATAAAAATGGGTCAACGGCGTCAACAACGTCGGTCAACAACAACAATAACAAAAGCTGACAATGTGCTTTGTCACCTGTTAATCTACTGACCCGAGTCTTTGTGACAAAGCAGCTCTACAAATAAACCTCAAAAAGTCACATAGCAAACACCTAAAAATCTTCAGACTCGTTCTGGGAGCATTCCCAAGAGAACCTCCGAACAGCGCCACCTTCCAAAACAAAGAGCCTTCGCCATAGTTTGCGTTTATCAAGCACTTATGAGCATTTCACAAAACTGCCCATGCCGTAGAATACGCCTCCTATGTCAAGTTACTACCCCACTACAGGGCTTTTTATTATTATTCAGTTGTTCCAACCGCTATGCCTAACGACCAGTAAGTTGACAGTAAAATATTTCAGCCAGCAGTGCAAACCACGCTACATCATGTTTTCACTGTTTACACAGTATCATTTCATGTCGAACCAGGGCACAGGTTATTGCATGATAAATTGCCCGGAGCGTCTCGTATTTATAGGCCTGTCATTGGGCAATGGGCCATATCCTAAAAAATAACAGCCATTTTGTGAGTTACCAATGTATATAATGGCCGACGCAAGAACACCACGGACGAAGTTACTTATTGAGCCATCGAAAAGGCTATCGAAGTCCGATCTGGAGACTGGACGTCAATCCCTTCCGTAACGTGACAAGTAAGCTGAAGTCCTCTGGTCCAAGGGATATGACAGATATCAAAAACAAAACCTTGTTTATTGGTCACGTAACAAAATGAAACGTGAGGTTAGCTGAACTTATCAAGCTTTGTCATCTCCTGCGATAAGCCGAGTACACCGAGTACAATAATGCTGTCACAGTATGCAGGATAATGATAAATTCTGAATAGGCTCTTCACAGCTTCTAAATATGACTAGGGTCGAACTCGTATCACCTATACACACAGAGAGAGAGAAATAGTATAGACGTATGCTAGTTCCAAATCGGTGCGCAGAGCGAGTGGCCAATGCACGATGTTTTATCACGTTTGTGGCCAGTGTCTCTGACCGCTACCTGTCTGCTCAGGTAGCGTACTGACAGTAGTTTCATCATGGCAAGTATAAGGCAGTGCCTTATCAAAATATGACATAATTTCTGCCCAAGCCTAGCTGTTGTTGTTGTTGTTGTTGTTGTTGTTGTTGTTGTTGCCGCTGTTATATTACTTTGCTTTGTTTCCTCGGGGACACTGCACATTGCTCTACTCTCCGATTCGTACTTCTACTGTGACATTATTTAAGATCACAACAGATTTAACCTAATTTTAATCCATATTGGTAGGTTTTTGTTGGGTTTTTTTTTCATATTAACAAAATAGTACTGTTCACGAAAATAACGGTGATGACCATCACTCTTTCATTAAAGAACGATCGTAATAATGTAATTTAATATTCCACCTCATCTGCCTCAGCCCGCCACACAAATAATAAGTCTAAGTCCATCCAGCTGCCTCTGAATTCCCCGCCACCGTGAGCCTACATAACAGTTCAAATCGCTCTACAATACGTCTATAATACTATCGATATCAAGCTAAACGTTTACAAAGAGCGACCTTTGAAACCCCCGTGGAGGGTAATGTGCCTCATTATGCAGGCATCCCAAGCTGACACTTAACTACTTTAGTACTACACACCATATCCTAACACTGCGCCACAACAAGAGGACGCTTAACGGTAGCGTACAACGAACACTGACTCATGTCCACCTTCAAACACTGCACCTATCCTGACAGATGGGGCAGGGAGAGACAGAAATGGTGAAATAAGGTATTCATAAACATCAGCTGCGCAGTGAGGATGGATGGAAGCATTCATTAGCCTTGCAAGCTGCACGTTCCCCTACCCCCCACTAACTCAGCGTTCGGGACACATGTAGAAAATATCTATATTGCTCCAGGGAGCATCTACCTGAAGAATGCAGTAACTGTTCTCTTCAGTTACATAAGTCACCAACCTTTGAGCGGGCTCCCAATTAAATTCTATCTTAATTAGTGAGGGGTTACCACCCGGCCCACCCCTTTTCCACCACAAAGCATCCTATGCTAGCTAGTGAGGCTAGGTGAAGTCTCCCTCATTCTCAATTAAGCAATAGCTTTCTCTTGCCTACCATAACACTACCATACCATAAAACGCCCCAACATACCGACCAAGGCACTCCTCAAACGGTGGCCAACACTGAGCCCATCATTAATTCAGCGGCAAATCGACATAATTACAATGATTACAAGCCATGGTGATTAGTTCGAAAGAGTGAGCACGAGATGCGGACCGGGGACAATGAGCTTACGCGTCCACGTTCATGGCTAATTTTAGCCCTGGAGACTCGTTCCGTGTAGCATTTCGTTACCCAAATTGAGCGCCCGTTGCGGAGTGCATTTAATTTACGTATAAAAACACTAAGGTGGGGCATTCGAAGAGCTCGAGTAAGCTACATCACTGCTGGTATTTTATAATAAACTTCTGGAGACGGAGTCTACCAGCATTCATCACACTGACAATGAAAGTGAGGGGGGGGGGGGTGGAGAGAGAAAATGAGAAAGACCAGAATTGATCAGAGAGGAGAGGAAATAAGATTGCCTTAGTGAAATGATCAAACAGCCAGATTCTGTCCAAGTTTCTGAAGATATACTGAATCAAACGTCGGAATAAACCCCGCAAAGACTTCCATATGAGGAATATATTTTATCTGCAGTTACCTCTCATTTTTTACCTCTTCAAACTTCGAACTTCCTAGATTTTACCTCAGTACACCAGGGCGGCTTACCCAACGACAAAACAGCAAAACCAAAATCGGTCTCACAGCCCACGCCTCACTCAATATTCGGACAATAATGACTGCGGTATTTTACACCCAAAAGGACAAGCCAGCCAGTCTGGAGGACGTCAAACTTGTATGGAAAAGATGCAGCAAAATCACAAAAATAAGTATATTATCATCTGTAAAGACATGCACGCACATCGACATCTGTAATGACATGTAGTGCCATAGCGTGTCCGTGCAGTATCTCTTTCAACTCTTCTATCTGGTCCTATTTCGTTAATATTTTGTAGTCTAGCCTATAGATATAATTTCATGTACGTCACCGCATAATGGAAAGTGCGTGAACTTATTAAATTTACAACTGCATGTCTATTCATGCATAGTTTTGATAATTCAACGCATAAAAAGTATTGCTGTTGTTACTGACAGTGAGGTTAAACTTGTCAGCTTGGAAAAATACGGACCTGGCTGTAAACACTCAAACAAAAAGAGAAAATATTATTTGTTCCGCATGAATAACGCTCGTCTGTTGGCCTTAAATTGCTTCCTTCCCTCCCAAAGGTCGAAAGAAAACAAAAATCCCTTCAACGCTGTTCACACGAGCGCTGTAGTGATCCAGGAAAATGTGACAAAAATCGAATAAGTGGCCTCAGGCTGAGACTGCTATTTAGGAGCCCGCTGCATAATCTACCGTCAAACGTGGCAAACTCTAGGAAGTGTACCGTAATTACTCTACAGATGGGTACCTACCAAAAGGGAGAAGGGATGATGGAGGTCACTGGAAGTAGATCTTTGCACGCTTAGTTAAGGGGTGTGAATGTGAAAGTATGGAGGTGTGCATACACTTGGGCGTGTGGCTTTGCAATGTGTCTTGTATGTTACCAAAGTTAAAAAAAAAAAAAT
>JAWQUT010000001.1:3929048-3940492 GCA_033807755.1 Ellobium chinense
GGGGGGGGGGCCGGGCCAAATTAGCAATTAGCGCTAAACGGGCATAATTACGTAAATGTCACCATCACGCGATGAGGTGCTCTGTAAGAACATGTGCATAATACTGAAATGAAGCAGAAAGCAAGCTACTTCACAAGCCGTTTACAGTAACAGATGATCTCCGAGATAAAACAAAAACATTGCAAAATTATATATATGACAGTGGAAGGAAAACGTGTGACAATCGAAGTAAACTCCTGGCTAATTAACATGAAGTGGCCGAAGGACGCAAAAGAGAAAGTGAATACCGAATGTCTGCCTCGATCACTGGGCAACATAAGCGGTTGCCATCTAAACATAACGTAAGTATCTACATTGTCTATTTTATGCCTGGAGACAAGCGCTCCCCAGAGGCTTTTGAAAAAAATCGCGCCTGTTACGTCCCCTTCCCCGCTTCCTCCCTTGCTAATATATATTTTTCTCCCGCTAAGATGATTGCTTATACATAACACATTATTTCATTCTAAAATCGAAGCCAGCCAGACATATTACTGCATTCCAAAACTGGCGATTTATCAACGAAGCAGAAGTCATAGCCAGCGATTGTCTGCCTTATTGTAGGTAAACAGAAAACTGAAGTAAGGCAGACATTTCAGCAGGATGTTACATTATTTAGGTCTATTTAGAAAAGCACTTGCAGCAAATATGAGCAATGCACTACATCGTTAAGGCTCCCACACTGCATGAAACAATTTCCTCGAGCAGCAAATTCATTCTTGTGTAGCATGTAACGCGTCTCCCGCAAGCAATCATCATCACATTTCTCAATCAATAACCTCTTTAATTCTCGGTGGACACAGCCACAAACTAGATAATATCTGATTAGAAATTATTTGATACGATTTCTTTCCCATGCATTTGCCGAATAAACTTGCATCAAATTATTATCACAAAATTTCTCACTTTTTTTTTTTTAGGAAAGGTGATTTTNGGGGGGGGGGGGATATTAAATTTTCACTGGACAGTCAGTCACCTGATATCTGGTAAGAAATGTCTCGAAGAATATACTATGTTACTTGTGTATTTTAAAACATCAATGGATAAATGTCAACTGCCAACTTTCCCTGCAGCTAATCTATACCTGCTGCATTTGACAAGTTTCCTACATCGAATGATCAACCTCTTAAAAAGAAACCTCGCTGATAAGTAATTACTCGATGAAAACATTTTTCTTTTAATTTATAACAGACCTGAAATTGCAGTCATTCATATGTGCACACAGGAACTTATTGATTAAAAAAAACGATTCGCGTAGAGAGAGGAGGGTGGGGTGCAATGTCACAACTTGATATCAACAGGGACTTCCCTACATCTTTGTGCAATACATTTCCAACAATTTCCCGAGAGCTTATCAAAATTACCATATACATGACAGCCAGGACTGTCAAAGAACCACAAATCTCCCCTTCACCCTTCTTCCCCCNCACACACACACACACACACACACAAAACCAAAAAATAAAAAAAACTTAAAAACATTTTTTTAAAAAATCTTAAAAATGAAAATGTCGCAGAGGACAGTAGATTTCTATCTTACAACTTTGTAAAAATTACCAGCTTAAGGCAATTCGGACTTTCCATAACTCTTTGTCTTAGCCCATCTCCCTTCCCTAACATCATTCATGAAAAGTAAAACAAATCCTCACGGTTAGGTAACATCGGGGACCGGACAAACGGACAGTATATCTTCAAGGAATTCCCACACTCTCTGAGGCGTACTTGTCTTGTGTCCTATGTGAGGTGCTCACGCATCTCCTTGGCAGCTGACGCCAAGTGCGCCCAGACAGGACATTGTGAAGCCACTGGGCCTTGAGACACTGGAGGTCCGGGATGGGTTCAACTAATTCATAATTATGCACCATTATTCACGCAAGCGGCGTGCCGTAGCCAGAATGATCAGCGTCCGGTACCAGAGCTGTTAAATATCTCACGAGGCCCAGGGAATGACTCCGTGAAACAATGTGGCCCCATGGCAATATTTTGACCGAAATACGTATACATTAGCCACGAACATCACAGGGAGGGAGAGAAAATTAAAATAATTGGCATAAGAGCTACATTTCCCGGTGCTGGCTGTACGCGTGCACACCCACATAACAATGGGGCTACGATGCCCATGGGGTTTCAAATAGGAAGTTACACGAACGCCGGTCTTAAATCATCAGAGGGTTCGATACTGCTCTACACTCTAAGGCAGCACCGAAGCCATTATTTCGTCTCTGGTGTTAAGCGTCCTAACTTGAAGAATGTCATTAACTTCCAAACATATTTAACAACAGCGACGGACTCTTAAGACAATTGACAGGGAGGAGGGACCTGAATAAGAGACGCTGCTTATTTGAATACCCTAAGAGAAAAGAAGTATAAAAACAGCTAAGCTTCGCATGGTGTACAGTTCCTCTAATTTCCTTCTTCCTTTCCTCAACGACTCATGACCGGGGTCCCTTCCTGTGCCCTCTCATCGATTTATCATGATTATCATTATCAATTCTATCCATCCAAACTGAAAGCGAACCCCTCTTCAAGGGATTATTAATACGGGGGAGTATCCTCCCCCCGAGCACTGGTAGTACAAATGCTCCGTGTGGACCATGTTATTGTACGCTCTGCAGCAGTACTATGATGAGCGACCCACACACACACGATCGGTGCATTGAAGACCTTAGCGAACCACGGAGCATGCATTAATTTACTCTCACTCACCCTCTCTCTGTCTGTCTGTCTGTCTCTCTGTGTCTCTCTCTCTCTGTCTCTCTCTTCTCTCTCTCTCTCTCTCTCACACACACACACACACACACACACACACACACACACACCTCTCCATCAGAAGGCAATATGCATAACATGCTAGAAAGGCGATCAATTTTAGATATACACAAAGCACACATGTAACGGCAATAGAAAGTATTACACCTGGATTTCACGATCTCGAAACTCAAGTACCCATAAAACGGTGGTGGACAGTATCGCTTCCCAGGATTGATAATTTCGATACTTAGGAATTCTGATTCAGAAACGGAAGTTTCAAAATTATAAGAAATATTGGTAAGTATTGGAAGTAATGAAATTAATTACGATCCTCAGTGTCAAACTACCTACCGGTCTCCCAGTCCAAAGCCCACCAATATCAGAAGGTACTGAAAGTTTCGACAATATTGGAAGTTTGAAAAGTATCGGAAGTTTCGAAATTCTCGAAAAAAGATCAGAATTATCAACATATCCATCCGACACTAAGTATCAAAATCGAAGGCTGACCTAGTATCGCCTATATTTTAAAATTCAGGTATCGGCGCACCACTACTATAAAACCCACGTGCTCGTGGTAATGCTCTTGTCTCTGGTCCCTTAGTTTCGATATCGGATTTTACTCACAAACTTGGAACGCCTCACAACCTTGGAACTATGGGACTGCAATTCGAATATGTGAGGTCGTAATGTTTATCCCTACATTTCGAGCTCTCTTCTGCAACTGTGAGGCTAAACAGTAAGCGACACTCATGGAAACTTTATTATCCATATGATGGAAAATTGGCTTGCTTACACTATACATGTATACAGTAAAATAATAGTCTAATGCTAATATGAGATCGAGACAGACAGAACAAAAGACAATAACACTATTTGCACGTCTCCAGACGTCCAGAAACATGACATACAGAAAAGTTCGCGGTCACCGTCACAGCAAAAAGCACTCACTCGCTGCACTCGCTCACCCCAACCCCTTACCCCACTCGGTCGCCCTGGCCTTTCTCACTCAGCAAAATACACAGAACACCATACTTCGCATTGCATTTCTAATTGGGATAACATATTACATTTTATTCACCGGATGGAGAATCTCGCAGCACTCAAACTGAATGAGGAACAAAAGAAGTTCGGTATCTCTCGCTTCTACAGGAATTAGACAAAGGTCTGCCACTTCGCATTGATGTTTTATTATATATTTATGGAAGAGAGGATATGCAGTGCTAGAGAAGACTGTTTTAACTTTATTAACAATTCTTTGTTGCAGGAAAGCTGAATGGTTTCCGAAATGGAAGGCTATGGTGTTTTGCTGAACCACTGTATTGAAACTCATTACATAAATTGTGCGTAGATTTGAAGGCAGATATGAATACATTAAATGTACACAATGAAGAAGAGAGAGAGGCTGTGAGGAGCAGCGTGAGATAGAGGTGAGGGAAATAAAATGAGAAAAAGAGAGAGAGAGGCAGAATCGAGAGAAGAGAGATAATGAGTCTATTATAACCGGAGGAGGAGGGAAGATCTGCATAAGCCCTTCCGGCGACAACATATATAAAAATGTTAATCTGTTGAAATCTAGCTCAAGGCACACATCACTCCCCTACCCCTATTCATCTTCGAAAACGTCATTTATTAAACATAACGACACTGTATTATATGCTTTC
Source organism: Ellobium chinense (assembly GCA_033807755.1). Lineage (NCBI taxonomy): Eukaryota > Metazoa > Mollusca > Gastropoda > Ellobiida > Ellobiidae > Ellobium > Ellobium chinense. The sequence continues at coordinate 3,933,497 of JAWQUT010000001.1, forward strand.
ACTTTCAATAGATCTCCAGCGTCGTCATTGACAACTGCAAACAAAACAAACTGCAGTTAAATGTTTGCCGACGCAGTTTGAAAAGAATAAAAAAGGATCTAAAACGGAGTGCGTTCAATATTTCACGAACTGGTGTTCCAATGATAAGCCATTAAATAGGCTGTCAACTCTCTCAATATCTGGCATGGAAGTATAGAACCATACGCATAATGACTGAGAAAGACTTCAAACAAATTTAGGGTAAGGCCAAACTTTCTTAAGTTTCAAGCGACAGGGTAATGCGTCACTTCATGTCTGAACATAGATTTCTGCACTATCTCAAGTCCCGACAAATCCATGCTCTCGGTGCCCCCGAGTAGATATATTAGATCGTTTACTTCTCTTTAAGTTATGTCGAATACGACCTTACACCATGTCAAAACGTAACAGATATGCGCTGCTCATGTTTTACTGATATTTTGAGCAACGGTTTCCTTGTCTTGAAGGTGCGCTCGGGGTATAACAGGAGAGGAGAGGCATGTTGTGACACTTTCGACTGAATTAATTTAATTTCAATCGTATGCGTCACCTTTGCGTGCTTTTTCCCCCCCGAATTCCACGAGTAAAAAAAATTCCAAACTGCATAAAAACTCTGCAGGTCGCTAGTTTACAGTAAAATAAACTTACAAACATATCCGGTATTTGAAACAGTAAAATAAATCTGAGTCAAGGCAGTGTCCGTTGCCATTTGAAAGTGAGGCTTTCCTTCCGACGATAACTATCGGATACGATAGCTCACCTTTAGGACAGGTGTGCCATTTTTAACAGAGGAGAAGGACTTGGGGGAAGGGGGAGGGGGGGGGGCGCTAGAAATCCGGATAAATCATCGGAAGTTCAGTATGAATACTGGCGATCTGACTTTATAGAACAACCAAACGTTCTCCCTTCTGACCCCTCTGCTACTGTCTCAGCTCATGGAGACAATGCAGAAAATCATACTCAGGCAGTCGGGCATGAGAAACTGGAAGAACTCTATCAGGGACAATTAGCAATTAATGTTACCGCCTTGCTTATTCAGACGCCTGTTCTTGTCTAAACAGCCCAGCATATCTTCTTGGGGTGAAATTGGATTTTGCCATTGTTCGCGATTTCTCGTCCACCCCATGTATTGATCAGGGTAAAGGGACCTTGTGCTGGGTCCAGAACCTATGGTCCGGAAAGGTGAAACACAGTGGTGTATATATAAAAAAAAAAAAATTGAAGGGAAACCAGTGAAGCCTGAACGCACAGAAATCTAAACGGCTTCATGAAGGAAAAGGGACAAAGGGCAATATATTTATAATTAAGGCTAGTGTCACTGGGATTCTAACATAAGTACAATAATAGAATTAATCAGGTAATGTCCAAACAGCTAGGGCTTGTGATGGCTCAAAACAAGAGGACTATCATCACCTGAATTTCGGTGCAGAAGCAAGAGTAGTAAATACTCCAGTGCTTGGTAAAATAACAACAGCAAAACAAAAAAAAAGGGGGGAGGGGGGAGGGAGGGAGGAGGAGAGAGGAGTAATTCTAAACACTGAAAGAGTACTGGAAGGTGTATCAAAACCCAACAACCTGTTGTGTAGTACACCAACCGATATGCGCCAGCACGCAAGCCTAAACCTTTATATTTTTCGACAAGACTTCCGACACTTAAAATTCTCACAAATTGCACGTAACCATTACCCAAGTACAGTACTGGTGTTAATCAGGTGATGGCTTGTGATGGCTCAGAACAATAGGGGCATCATTATCTAACTAGCTAAACGATGTTCGCTTTGAGTGCGGGATAAGCATTCCAATGTTTGAACAAAAAAAAAAGGGGGGGGGAGGAGGGGGATGTATGTGGTTCTTAAAAACTGAAAAAGTACTGGGAGATTTCATTTCAAAATCCCACAACCTGTTATTTTGTATATAAACTGACACGCCAACACGCAAGCCTGGATCTTTATATAGTTTCCAAAATGACACCTTGACAATAAAGAGGGCTTCAGATGTGGCATGGTGTCAAAGACTATTGAACTCCTCCAAATAAGCGCGACTGGGAGCAGTCCGCGCTGCCTTCAGATGAAATAATGAAACCATTATGCTCTGTAGGCTACCGAAATAAATTGATCTCCCACGTGAACCTTAACGACCGAGAACAAAGTCATCCCTCCCTACAATGTATTTAAGAGCTTGCAAAAATCTACCTTTAAGTCTGGAAGTATCTGGAAATTCTGGTGACATGTGACTGGCTTTACCTGAGCCAATATGAATCACATGGCAACAGGTTTCGCCTAATGATGTTACACCTGGCAAACGAACACGGCTTTCATTTTCCCCTGACCTCGAGCTAATTTTTCATATAGTCATAACTGCTGCCTTCCGCTACAATCCCTTCCCTCTCACATTCAAAATTGCCTGATAACGATTTACAAACAGCACACCGACAGCTGGCATGGTGTGCTGGTGACTTTGGACACCGTGTCAAACAGAGATGTGAACAACAGTATATGAAAAACCGCACGACTTCTACCTCATCGACTTCCAAGTTAATTACTGAATTTGAAATGGTTCTACTGTATCGATTTTTTTAATAATGAGCTGTATATACAATGAGTTCTCCTTTCTTCAATGTTCTAGTTAACTGGTTACTGTGAAAAGAGTCGCTGTAGATTTAATGGCTCTCAATTTTACTTGCAAGGTGATATTCAAAAGCCAGACTCCGACCCCTAATTCTCATCCCATCACTCTCCCCTCTATGAACAACAGATCCCCCGATAGTGCGCACTAGGTCACCGAAGGACGCAAGGGAAGCAAACAACAATTAATTAGAGACAACATATCAATTTTACGCAATTTATGAAAACTGCGAATACCCTGTCAGGTCAATTATTAAAAAGTGTACAGTGGTGTCCATTAAGAGTTGTGGCACGATGAAATAAAATATCTTGAGTGGTGAAAGAAACAGGCTCGGGGTTGGGATGGGGTGGGGAGAAGATATCTGCCACACGATAAATATCTAGCGTGTATTTTCACTTTGTAATATTTTCTTGATGTGGTTTCGAAATAATGATATCCACTCAGCAAAGTGAGCCACCAGTCCACCAGGCGTCCCTCTATCGGCCCATCTCCCTTGCTACATGACAACAACATTTGATTATCAACTCCAATCATCAACTCGCCGGGACCGTGTGAGTATGGGCAATGCCGTGCTGAATGTCTAATTGTATCACTTTACCCTTGTTGAATAGAGCAGAATTGAATTACGTCAATTCCCCGTTGCTGTTCTGCAAGAAATATGGCCATCGTCAACGCGCATGATCTAAACTTCATGCACAATGGACGTCATTGCTGTATTGTGCTCACAATAAATTTTGTGAATGGACTAACCGAGAGCAAAGTATCACTTTACTGGCTATCTGAACCGGTCTGTAAACATGGGGAAGTCCGGGCGTGAAGAAGAGGGGCTTATCAACGTAGTTTTTTTTTTCTTTTTGAGTGTTCACAACTAGCTATAATGCATGATAATCAACTAGCTGCACATAAACCAGGCTAATGTACACATGGTCAACAAGGAAGAGAATACCGAACTTGCACGTAGGCCACGGTGAAGGCGGTAGTGAATGACGTGGAAAAACCTTGACTGATTTCACTGAAAGAGGAGGCATGTTACTGCCTCATACTTGACGCCATGGTGAGTGAGAACTTAAGTACCGGCCTAAACAAGGAAGAATCTGATTGCCTGCATGGTGTACGCAGCGGTGAGTGAGTAAAGATATAACAAGCTTTTGAGCAAAGGGCAAGGTAAAGTAAGGGCTGGACAAGGAACAAGTGGCGCTTGGTCTGAATAAAAGGTAATGATGTTGATGCCTATGGAGGGAGTATGCATGGTGGTGAATATTATGCTCAGTTTTTTGGGGTTTTTTTTTAATCTTCCTTAGAACATGCTCATTCGCAAAAATATCAGCCCGAAAAAGTGAAAGTAATTAGCAAAACACGATAGGATCAGGGTTAGGTCTGCGATTGCTTTAGACTGATTAGATTGCTGAAGATTTAGCCTTTTAGTTGCTGTGGATTTCAGATGACTGTATTTCCCAGATAGCATTTTACACGTGACGAATTTTTCATTGCCTTTTTTGTTGTTTTTCTTAGAAAGAAAAGCCTAGTGACCTATTTTCTGAGCAATTTTTTCCCCCTGGCCTTACTCTCAGAACTAACGACTTAGATTGCCCGAACTGAGCATGCTGTGGTGGCTGGTCTATGTATCAATTTGCACAGGAGAGAATTCAACTGCCTGTGCTGAGTGTCGTGTAGCGGTGGGTAAGATCAACAATGACTCACGTAGCTCTGAATGTAACAGAATACAAGGGCTTTTGCTGTCAGCGCGATGGTGAGTAAGTAGACACAGGTCAGCGTGAGCAAAGGGTCCCAAGAATGCCATTGTTATGATGTATCGCTTCCAGTAAAAGATAAGGTTACGTCCATTTCAAATGAGATTCGCGCTACACTGTAGCTGCGCAATAAAAAGTTTCCTTCGTTATTTCCATTAACCATCCCCACCAGAAACGTCAGCCTTTTGACTATCGACAGCACTTCGGTTAATGGGAGTAAAAAAAATGTCACCGCATCGCGTTCTGTCGTTTTAGGTCGGCCTTAGCTTGCCTGAACATGGTGCACAAGCATTTAAATTAACCAGACACACATTCAATCAAGACAGTCCTATGACAGTCAGTGCCAGAACTCTCGAATAAAATATTAAATCCATTAAAAATCAATAGATTAAAAAGATAAAACTTGACGGATCTAAAAACGGGCGATAAAAAGACGCAGACCAACGACCTCCCAGAATGACCGTTCATTTTTCCGACCTTGTCCTACTGCTCATGATATTTCCACTAACGAGTCGGACGACAAAGCGAAACAATAAGCTTGATTGATTTCTTCGATCCCTCCATCCATTTCGGTTGAGAGCCGATTCCTAACAAACAATAGGTGAGAATTCGCTCTGCGACACTGGGGGAGGTGGACGGGAAACAGTTCTAAGTGAATAATTTACACCTGTTTATTGTTTCGAACTTAAAGCAACCGCTTTAAAACAAGCGTGAAACGCGGGGGGAGGAGGGGGAGGGGTGAGTGAACCGACTGCTATGCTACCGGGATGGGATCGTAGTCGGTATAATAATGTTTCTTCATTAATTCTTAAGACATAGCAAGAACAAAACCCATGATCATTACACTGTTGTGATGAATAGCGAGTACATTATTGATCTGACAAACGCTCACATTTCCTGTTCAAAGTGTAATGTTCTTGGGTAGAAATGAACTGTTTAGAAAAGGACTTGGAGGAAAATATCCTCTCTAAAATACACAGAATACACTTCCCCGTTCCTGAATAAATCATGAGTCATTTACACAAAGCAGTTGTCCCATACAAACACAAAGACAGCTTGCATAATACAAACTCGGACATAAACAAACCTCGGTGGACGTACTTATGTAGCCTGTGTGGAGTCAAAACATGAAGTGGGACGGCCAGACGTGACAGAACAATTAATGGTCTATTAAATGACTATGTGTCAGTGAAGACTTAAGGACAAAGTTCCAACCATTTATGGAAGACGGCTGTATACAGCTTGTGTACGAGACTTAATTCTCCACGACTGTTCTTGCTGAAACACCTAGGCACACTGACGCGACCTTAATCTAGTCTGGACATTTCCTTAAAGCCCGCCCAGAGTATGAAACCAGAGGAAAGAAATGATGGGACACCTCACTGAATTGAACTCGAGTGGCATGCTCCGTATTGGCGCCCTAATTTTCCAAAGTTCACCTGTAAAGGATTTCATACTGCATATTCGCAGATCGCTAGGTTACTCTGTGCCCGAATGTTACAGTTAAGAAAACCGACATACACAACAGTCTAGAATCTAAATTTACGACAAGCACATCTGTCTGATTCGAGGAAGTGTCCACGGCCCCTTGTCGACAGGGCTTGCCTTCCGATGGTAACAATCGCATGGTCCAGCTTTAAGATTTATGGCAAGCTCTGATCCTCCTAAGAGCAGCAGCCGAGAAAGAACGCCAACTACACGACTCTTGCTAGTGCTTGTCTTGTTTGGTGTTAAAAATTTGAACTCCTAAGTACACTCGTATGATGTGACCTAAGAGTGGTCCTCAACAGAAACGGAGCTGGAACTGGGCCCTGGGGATTTTCAGCGATCGAAGAAAGAAAGAAAGAAAGAAAGAAAGAAAGAAAGAAAGAAAGAAAGAAAGAAAGAAGGACAGTGTAACCAGTTCATTAAATTTCAATAACGAGCTGAATAAATTCAACATTCTTAAGTGTAAACTATGCACTGTACGGATAATCCCGTGTTCAGGGGAAACATGTAACGAATAAAAAGCTTGTGACTATTGATTGCATTCAAAGCACAAACAACAAGGCCATTGTCGCTCAACTTCTTCCGGCCATGAACGCACACAAGTTAACTGCTCCTTGAAAACTGCAAATGCATCGATCAGGTCTGAAACAGTAGGCCTAAGATATGTTAGGTCTGGCAGTTCCTTCCTCTTCCCTCTATACGACCGTCTCAAAATTTCTGCGCTGAGGAAACCCGTTGACAATTTTATTTTCATACATATATTACTGTACATGTAATACAGGGCAGAATAGGGGGAGATAATAGAGAGGACCAATTATGCAGCAACCTGGAATTATAGGCAAAGGGGAATAAACGTTGGGGGGGGNGGGGGGGGGGGGGGGGGGGGAGGGAGAGAGAAAGAGGATCAGAGAAAGATTTGCAACAATTGTCCAAGTCCTGCTTATTGTGAATATCATTCATGGTTTAGAAACAGCCGGCGAAGACAAACCAGAATGAAGAGGTACTGGAGAGGGGATTAGAGAAAGATCTGACACAGTTGAAGAAGTCAGGCTTACACTGAATATTATTCATCGTCTAAAAACAAGAGCCAGCGAAGGTAAAACAAGTGATGGTA
>JAWQUT010000001.1:3946559-3958913 GCA_033807755.1 Ellobium chinense
GGGGGGAGGAGATAATGCCGGCTTATCATAAGGCGAACGACAGAAATGAATAAAACCTCGATATGCAGTATACCCCTGGTGCATGGAAAAGTATACTTATCATTGAGCGTACTTAATATCAAGGACATGATGAAATAGAATAATAATGAATCTGTGCATATGAATTTCATACTTTATACCAAGGCATAAAATTAATTCTTAATAATAAATGAGTACTTCATATCGAGCTTTCATTGTACACCGTCGTTTAACAGCATAATGGTATAACACCATTAAGTAAAGTTCAGTTATAAATAACAAAAAAACTCAACATCAACGCTAGTAAACTACTCTTTTTTTCCTTTTTATGTTTCTTTTATCTTTCAACAACGTTCAAAGGCCTGGCTGTTCATGTATGTATATGCCGATTGTGATGGATGACTGAGGACGTATATCCCCCATATAGGTGGACTAGGCACAGTACCAACCCAGTGGCACAGATGGTTGTCCTATTATGTATGTTTAATTCACACGGTGTTTATGAGCCACCTACGTTGTGGGTTGCGCCATGAACATGAGACTTAATCAATGTGAACTTTCTTTATAGCCCAGGTAGGTTTCCCCATGGCCAAAGGAGAGATCGAATTTGAGAGACCTGGCTTAGGCAGATAGGAATTTCTGGTGACTGGGACATCATGACTTACAACTGACAACTAGACCTAATGCCTAGCGCGCCATATTGCGTGATTGCTGGACATAAACTACACAGCGGCAGCACATTAATATTATTCAATGACGGTTCCTGACAGTAGTGAAAGGTAAAAAGCAAGGATATATTCTAGCCAAATGCGACGCAACGACTGACGTCACCTGCTTGGTTGTTGCTAGCGTTTCACATGTGGCCAAAAAAAAAAAAAAAAAGGNAAAAAAAAAAAAAAAAGGTACATTAGCGGTGCTAGATAGCTTTCGGTATCGACACTGCATCTACGCACAATCATCCCTATCTCAAAACGAGATGGTAATAGTTGAATGTTGCGGACAATTTAATTCCCATCCTCCTTTCTGGGCACATGAACTTAACACACATACATGCTCACTCACGACCCTCATATCCTTCTGTTACACGCCATGCATCACATACATACAATCAGTGCAATTAGCCATGACGTGGGTCAACCGTTATGAACATTTTCCAACTCAAGGTCCAAATCACAATCTCAAGACAGAAAGTATTGGGTGGGAATGATAGGATGAGATAATTATAATCAATCATGGAGGAAACGGAAGGGTGGGGGTGGGGGTGNGGAGGCGCCTAGAGAAGGGAAGAGATACCTAACTAATAACATGAACTCCAGCTGATGATGTGTAATCGAATGAGGAAAAGGAAGGAAATTAAACAAAGGCTGTACAGTACAGACGCGAGTTTTGACAGTATGGGGGAAAATGAGAACCACCTGAATACTGACAAAGATGAAAAATAAACAGGAAGAAATAAAAAAATGATAGGGACATGCGGGTGAAACTTCCTGGGGGAAGAGGGCGATCGGGAGTTCTGTGCATAATAGTCTCAAAGCGATGCGTGACATGTCGTTGTATGTTATAGAGCAATTTCATGAAAACAGTGTATGATGTACGTTACTTTTATATACGCCAAGATTCGTGACAGAGAACATCATGTCGTGCATGGTCTTGTCATGCATGTGATAATGGTTGTTCCTTTCTCTGATGTTGTTAATGACAAGGCTCTCAAAACGTATGATGCCCTCGGATGGGGCTCTAGAATAAGCTATCAATCTGAAAGTCTCGCCTTTGACTAGATTATATAAACAGCAACACTTCTAAGGAGAAAACAACACAGCACTCAGTTAAACATGTGTGCTATATAAACTGAAATACAACCACAGCGATTCTAAGACCCCACTGAAAGCAACGATTCCACCGGCTCAAACATGTTACCACGTACGCATAAGTGTGCACTATCTATTGTTCAAAATCAACTGACATGAAAGTGAAAGTAAATAAGTAGAAAAAGTTAAGCTAAGTGATGCGGACCCCCAGAGAGCAAGGGAACAAGAATCAATAAATACAGTAGGATGTCATCATCTCCAAGCTCATGAATGTTGAAAAACCCGCATAATTAATGTGTAGTTCCCAGGGCCCCGATTCCGTATATTCTTGAATATATTTTATTCATAAACTAGAACATGAATCAAAGCCAACATTATGGACTCGTCCCCTGAACTTTTCGCATATTTAACGGGTGCTCCAACTCGGCAACTCCTCAGTCCCGTATTTTCTAGAACAAAATAATTTTAATCGCACACTCAAACATGATTAAAATTCATCATTAGTCCCCTGAACTGACAGGAACTCGTGTGAGGTCCTGCTGCACATAACCGTGGTGGCTCGCGACCTCCAAAACTACACCTACAATCCATCTCCTCCCTCCCTCCCTCTCGTTTCTTTTCCTTCCCTCGACTGTATTAGTCTATTACAGTACATTGTGAGCGTAATGCCGAAGTTGAATGGCAGTTTTAATGCATAATATAACAAAACACGAGAAAAAAAGCACATGGATTTGGCTTAGTTGCTGTATCTTTTTTATCTTTTTTTTTTATCATTTATTTTCTTAGCTACATCTACCCGGCACTGCACGGATTGCAATTAATGACGAGCCTGCATTGGTAAATAACATCAGGTGACTTTTCCCAAAGCAATTTACATCAAGAAGTAGACGTCATGTTATTCTATCGTTTATCCGTATTTAGGCTTTTTGTTAATTTTTATTACTCTGCGATGCGTGTGCGCCTATGTTGCGTGATGTGTACTGAGGCAGTGTGTGATAATTTTGTATTCAGCTGACATATTTCTACTTCCTGAGGGGGGGACATTAAGCCCGAAATATTTGGACATAATATTATTTTCAACGTTAAATACAACTGGTTTGATCTTATCTACTGCAAATGAGGAAGTCACCGTTAATGATCTTGTTCATGTAAGACATCATATTCCATATCAATGCTGTATATTCATGATTCTCTACAGAATGACGTTCTCCAAGCCAGAATGATTAATAGATCGAAGTTATTATCCATGCACACACAGTTCTGTTTACTCTAACAAATTCACTCTGGTCAAAAGGAGTGTCACCTGTGTGTTAACGCAATACTATGTCAAGGTTAGCGTTGTTTCGCTTTTTAAGCTGCGATAAACCATAAAATTATATACAGACAACCTATTCATGATTTTATTTTTGCTCAATAATCACAGGGTAATATAATGCTGACATTGGCTTGCCAATTTTTAGCTGAACAACACAAAGGGAAACATAATACATGTCCTGATTTTGGCTTTACACCTACGTATATAAAATGAACAATGTGGGGGATACGGTCGAATAGCCGATCAGTGTCATCTGAACGCTGTCATTTGATGACAAACCATCCTCGTTGCGGCGCATACTGACACCTTTAGATATATTATTTCTGCTTTTACTCTGACTGTCTATCGATTGGGTCTGTTCAAATTAATATCCTTGCTCCGAGCTATATCTGCCGGTTTAAATAGGTATTTTTCACTTTATTTCTCCTGGCCACGAAACTTAAAAAAAATAAATCCAGCAAACTATTTTATTGCAATATGATTTTTTTTTGGATAAACAACAAGCTGGGCGTCGGGTTCACAGTCCTTGTGCCTTGGTGCGATTTTTTTTTTTTACTTTTCAAAGTGTAGAGGACAATAAAGATTGGTGAGTAACATGAACAAGACGGTCTCAGGACTGAAAGGAAAGCCATACTAACAATGCATGTAAACAGATCAGAAAGTATTCCATAAGCTACCCCTGATCTTTTTTTTTCTTTGTTTTTTGGTTCGAAATTATGTCTTTTAACTTACAGAATGCTGCATCTCTTCCCCCTTTTTCTCTATTCAATTGAAACCTTTATGTGGATAATATCCGTGCGCTAAATTCAGCCCTAATGTACACGAACTGCAGATACGGCTCCATCCCTTTTTCCTGCTTAGCCATCACTTCCCTGTAGATAAAACTTGTGGGCTACTTTCAGCCTTACAAATACACTGACAAAAATTTTACCCGAGAGAATTCCCAGAAACTTTAAGTTTTCCAGGACTAAAAACATTGGATCAATGTTTGTAAATTTTGCTATAGCAGTGATTGTCAAGGAGGCAACAAGAGCATTTCAAGATTTTCTCTGTGGTAATTTCCATAAGAATTCCACGAGCATCTGAGACTCCAGGAGAGTACCTAATGAACCCAAACACATGTGCTGCTCCCCCCTTCTTTTCCTGCTCAGACCTTACTACCTATGGACAAAGTTTGTGTGCAACACTCTGTTCTAAAGTACATCGGGCTTGATGGATAAAAGTAATTCACATAAATGAAAAACTGGATTATGTCTAGCCCCCGCACTCCTTACTAGCATGAAAAGGCGTAAGTACTCACAAACTTGTACTGTCCACACAACTACACGTATACTACACAGACTACTCAAACCTTTGAGTCCGCATATGGGTCCCAAACTTCCAAACAAAATCATACCCAAATTTGAATTTGACTTCCTTTGTGGATTAGGACATTGTACATTAACATGGTGGATAATATGTGCGGCAAAACCCCTTGTTCAGATATCACTTTCCTGTGATGACGATTCCAGTGAAATAAGAAATGAAAGTGGACTTACCTTTCCCATGACCATTCTTTTGTTTAAGGCGGCCAATGCTGCGGCCGCTGAGCTGCCATCTATAAACTCGACAAAGGCATAGGGGTCATTGCCAGGCTGAAATGAAGAAAAAGGAAGAAAAGATGAAAGACATAACCTAAATCTGTGCTGCAAACAACAAGCTTACGACTAATTATAATTCATAAAGTTCTTAACTCACCAATAGTTCCAAACAGTGAAAAATTTTAGCTCCATAAACTAGCCCCAGAGTGGGTGGGGCACAGGTGCAAATCTATAAAATAAAATTACACGCACTCATTAACCTGTAAATGCTTTATGGAGCCCTGAAAAATCACTAAGCTTTATTTTTCCCCAGAGGGGGAAAAAAAGTGTGGAAAAAACATCACCTCTGGCAAAACATGTTTGGGCTGGGATTAAGATGGAGGCTGTGGCTAAGCGTGTTATTTCATTGGGGATCAACCTTGATAGTTGTCCATTTCTGGCGATTTCTTTTCTTGACTTCCTCGATTATATTTGGGGAGGAGCGAGAGGTGGAAGACAGGGCGGGGGAATGGGGGATGGGGAGGGGGACTTTCCTTAAGAGGAAACATTAAGCAACCTCCCTTCCTGGAATCGTGGGGGGAGGGGGGTGTATATGGTAACGTAATTGTTTCTGTTAAGCTGATGTATATATACACACGCACAGCTTGTGATGCTTAATTACTTGGGTCTGTGTATTTGGAATGTAACAGCGACTGCGTTCATACCCTGATAAGAAAAAAAAATATCTCACGGACGAAATCATTAATTTCCTTGACTAACCTGAACTTTGCTGGAACTAACTACAATTTCAAGTAGAACACCTCTCTCAGCGAGCACATTAAACTACAGTGTCTCCTGCTCAACTTTGCAACTGAACCGCTGATTTCCAACCATAAAACTCAACTTCCATGGCTCTTGCTAAATTCTGAGAGTATAAAGAATTTATGACAGCTTGTAAAATTGACTTCAGTGGCTCCAGAATAGCTTATGAGACATGCAGAGGTCAAACAAAAAAACTTTCGTGCGCCTTAAACATTATGTACGATGTCACGAGTTACTCTGATGACCAATGCCACATTATTTAGTGAACAGAAGCGAGAAATCTTGTAGCTTGCTCTCACATAGCCCTTGGTTTAGAATTTATACACATATTCTCGGCTCTTATAATTGTTGAACAACAAGTTCTCCGTCACAGCCGTTGTGTAGCAAAGTTTGACACTTACAATACATGCAATCTGTCATCTACAATGTTAATAACACGTGATTATGCGGCTTCATGGAAACAGCGTGGCTGCCCCCGGGCTTTAAACAAACTGACCCGAACTGTCACTTTTTTTTCCTCCCCAAGTGTGGAAAAGCTGCTGTAACTTTCCATTTTTTTTTACTTTCAATCCTAATTCCTTTCTAATGTCAACCTTCCCACCCCTTTTCCCGTTCACATTCCTCCTCATGAGCCTAAGAGAAAAACCAAATACCTCACAAAACATTTTTAAGTCGCCAAAACGCTTGTCTTATCATCTTCCGCTTCATGTTTAATCTTCCATATATGGTTCCTTCATTTAATTCCCACCCAACCCATCCAACTTTCTTCCTTATGATCATTTTTTTCCCCAAGTAATAATGAAAAGCCCCTTTCCTCCAGTTTCCTTTTCTATCTCTCCATCCACACAAAGTCCCACCAGTTTCATCCTCCCTTCCCCCCTCCAAACTCAGTTTTTCTCCTACGCAACATCTCTCACACGCTGCGATTTGGAGAGGGGGGGGAAGGATGCCAGACACATTCTGATAGCATGTGTCATAGCTCAAAGGTTCAAGTTGTGATATTATTTGAAAACTTATATATAACGGACGGAACAAGGCCCTGTAATACTTCATCACTCGTCACCCTCTAGGCTTCTCCGAAACCTCAACCCTACCGGGAAGTCTAATGACAATTTCAAAATGACATGCTGGGCTGAGGGGATGCGAGAGATGAGTGTGTGTGGGAAATGAAGTTTCGAATGAACCGGTCGAGGTCATGAGCAAATAAGCATTCATTAAAAAAAAACAAAGGGGGGGGGNAAGGTAAAGCTAAGGGCTAAAGAACTGTAGTGACAGTGAGATTATCATCTTGTCATTTGCCCATCAGTAAAGGCGAGCTGAGGAAGAATTTCCAAATGTGTGTCATTCTACAACATGCTCGTGACTAAAGAGACTAAAGAGGGAAGGTTTTGATGGGGCTGGTATAGAAGAGAAGGGTGGTTTTTTGTTTGTGGGGGTACAAACAGAAAGAAAAGTGTAGGTTTCAAATCTTACAATCATGTTTTTCGCTGCATGTTGTAGGATGGCACACATATGGAAATCCTCCCCGATCTGACATTCAGTATGTCTCACGATACGCAAAATGGAACAAAATCTGAGAAGAGGTTAGGTGTTTCCTCCCAAACCTTCATTGTATCTTACACATGTCGAAACAGTGTTTCCACAACGCAACAGAGAAGCATGATCTTTGGAATCGACCGTATGTAAATTAAGCGGAAAAACTACTCGTGGCACAATGAATGCGCCAAAAAAATCGTTACTGTCTGAGCTTTATTCACGACAGACACAACATTTGTCTGTCTTGTTCTGAGGAGTGTTGATACAGGTCCATGACACTGGTTTTCTGATGTCAGTTGTACTGTATAATATCGAACGCTCATGGGACAAGGGTACTAGTTGATCTACATAGTGTAGCTGAACGTTTCAATTCACTGAAACCATATGTGGTAATTTTGTTTTTCTTAATTCAATGCACAGCAGACTCTCGATAGCAATGCTAAGATAATAAGTATACTTTGTTATTAAGTGTGAAGTTCATATTCATATTATTTTATCAGTTCACTAGTCATTATTAATCTATCAGTTCATCATTTTACTTATTTAATAAATTAGCTTGGGCTTACAGTGGAACTGACTGACATAACGTAGGCCTAAAAGAAGCTGGGACACTTTATAGCTACTGGTTGACATACTGTAAGGGAAGATAGGCATTACACATTTACTGGTTTACATAATGTAAGGGAAGATGGTGAATTTTACATCTACTGATTACAAAATGTAAGGGAAGATGGTGAATTTTACATCTACTGATTACAAAATGTAAGGGACGATGGTGAATTTTACATCTACTGATTACATAACGTAAGAGAAGATGATGCATTGTTCACTAATTGATTTACATAACGTAAAATGGTGTACTTTGCATCTACTGGCTTACTTTATATAAGGGAAGATGGGGCCCTTAGAGCAAACACTAAGCGTTCAATTACTCATTTCTGACATGAGTTTCGGTTAACAGCTTTCATATAAAATATGTCCATTTCAGTATGAACTGAGTGTTTTCGATTGCTGCACAATAAGATTAGACACAGGATGGGTCTCTGACCCATGTCTGCCCAAATGAGCAGATAATAAAACAAAAAAAACTACGACAACAAACATGAGCTACGGAACTTGTTCTGAGAAGAAGAGAACACACGAATACTCTTCACTTAATCAACAATCGTGGTGATGTTTACAACGCCACCACACACAGGGTTAAGTTAAGTGTTATTCCTTTCCAACACAATAGTCTTGATGGTTAATGAGGCCCCTCGGGGTCAGACTGAACTTACGTAGTACATGCTGTAAGGGACGTCTGTAGCATACACGTAGGCCGGTCTGTATTCCATAGACATGATGTGATGCAGATCAAAGCACGCGGAGTGTGAATACACAACTTAGAAGTCCCACAATAGCACGATCACAGAGTTATGTCGCTTGAAACGTGGCAAGATACAATTCGAATTCAAACCCACACACGAGCCAGCATCGAAGTATTATTTGCACACTGTATAACAAGAGGGAAGTTCATAGGCCCCAGGAACTAACAATCATCGACCTAGCGCGAAGCATGCATAAGTGGAACGTGTCTCTTTCTGTTGTTATTAAACTGGCACGACGATAGCACACACAGGCATACGCCCCAGTAAAAATGATTAGCCGTCGATATAATTATTGTTATAACGGCATTTTGCAGTCCTCAGTGCTGATTGGCTGAAGAGACGAACAATTGAGATGGATGCGCTGGTGGCAGAGGGAAGCTGAGAACACATGGGACCCTCATTACAATTATCATGTGGGTATAGCAGACTATGCATTCAAGTGAACGTTTGACACAACTCGGAGACTAGACAGGTCGAATGTTCTCACTGACGATGTCAAAAATATACCGCCTTTCGAATTGTGGCTGAAGTCACAAGCTGTTGAATTTACACGACATACAGTGATACAATATGCGCTATGTTTAATCTTTTAAAGTTGGCCCTGCTAGAACAGCATGGGGTGATTTCAGATAAAACGAACCGGCAAGCACACTTGAAGCATTCGACGAACGATAATGACCTGCTCTCTCGCTCAACTGTGACCCACCAGCGAATAATGGGAATTACCCCCGATCCGGTTTGGAAGTGCCTGTTAGATCTAAATTATATTATCCTTCCTCCCTGACCCACGACGCGCATAATGTAATGACAAAAGCCTACGGATGATATTAGAATACCGCCGAGAGTCCGCCCGCATGTAAATGAGTCACAAGCTGTGTCAATACTCCGTCAGTGTTGGGCCGGCTTCTAAAGCTTATAAATCCCGTAAGTGGCGTAAGAGCGAACGAGCAACAAGTGCCGGTGCTGGACTGGTCGCGCCCTGGCCGTTGATGATGCATGCTTCACGATATTTTGGAACATTCTGTTTCAATAACTACGTATAATCTACACTACTCCTGAAATCCATGAAGACTGAGCTACTATCTCCTATTTCTGAGACAAACGTCTATGAACACTGCTTTATACTTCGGACTAGATGGTCCAGGACAATCCACATAACAATGGCTACGAGAAGAGGAAAAAAAAAAACTAAAACACACAATTTCATCAAACAACAATGCGAGCCAAAGCAAAGCCTCCGTGGATTTTTTTTTTTTTGGTGATCCATGAAAACTCTTTAGCCAGTATTTTACACAGAAAACACATTTCACAACGAAGAACCTCTAATATATCGAAAGAGACTTGATTTCAGCTAGTGTATTCCTATCACTATTTAATAAAAAGCTTTTCAGTATCATTCCCTATTACTATTTAATAAGAAGCGTTTCAGTGTAATTAACTAGCATATTAATAATTTTCTTCTCCATCGTACGCGATTAATGCAATAATGCGGCTTAAAGACGACTAAGTAACCACACAGATGAAGAAAACATGCAAGGAAGAACTACTTCAACTTGGACTGGCTCACTTAGAATGCCACTAATTAATATTGAGCCCGCCTGTCTCCGACCCGATGCTATTCATGCTTTCCAACAGAAACTCCACAGAGAATTACATAACATCCGAGAAACGTTAACTGCATACAGAACTGGTCCCTCTTAACGGCAAATATCATATTGTCAGACGCATTTTTTCAACTTCCGCACTTGCGCAGCAACCCTTTCCTCTCTGCCGACACGTCTAGTCTAATCTACACGTACAATGAATTGATAGCTTCTTGAGTCTTTAGCGCGTTTTTTTCTGAAATGAGCCAAGAGATATTGGACATTCTTTGGCACTCCTCTTGCTTAATAATATATTCTATGTGAATTACGCAAACAAAACTCAACCCGTAATGTCCCTGGGGTGTCTAGTGCCCCCGTTTCTCCATTCGATTTTATCATGTTTCACGAGATATTTACACACAAAACTAAAAATGTTCTCACGATTATACAAGAAAGTATATATGAAATCGAACAAATCTGCGACGTGATTCTAAAGCGCCGCACATAAAAGAAAGAAAAGCCCTCAGCACAGTCAAATTCAGAGTGGCAAACTAAGTACAACAGTGTGGTCGCGTCTGGCGGATGGGGTTACTATTAATTTTATTATTATGCAATATGTATGAACTATGAAAATCCATCTTAAAGTAATGGGTTGCCTGTTGTCTTAGGAAGAAATTCCCATGACATTATTATAGTACATGGTAAGACCCGCATGCACTGATCATATTATTTTAGTATCTGATGAAGTACTGAAATAGATAAGTAGGCTATGTCCTTTATGTTTACTCCTCGTTCCTGTCCCTATTTTTTAAGGCAGTTCTATCTATGATCGGATGTTGTATTAAATCAGATGCAGGTGTGACTGGATTCCATTATTCCATGAAAACGCTAACACGGTTAGAACAGCTGGCGACAACAGCCAAACAATAAAAAATTATGAAGGTATAATATCGGGTCCATAAAATGAAGAAGTGAATACATCCTATGGCCAACTAGTGAAGGCGTGATCGCTACTGAAAAAAAGACCATGTGTTCCTGACTTCCATTCCATCCACCGCACACACGACTTTAAACATACGTGGCACCTTTTGCGTGGCTATAGCAATTTAACACAGTGATCTACATCTACTTTCAGAATGAACACGAGAGCACACACCCTCCATCCAGCAGCAACCGATACCTCTATGAAAGATCCCAACGTTCACTATGAAAGTAGAAGGCCTTGTATTTGAGGTTTATCTCCGAGCAACATGTATTGACCGTACTTAGCTCGTGTGAAATTCGACATGTGTCAGCCACTACGCCAGGGACTTCTACCAGTTAACTAACGACTCCCTTTCTGTGTTGCCACTGCCCGGAACGAGCTTACCTTTCAATTCTACTCAGATTTCACAACATCAGAGCCTACCTTTTTTTCATAAATTGAATCTAGTTGCCCTTTTGTTATGAATCAAACAAAACAGTTATTGTTAAGGCTGTGAAATAAACCCACGTGGTTTGACTTTGTCATCTGCGCTTTAAGAAAAAAAAAACTTGTTTGGGCCATGTGTAACAAAACGAGATAGAAGGAAACTGATGCAAAGTGTGAGCCAAATCTGAGTACTGTACGTGTGCTGCTGATCTGTAACCTCGTTTGTTTAATAAAATGACAAATGAAAACATTAATTTTTTATTTACCCCACTGGGAAATTGTTTTACCACGCCATACAATGTCATACATCTCATTTATATCACAAATAAACATAGAATAGTATACACTGTACATAAACAATATTACAAATAAAATCCACAATAAAGTCATAGTTAGCAGCTATTCTAGGGTCCTGTCCCCCTCCTAGCTCTGAAGTATTCATACCTGAGTATAGAAGGGAAACAGGAGTGAAGTCTCTTTTCCCCAAATATACCATAACGTAACCACCCAGCCCGGGAGTCAAACTCACAAACCCAGACTTTACAAGTCCTCAGTTTGTGAGAACTGTTCACAGACCGCACAGTCATGCTACCTCTTAATAAATCGGTCTACTTTGTATGTCGAGCAGAGTATCTTACAATTAATATCGACATTCCATTATGCTAGCACTAACAGCTCCTACTAGACCAAGTGACAGAATAAGCTACGGTAGGAGTAATCGATTCCTTAATAAGTTAGAAACCTCTCATTTTACTTAGGGCTTTCACACTTATATCCTGCCCATTTTTGAACTTCTTTCCAACTTAATGTATACATCATGCCTATTGATTTTGATGCCTGTAAAAACCGAGGATATGAATGCCTCGGAAAAAAATGTGTTTTGCAAGAAGATCAAACTATGAGTGCATTTCAATGTGATCTTTGGTTAACTCGGG
>JAWQUT010000001.1:3958939-4036671 GCA_033807755.1 Ellobium chinense
GAGAGGGGGGAGGGGAGAAAAGGAAAGGCGAAAGGCCTCATCAACTTTAAGATTCATCGCTTTAAACTAGGTTGTTTAAGCTGTTGGTTGGACGAACATGAGTGGTTGCTGCACTAATATGAATTATGCCCCCAGGCCCTGTATGATACAAGGTTACACCAGAACCACTTCTTCCTTCTTCAACCCAAATCTTTCCCACAAAGTGATCTCGACTTGCCCCATTAGGTTACAGTTTATCAGAACGTCACTTTACTGGACTTAGACTAGTATCATGAATCATCACCATTGCACAGTGCTGCATAACACAATGATATATAATTAGAACTCTGCACACTTCATACTCTACCAGTGACAACCAGTTACCATTGCGAGCAAAGGCCTTTTCCTATCGTCTGAATTTTCTAGCCATCGCGTAAAACTGTGTACGACATATGGATCTTGAGCCTATCTGATTACAGTCCTCAAATCTCCAGCAACGGACAAAAATGGAAATAAATGAGGATAGGGGGTAGCCTTGTAACCTGTGTTGTTTTCATCAAAACACAAGTACTGAATGGAAAATGTCGGAGGGAGGCTGCGGGGCCATGCGGCTTATAATGTATCGCACTCACGTTCTGAAGACTCTCAGGTCTGAGGTTGGTGGGTTTAGCTCCCGAGTCGAACAAGTTATGTTGCAGTATCCTAAAGAAAAACCTGTTAATTCCCATTCACACTGCATTCCGGTGTAAATGGCTCAAGAGCTGGGGGTGATCAGGGCACTGCATCACGGCGACTAGCAATGACTTTCTTAAGGATTTCATTTGTAGTATTGTGTACTTATATGAATACTGTTTTACGTTTATGTGCATTGTGAATAAGATGTATAACACTGTCTGGCATTGTAAACCACATTACCTATGGGATATATTATTATAAAAGTTCGATTTTCATTTTTCAGGATTAAAACCGCAACTGTGAGTTCACCCGATTTTGTGTGGCATCACTAATACTGCCCTTATCAACAACAATAATTTTTAAAAAAAGGGGGCTTCATTCATTATATAAATACATTGTATATCAAGTCTTTGCTCAGATCTTGGCGAAAACAGCAATCACTCACAATCACTCATTTACGAAATCCAGTGATGTTCTCCCACTTATTTACGAAATCCAATGATGTTTTCCACAGATTTTTAGTATCTAGACTAGTCCACAATCTGCTTCACAATAATTCTTCGTGTAGGCAAAATGACTAAAAAACGAAATGATCACTACTATCTACTGCAATATTTCGTGACAAGCAAAACTTTGACAGCCTTTGCGTATTTCAGAGCTAGACAAGCAATCTAAAAAAAAAATCATCCACTAAAATTATGGACTGGATTTTCTGACACTTCCACCACAGAACAATACGAAAGGTAAGATCCACGCAACACACGTGTGTCCTAAAACAAACGGTAAGTGGTCACCATTTGAATTTGGGTGCCGCCCCACAATGCGCTGGGTTTGGCTTTTTATGACAGAGTTATGAGTGGTTATGAGAGATCTCGACTACGTAACCGTCAACACTAGAGAGATATGATGAGGTCCTACACAAGGTTCAAGGGTAGAATGCAGTTAAAGAAGGTGTGGGAGGCGAATAGGGACGAGAGCCTTACGGCTATCAAGAGCGTGTCAGCTCGACATGCGACAAAGGATGGAGGTAATCAGTGAAGGGGAGGGGAGGTCAGCTTGTTTTACTAATACAATGGAATAACAAAGGCAAACAAAACGACCATGGCCGGCTAACTGCGAAGCCGTGTTCAAAATCGTGCCAGCGCTTTAGTTTTGTCAACATAATCATTAAGCGCATTAAAGTACTAAATGTGTTTGTTCAGCTCCGCGGGTTGGCTGGATGACCCAAGGTACACATGGCTTTAACAAAGGGCGCGCTACAATGGATGCTGAACGAAGTATCTGTGGTATTTCTTCAACTAGATAAAACACAAAGGCTGGACTTTCATGACAGGAAACATGTACTTTTTGCCTATTTGTTATTTATCTCCAACCTACTGGTTTGCGTCACTGAAGCAAAATCAAATTCAATATGTTCATTGAAATTCGACATGTCGCTCACGTAATGCTGACGCATGGTGCGTGAGGTCAAAACGTGACGACTAACAGGGAATGAGAACAACAAATGAGACAATCTGAAGGAAGGGAGATCATACTCTTAAACAACACTGACAACACTTTTCTCATCCCCCACGCCCCCTCCCAACCTCAAGGTCTCGCAATCTGTGAGTAATCCAATAACTAACTGCATCCAGTGGTTTTCAAACGGGTGCAGAAAAAAAGGCAGTGCCGTCGGTGACACGGGACTGAGCCACATAATATATTTTGTAGTCTGAATGTTCAAATTCCTCCCAAATCGCCAAACAACTTCACAAAATATACCAACACAACTTCACATGCTAGATTCGTTCACTTACAAAGAGAGACCAAACTGAAGAGAAGGTGAAGAGAGAGAGAGANGGGGGGGGGGGGATGAAAAGAGAGAGAGAAAACTATCCCTCGCACCCAGCTAGTATCCAGCCAATACGCAGTAAACAAATACACTGAAAACTCCGTCACAACTTGATATAGTCTACTTGTTGCAGGAAGTCATAAACTAATTATATATTATATATATATTATTTACTTCCTTTTACAGCTGAGTGGACTGGTATTATGTATTCCACTCAATCTCATGCCAAGTTTGAGTGTGCTAAAATTGAAACACTTAAAAACACAGCATATCCATCGATCTGGGATGCCAAGAGAGATAACTCATAAATAGCACCATAATGACAGTTAAAAATTTCGTTCATAAATGATTGCCCTTTTTTTTTTTTTTTGGCAACAATGATCAATGCTCTAAGGTGAACCATTCTGAACAGAAACGGAGCACTTGAAGAAGTCAAGAAATGAACACGAAATTCCAATGTAATCATCTGCCTATTTAGATGAATGACATTGTTGTTGTGATGTAGCTGTCACAAGGCAGAGATAATGCAAACTTGACTCCATTTTCTCGCAGGACAGCGTGCATATGATATGATCAGAGGAGAGAAAAAGCTTTTAGTGAGCTTTAAAATTACTACTTGGCACAACGCTCTGGATGATATTACTTTTAATTAAAGGTTTATATTCACTTTACAACACCATTGAAAGCAAAATTTTATTGCCATTTAAGTAACAGAAGCCAAAAGCTTTATCTGTATGTAACTATTATGTAGAGCTGCATTTGGATGTCAAGCATAATCATTTACCTCAGTAATATTTTTACCTCGTTATTATGTATGAACTCACAAGCAAGGATTCGCTATTATTCTATCATTAAGCCTTGATAATAAATACACTTCAATAATTAGAATATATTTACCGTAATCATATGCAGCCTTTTATTAGCAAGATCTGACTGTATATCATTTGTGCTAGGACAGAAGGAAATATATATTTACTTTATATCAAAGACAAAAATGGGTCTGAACTATTACAGACATAATCGAGAGCAGCGCAGCTGCCGCAGTGCAACAAACAGGCATTTGCATCCCCATCTCGCAGTGTTTAATGAAACCTACAGTCAGCTGCAAAACTAGGTGGAATCCTATCCTGCAAGGGAAAACGTCTACTGTCACAATGAGAAGTTATTCACTAATAATTACATATGAAGTAACTCAAATGTCCTCACAATTATAAGTCAAATTTCTCAGTCATTATTTTGAAAAACATCCAGAGGAACAGAAGTGTGTATGCATTTCGCTAAAGAGAAAAGATACGAACTGAAGAGAGAGCCATATAAGGCATGCAGGACAACTATCAAACTTACAACCTAACAAAGAAATCATGATAAACAGATCCTACAGAATAAGCTGTGGAATTCAAATCTTACAAATTGTCACCAAATGCACCACACTGCTGAAAATGAGGAGTTTCTATGTGTGAGGATTAGTTCAACACATAACAATAAAATGGATAAGACATCTCTTTTGTACACACCCTAATTTGAAATTACCAAATAAAGCAATTTTCCTCTTCCCCCACCCTTTCACTTCACAACTTCACTGTGACAAAACATACCAAGGAGTTTTTCACTATCAAAGCTTGACAGATCACATTAGCCGGCTTTGCTTTCATTATTGAGGGTGCATTCATTTCCACACTTGCCCTCTTAAGACTGACTCTCACCATGTAAAGTTCAACAACAAAAAGACTATGTTTGTGTTGACTCATATATTACTTTGAAAGATGTTTCTTAAGTTCTACAAATAGCAGGTAAAAAATGCTGTTCTGGGAGATGTTATATCAGAACAATTTAAAAAAGACAATCAATTATTCAACTCAAAAGCAAATCTGTCATAAAGGATAATATTCAGTTTCACTTGGGAGAAAATGGAGATGAT
This sequence comes from Ellobium chinense, assembly GCA_033807755.1. Taxonomy (NCBI): domain Eukaryota; kingdom Metazoa; phylum Mollusca; class Gastropoda; order Ellobiida; family Ellobiidae; genus Ellobium; species Ellobium chinense. Next base: position 3,963,343 of record JAWQUT010000001.1, read on the forward strand.
TAAGGCCTTACAGTCCTTTAAATCTGTCACTTCTTACTTAAAAATTTTAGCTTCCTTTGAGATGTGTTTGGTGATATTTCGAAATTTATTGAATCTCACTCAGTAACTTCAAGCCAGCATTCCCTTCCCTATATCACCCAGACTAACTGATGAAGGCATAAACCAGCAGATACAATGAAGCCAGATGACCAGCAACCAGCAACTAGCATCTATGATCAAGATTTCTTTGTTTTCCATAACAAAATTAATGTGAAGACGGTTAGAGTGGAAGCTTTAAAACTGTTCAGGCCACTTCATAAATTCTAGTAACAAAATATACCTGCATGTCTACTAGCATAGGTACAATATTATGCCCATTTCAGTCTTAAAGTCTAGCTTATCCAAGACTTCCAATGAGTCCCAGAAAATCTGGCTCACATAGCACAGTAACGGCAGACAGGTCAATCGAAGCAAAGGACAAAACTGAGGCATGATGACTTGCCTCTGGCAGAGGGCACATAAATGGGCCTAGGGAATGTAAAATCAGTAAAGCCTTGAGTGGTCTGTGGCTTAGGGACATATTTCCTCCATGTTGATTCATATTGTATGTTGGAAAAAACATTTCCATAATACCCCAGGTACTGTGCAATTTGATCACAACTGAAGTCCTGGCAATGAACATTACTAAGAGGAATATTGACTAGTAATGTCTGTCCTGGTACCACTCCTGAAGAGGAAGGAATTAAATACAAAACAACTTGACTAGCAAATGGACCATAGTTAGAACTAAGAGATAGTTGCGTTAAACAGGCATGAACAGGATTTCCTTATTCAAAATTTGTAAGGTGCTTATTCTGAAGAATGCATGGAAAATTTTGCATTTTACACCCCAAATGCATTCCATAACATGTCTGAATGTTTACACGTACGGGACTATGAATTTCACACAGACATGCCCCTACCATTTCAAGAATCAAAAGGTCACTATGTAGTATAGGAAACCACGTGATGACGGCTACAACAAAGGTCCAGAATTGTTCATGCCTGATCAATAGAGACAGAGATATTCCTCTCTTATTTTTGTGTGTTTTAGGGTTCCCACAGGATACCCATTCTTCCACCAAAATAAAATCCAAGACCTTTTCACAGTGTAAAGAAAAGCAGAAAGAAAAAGGAAAAAAGAAAAAAGTGCAGAGAGAGAGACATGTTTCCCAACTACCACCACCACTGCAATTGAAGGCCTGGACCAGCAGAATATAGGTATGAAGATGCCAATAGCGTAAAATCAGAAAACTGGCTATAGGGATGGGGAGGGGGGAGGGGTTTGATATTAATTTCGAAGGCTTAGATAGGTGCAAACATATGTGTAGACTCAGAATAGGTGATGTTTAGTCACTCAAGTATAAAATTTGTGGTTGTTGTTAGGTGGGTAAGGTTACCCTGTTTACTGAGTGAAAAGGCCAAATATATTAGGTTGTCTGCTTGACTGCCTAAGTTCTCAAAATCTAACTGGTTCAGATGCATTTTTCTTTGTGTCAAATTTGGAGGAAGAGCTAAACAACATATCTGGAAAGTATTTTGACACGGCACTCCAGGATAAGTTAATGAGAGGTGTAAAACCTTAGCCAACAGTGAAAAATACATTGGCATCTTCATACTATAGTTTATCTTCCAGTTATCAAACAGAGATCAGATGCATAGACTTTAGGACAAATACTGTTGACAGGCAACTCTAGATCTCAATATTGCAGATTGGATACACATACTGAGGAGACCTGCTGGTGTTTATGGAAAGCTACCGGTAAAGACTACATTACAGCATGCCAAACTTCTAAACAGTCAGCACCACTATGATCAATATACATAATAGAACATTATTGGTTGAGTAACTAGCACCAACCTGTGAAAAAAATCACATATTCAAAAAACATTTATGGACATGGACAGGCAACCATAATCCAAACATTACACCAAAGATCTTCAAGTGTTATGCACCTATTATATTTCTAATGGGTTTCTCCCGGTTATCAATCCTTTTTATTTCATGACGCTCCCAAACCATGAAAACCTAAAAGTAAATCCACGACTTCTTCCTATTTTCTGAGTTGCACAGTGACCCTGTTTTCACAACTGACAATAAGGTACAGAAAGTTGTGCATCTTGTTTTCTCAGATGAGCGAACTTATGAGGTCCCATATGCCAGCAGGTGTATTTAATCACACTTGGTGGATGAATAAGCATCCATACAGCAGCCATTTTAGGTTCACTACCTGCGCCAAGTTCAAAGATGAATCTCTACAAACTGGTTCTAACCTTGTCTGCACAGGAACACAGCATTAGCAATACAACATGATTGTTTGAAAGGCAAGGAACACTTCAAAGACTCAGAGAACAGTCTGATGAAAATAACCTGTCAACCATAAAAAGGTTATGTGCACTGGGTAGCAATAGAAGACTTATACCTTTCAGGTACTTGCATGACTATTACTAACTATAGAAATCAAATATGGTAAATATCAAAAAACACCAAACAGCATCCCAACATACAAAACAGGGCTGTTACTGATCATTATTATCATTATTATTACAGTGAAGATCTGTCAAAATGCATACTGTTAGAGTGACAGCATTTCAGAGTTATGGGAAAGCCTGGTCCAACAATAGAATGTCGTGCGGCTGAAGATGGGAAAAGTGCATTCTTGTGGTCTGAAATGCTCTTGGATAAAGACTTACGATGTGACAAGATAACAGATTAATAAAAACAGAGAAAAGTATGTCACAATGCTACTGGGGGCCAAGCTAGGACCCACTGATATGACAGGCTGCTAGGTAAGAAGAAAATATATATACTAATATACAATGTTATTGTAGAATTGTTGGTATACAATGATTAACTAGCTGTAAGAAAAAGAGAGGAAAATGTGTATCTTATACAGCAGCCTCAAGAAACTGTGCCATTAGGTGGTTATTGTACAAATGAACATCTAATTACGTGTATTCAAATCCATATTACAGTAAGAGACATATAATATGAAATTCATGGGAACTGTTGTATCATATTAAGCATAGTTTGAATCACCCATGATAAAAAATAAAAGTCTATATTATTATATTTCTTCATACATGGTAACTGAGATTGTGCATTCTGAAGTCCCTGTCTGGCCTTGAATAAGTCAGGGTTGGGAGTCCCTCTCTTGGGAATTGATTTATATGGGAGAGAGACTATGGTTTAATCTGAAGAAAGTGAGGCAGTCAGCATTTACAAATGCTTGTAACAGGGGTATATTTTGGATTTATGCTAGTCATATTTCGCAGTGAGCACAATAAGAATGTGAAAATACAAGATATGTCTGAACTTGGAAATGGTTTCATAACATGACTTGTTTCATCACACACTTTTTTGTAATAAACATGCTTCAAGAACTTCCCTCATAGCAGAGGTTTGTGAATGAAACGTGATACATGATGTAACCTACAAATAACACTACTTTGAAGCACACTCAAACTTCTTACTAGATGTAGGTGCCAATGACTCTCACATGTGGTTACTATATGAGCTGATCATTCAATGATTGAATTTCCCAATAAAAAGATATCTGAGTGATTTCCTTTGTTTTTGTTGTTGTTCTTTATTTCTCTTTTTTCATACACTCTGAACTGTTGATATGTATTGTAATGTGACTGGCTTTGGCCTAAATAAACTTGAACTTGAACCTTTTCATATACAGTAATGCAAATGTTTAGCAAACTTGATGTTACATGTGAATATTAGGCATAATCCTGAACAATAATCTATTGGTTGGGATAGAAGGATTAAATTGTGATGAAGTTAACCTCCCTTTGGGATAACAGATTACCACATCCGTCTTGCGAAGTGAGGGATCTAGGTTCCAGTCCCAATGAGGGATCTAGCTTCAAGTCCTCCAGAGAGATCTAGCTTCATATCCTATTGAGGATATCTAGGTTCGAGGGATCTACGTTCGAGTCCTACAAGTCCTACGTTCGAGTCCTACAAGTCCTATGTTCGAGTCCTACAAGTCCTACGTTCGAGTCCTACAAGTCCTACAAGGGCAAGTTTCAAAACTGATATTTCCCAATGAGCATGAAAAATTCCTAATGGCACACTTTCCAGATCATGAATACCAGCCCATTCATTGATTTTTCAGAGAGGTGGAGTTTTGAGAGCCAGTGTAAAAAATAAATTCAGGCCCATCATTAATATTTAAAGCTAACGAAGGGTTATTCAACGAGATGCCTTCCATATTTAGCAGGCCATTAAAAGATAAACAGAACTTGAAAAAATAAGAGTGCATAAAGCACCTTTATATTTTCTTGAAGAACTTTGTGAATACTTAGTTGTCCACCACAATGCTTTATCTCCCTTTCCTACCCAACTGAAGGAAACACTGATATCAACTTGCTACAACTGGCAAATATGAAATTCTAAAATAATACAGAAAGGTGAGAAGATAATGTCTGGGTCAAGCATCCATAAATTTGCCAGAATTTGTGTGAAGCAAACTAACAAAATACCATTAACCATGCATTTACATTACTCCTCTATTACAAACTGTGTTTAAACATTCCAATGTAAAGTAACTAAATATAATGCTTAAGCTGCCGACAAAAAAATGCAATTTATTTTTCCTCTCTAAAAATGCATAATTTCAGGAATTTGGTCTCACAATGCCAACTTCACTACAGACAGCACAATAGATAGTGACATCAAGCAAATTCACTTCAAAAAATGGAACTGATCATCTGAGAAAATCCATCTTCTATAGAGAGAAGAGGGACACCGCCACTGATCAAAAAAGGATCCTCTCAGTGAATCTGTAACTCACAGCAATTTTTGGTGAAACCAGTGGAGAAAATCCACATGCTTTGTTAAAACAAAAAAAATTGAGTTTTGGATAGAAGATGCTCAACATGCATGAGTATAATCATTCCTCTAACAGATAACTTGCACCCATTTACAGAACAAAGCAAGTGAGATCGGACAACAAATTATCCCTCTATGGTCACAACACAAAAGTGAATTGAAGGAACCTTTGATGCACTGACGGTGAGGAGATGTTAGAACTGAGAAGCTGACAAGAAATGATCAGTGCTCAAATGATTAAAAAACATGTGGGCAGATACTTTCTACACAGGAACTTCAAAAGTTAGTGTCAAAAGCAGCAGAGACCCCGATGAAAATGACCTGAGTACTATGAAACTGTTTCTTCAAAAACAAAATCAAATTGAATACGGTGACCAATCTGAAAGTTCAAATCTCCAAGACATAAATGATGTTCTTTATGAAAACACTGGAGCATCTCTAAAATAAAACAACTGACATGACTTCCACTTCTGTTCTGTTTTACAAAGAAATTAGAAACTCTCAAAAATGCTGAAAGAAAAACACAGCCCAACTGATATTTAGCAGCGAAGCTCTCAGGACAGCATCTTCTTGTGTATCGAAGCAGTGCTCATTCAATCTTAGATTAACAGTCTGATGAAAGGCTGCCATGGTCACATGACCACAACAATGCAAAAAAGAAATTCCAGCGATTCCAGTGCTAGTGTAGGTTACTGATTTTTATTGCTACGTAAGGGCAGTTTTATCGACAATAACTACTAGGTCAGGTCTATCTCAAGCTGGATCTGAATATCTAGTCTTCCAACAATGCACTATGATCACAGCTACCCATTTCGACAATGCATGGTTAGCTATACTGATGTGCAAAATGCTGGGTCGACTCACTACCCCAAATAAGAGCAACGTAAGAGCAGTCTATGATGGTGGATATTCGAATGCGTTTTATATCCCAAAGACATCAAACACCCCCCAGATTTTTTAAAACCATGGCAACTTTTCCAGGAATTCTGATAACCACAAAACAGGGTCAACTGTTAATCCTTTCCGAAACACTATTTCAAGATGTTGAGCTAAAGGCAAGACTGAAATAAGCCATCTTTTATGATAAGCTAAGCCTAGTACACGGATCCACAGCCCATGGGATGGTAGTGCAACTGTTATTCTCCTGAGACAGCTCTTATAGCAATACAGTTCATTTTATCTTCCATTTCTGGCTCCTATAATTTTTATTCTAACAGTATTTACAGTGCATAGTAAAAGGTAATAATTTACTCATCATGAAAAATGTGAACAAAACTGTCTATCGAACATGCATTGATTCAAAGCATTCAGCGAGGAAATACCGAATAAGACAACCTGCATTCAGTCACTGCTCAGTCACTGTTATAATTTCTCTTATTGCGGGTATGAAGCATGTTTGAAATCTTCCAGACTATTACACTAATTGACTAATGAGGAAAGTTGATGGCAGGATTTGCACTGAACTGGAGTAGGATTGGAGAAAGTGAAAGTTGAAAGAGTGAGAAAGGGGACTGCATGAACACTTCTGTGCTCTTATTCTGCTACACTTTAGTTTGTTACTCTAATGCCTGCCTTGGGGAGACCCTGGGTCGCCAAAGAATACTTTCTCATGCCTATATTTCACTTGAAAATGTAAGTTCTTAGAGATTTTGCTCACCATAAAGACCAAGGGGAAGTAATTCCCGTTTCCGAACATGTTACTATTATGTGATCAGACAACAATTCAACAAGATAATTCGTATCTTACCTCGTGTATTATTTTGCAGCATTTACATGGTCCGATCTGTCCGAACAGGGCCAACAAGAAGTCTTCTGTGACATTTTCGCTCAGGTTTCCAACATATCTGTGGACAATAAAACATTATTTTGTAGAGCGGAAGAAACAAACAAAAACAAGGCGAATCGGACAGGATATGAAAGTTTCGAGGAAGTACATCTCTTTCGGCTTAAATTATGGACGATTAAGGACATATACTTACAGGGTTTTGGGATTGCTTTCGTCGAACATGTTCTGAAAAAGAAGAAAATAATCATTAGATGATGAAAACTTTTGACAAACTACGGTAATCTAAGCGAAAACAAACACACCTGATTCATTATTATGGCGACTCGATACACGCGAAACGGGAACTGCGCCTGCGCAAGGTGAATTGTGGGAATGACCCGCCAACGAGGATACAACGAGAGGTATAGTGATTTCGAAAGTAGACATTTCGGGAACTCCCACCCCCTCTTTTTTTTTCTTTTTTTTTTTTTTTCATTAATTATTATACTACTAGTGTGCGCCTCTGCCACGAGACAAACGCATGTGGCACTTACTCCCAGTAAACACAGATTCAATCATTTCATCGCCAACACTGTACAACACCTGATGGTTAACCTAGCGCACTTAACTCCTCATGGGAGTCTGCAGGGCCGTGGAAAAAATGTCGCGACGTAATCCAACTCACAGAGGAAAAAAGAGCGGGAATGGGGGGAGGGGCGGAGAGGAGACTCCATATTGGTAGAGGAAGGGGGGTGGAGACATATAGAACATGATTTCTGATAGGCAGACCGTTCGCAATCAGCCTTTTTTTTTGTTTTAATTCTCGATCGATCCCACTCCCGCTTTCCCTCAAATGTGTGATGACTGGAATGTTAATGTTACCTCTTTTCACCGCTCCTCAAACAGATACATCGAGGACCTCTACATAACTTGGCCTATACCACTCCATCCAACGCTCCTGATTTCGTCACATGCCATCCAAAGGAACATTTAAAGATTATATTTGGCTTTTGCATAGCCACTTTTCGTAACACGAAACCGTGCACATTCAACTCAGAGATGGGCGGTGGCGCAAATCGTTAACTTGGCCCTCAACCAGGGGCGTAGCGCGGGGGTCGAAACCAGGTAGGCAAATCTGCACATTGGCCACGCAAATCATCGCACTGCTGCCTTTTGGTCATCGTTGGGTAAAAGTGCGGAAGACAAACGAGATATTATACGATTAATATTTGCTGCACCATCTATACCAAGAGCGCATGATAAAATCAGTAAAGTATCGTGACAACACCACAACAAAAACAACAACAACAACAACAACAACAACTAACTCAACCATAACAGCATTGTATTAACTGTTTTCACTTTATGTTTGCTCACTGTAGATAAAACTGACACGTTTTTTATGTGGGTAAAAATATTATGGCGATGTCGTTGAAGGAATGGTTTTAATGATCAGCTTTACTTCCATCGCTAGGAAAATCGTATTTCATGATCGTGTCTGGTTCATAGTTGAGCTTGTCTAGTCTATTTGATTTTTCTTCATGAGATTCTAAAAGAGAGCTTGCAGGCAACATTGGCTGCTTTCAAAACAACATTCACGTTTGTCAGGATGTCCACTGAGTTCATCTTGCCAAAACACACGGTCTCAAATTATCTAGGGTCTAACTCTAGACTAAGATCTAGTCTAGACCTATGTTAGACGCACCGAGCAAGGTTGTCAGACTTTTTTTGCGAGCTGAAGCCAAATCGCATATGCAAACGCGCCAAAAATGAGCCAAACCATGTTCGAAATGGGCCTGGTGGAGTCAGGATTTTAATTAAAAGATTTTTTCTACAAACTGCTTGTGTATTGGATATACGTGGGTATTATAGTTATCAAAAATCTTTCTACATACACCAGAGCGACATCATAGGAACTGAGTATCAAATGGGATCATTTTTTTTTCGTGTTCATCGGGCTATTATGACAGAAGCCTGATCATTTGAGATACTATTTGGAGAGAACTAGAAGTATTTTTTATTTGAAAAATTAGTCAGTTTTAACCTGATTGTTTGAGCCAAAATTACAGCCAAAGAGCAAATCAAAAAGAGAATTATCTGGTATTTGGCTCCAAAAGAGCCAAGTCTGGCAACCCTGGCACCTTCGGCCAATGGGAAAGGAGAGAGTCAGTCGTCTGACCTCGTTTGTCTTCCGTAGGCATTTTGAGTTTTGCCTATAGGCATGGAAATTTTAACACTACTCGGGGATGCCTTCGGGGCTCAGTCTGGGTTCGAGTGATGATTTTTTGCGTATAATACAGTAGAGGAGGAGCTGCCCACGAGTTACCCTGTGTAGTCAAATTTTCGAAGTGACTACTGGGCTAGCCAAGCTGAACTGTATGTGGGGCTCAGTCAGGGTGCAGTCGCCTTTCTTTTGATATGGTACTAGAGTAGTACGGTAGAAGAGGCGCGGCTTTAGGGGTTGCCTTTTATAGTCAAAAATGTGAAATGACTTTCTTATTTTGTTCAGTCTTCTAAGCTGAGAATTCATAAGGCTGATGAAGATGAACGCAGCCATTCGGGGCCTTTCTTATTTCAATTATTTTCTGCTATTTGTGTTTTTCCTTTTCAACATCTTGTGAGGCCTTCCTTTTTGAAGTGGTAGTCAATGACTATTTGACTACCATTACGCTACGCCCCTGCCCTCAACTAACCCCATTTCGTCTGTTCAGTATGGTATGAGCTCACGCATTTTCGCCTTGCAGAGGATTGCACACTCCCTCTCGCCCTCCCATCTCCCCACCCCACCCCCTCCAACACACCCCCATTTTCGCCCTCCTCTCTTCTATCCTTTTTTTCTCTTTGGCGTACCGGTACTGGATTACTGTTATGGGAAAACTTTCGACTGGTGTGACGTGGTACAGATCACCACAAATGTTTTTGGTTTTTTTTTTTAGTTTCATTTTTTTTAAATAAAGTATCTATTAATCATGACATAAGGGGCATAAGGGAAGGAACCTTTTCAGTAATAAATTCCAGCTAGTACACAGAGTTTGTTATGGTAGGTCAGTTAGACTATATATCATAAGGTCCATATTGTCCCGGCACCGACACCGCCACCGCCGCTGTCGTCATCATCATCACAATCACCCTCCTCCTTTTCGTTTTTTTATGATTCCAATATCCATCCCCTTACCATAGGCCTAAAATCCATCCTTTGATGCTCTCATTCCTGAAAACAGATACGTTGCCTCCCTTTTTTATTGGGGGNGGGGGGGGGGGGGGGGGGGGAGATCACTTCTCTCTTCAGCTCATGTGTTCTGTAATTGCAGTTTGATAGTATAGTGGTAACAGCATAATTATCCAGTGGCAGATCTGGGAATTTGCGGAGGGGGGTTGGGGGAGGAGGGAGCAGCCTGTCTCCCTTCCCTTCCCAGTTCTAAGCATTTTCGAGTGGAAAAACCCACAACCCACCGAGTTCGCCAAGTCACCCCTCCAAAGAACTCAGGAGGGGGAACCCGAGAGTTGCAAAGCGGCGTGAAATTAACTCCTTTGGGGCCGGGCGGGTGGTTATCCTCCGGACCGAAGTGAGATGGGGGTGTGGAGTCGTAGCTTATCCCCGCTTAGGATCACCGTTGCCTGCAGGCCAGTGACTGGGCCTACTTTCGGGCCTCTGGGTGCAATGAGGTCCTAGCTGGCTACCCCGACTCGCCACTCCACGAGGGTAGTCTGCGTTCAAAAAAAGGGATGTGGGGATGGAGGGCCTCCCGCCCTCGAATCGGTGGCTCTGCGGACTGCCCCCGTTCTCCCAAAGGGTCTAAGGCTGCGAGCGAGCACAATCACAAAGCTGAAATTACAAAGGAATCCATGACGTACTACTAGTGCCACGCTGTCACCAGGAGTATCGTTACCAATGGTATGGGGCCTGCGTGCGGTAGTTGTGACTCGATCGGTCCATTGGGTAAAGAAAAAAGATAAGGATCCCGGACCGGTTTGCTGTTGCAAGAGAGCGGGGTGGCGAATGCTCACTAGATGAACACACTCCCTATTCCGTATCCCCAGGGCAGCCCAGGCTGGTGTCCCTTCAGCTCACCCCTGCCTCCGGGGCCTGACCACTCTACCGCTGGGCACTCAACTTGCTTTGGACTGTTGCGAGATACCCTTTGAGAGACGGTGGTCCTCCTGTCTATGGCAGTCGGACCACCTGGGGTAGAGCTCGCCCACCGGATAGGAAAGAGTGCGATGGTCCACGGCTCCCCTGCGTGGCCCCATCAATGACTGGCACGGTCGTTACGCCGTCGGGCATGTATGGCCCTAAGCGCTCGAAACACATGCCTCAATTGTGTCGTTGTCCCTATATCCTCCCCGCCCATGGTGGCGAGAAGGTAGACTCGATTCCGACCGCAGATTGGTCCAGCAGGATCTTTCGGCCATCTGCGAGGACCTAGATACGTTGCCCCGAGAGCCGATTGGCCTGTATCTGTGGCATAGAGCCCCTGAACATTTTGCCGATCACGTCCGGTAACACTAACCAGGAGCGCTGATCGTTTCCAGTTGCTACCCCGTGGAGGTATGTGAGGAGATCTTGGGCCAGGCATTGCCATCAGCCAGGCCCCCCGGCTCGGACACTGGTCGTAGTCTTCCTCATCCCGCAGATACCGCTCTAGTGGGAGATTCGGACTAGCGGCCCTAAAGCGTCGTCACCGTAGCAACTTTCTAGCAATAAACCTGTTATTCATGTGTTTCCACAAACTAGAGAAATGGAGACACCAGAATGTCACTTCTGAAGGGTGTGGGGAGGAGAGCGGGAGGAGTCAAGAGGGTGGTGTCAAATGCTTACAAAGCAGTTTGCTGCTGGTAAGAATTTGCGGGCAAAGGATGTGAATATGCGACTGTTTTGTGCTACGCCGTGCGGCTTTGTGAGTGGTTTTAATAAAATGAAGACTGTCAAGTCTGAATTTATGGTTCGACTCCGGGCGGCTAACTTTATGGAATAGTTGGGAAAGACATGTTGCTTTTATTTTCCAACTCGATGTAAATGCCTATTTGGTTTTATGGCTGAGTGGTGGGCATGGTGCTGCACTGCGGAGACTGGCAATGGCTTTGTTACTGATTTCATATTTTGTATTTATATATAGTAATATAATATGTGCCGCTCTTTGTATCCGTGTTGTGAATGAGATTACTAACGTTGTAATGCACTGTAAAACAGCTTCCCTACCGGTTAACAAAAACAATCCTTATGTTCGTAGTTGACTTGTTGATGACATTCTTTCCCTAAAAATGTCTGTGTCTCATTTGTTATCCGAATAATGTGAAATATAGGACCTGATGCTATCCAGAGCTTTATAGCTGGGTCACGATGGATTGCTTCCATTGTGTGTACTAATAACAACAACGGTAACAATAGTAACTATAGCAACATTTGTAGTGGATCTGGGGAGAGGGTGTGAGAAGGTTAAAGCTTACGAATCCTGACACCATCCTTTCCACTAACAAAGTACACTTCTTGTTGTTTTTGTGTGGCCGTATGCATAACCCATACGTTAATTAACGTATTGCCTTAACTACAGTGAACATTATTATTTTAGAAGTTTCTCGTGGTTACGCATTGCGTTAACTAACGTAAGGATTATGCATACGGCCACTGCACTGGAAGCATTTTATGTGGACCAATTACAGTAAGTAGTTGTAGCGGTAGCGAGTGGTCAGGGCATGTTTAACAGGGGAGGGTGTGCTTGGATGGTGAGGAGGCATAATGAGATAGATCTTTTTTTTTTTTAAAATTTTTGAACGTAGTTCTCAATTTCACTTCACTATGCAGGGTGCGACGGTAGAATAAATTCTCATCCCAGCGATAAAGGTGTGAAGTGGCAGACGAATTTTGCAGCCTGGTGTCAGTTGATCGGCCGGCAGACAACACAAGCAACGGCCATTGTCTCAAACAATGGTCATGCAGCCAGTGGGGGACTGGACCCAAGGTACCTCGGGCCACTAGAATTAAGGAGCCTGGCGGAAAGCCGAAGGTGGGAAACTGGGGGGAGGGGGAGGGGAGCCGAGAAGCGGCAGAACAGAAGTTCTCCTGCCATTATCATGATGAGAACTAGTAAACAACCGGAAGAATACGCTCATGTCATCCGTATTGGCAGTTCTTTACCGGGTAACTTTACAGGATGAAGTGTTAAATATGTTTGCCAACTGCCAAACTTTTGCGATTGTGCTTGCCATAACAAATTATTATTACTTTTAACAAATTATTATTATTATCACTGTAATTATGATGCTGACATTCATTCCCTATATTCTTACGCTTTCATCGCCTGCAGCTGTGGTCAGCGAGGTGGGAGTGAAATCGTCACAGAGACCGCGAGTGGTGAGTGGTGGAGTCAGGTGTTGCATCCTGGCACCACATCAGTAATGATGCTTCTGCAGAAATGAACACAAAGCAATTCCCAGGACACTGCGCTGGAGAATCAGCATTGATCGCGGCTTGAAACAATAGTACAATAGGTCCTTGGAAATACTGTATAAAACCTCATCTACATCGAAGTGGGTTAAGCCCGACCCAGTGAAAAAAAAATGTGTTTTATCAGAAAGATTTTCCAAGTCTCAGCCGAAACTTCTCGTTTTGAATTTAAATTTAACATCTAATTACAACGACAAGAAAATAAGGAGGGGGGAGGCTTGAGAGGAGGGTTACTGGCTCAAATTTTGTTTTGTTGAATAAGAACCATTCAATACATGCCACGCACGAACTGAATTTAAGAAGTCTTCGTTCAAGATAAGATGTTCGTGATGTTCTCAATATACCAACGCCCACAAAACGTGTGAATATTATGTGTATTTCTGCATGTAGTCTAGATCTAGAGTGACAATGATTGCTTTATGTCTCTATCGTAGACAACGGCGAAGGAGAAACAAATATATGTGATGCTCCCAAATGGCTTTGTGGATTTCAGGCCCAATCTCATGAGGCGTACACTTTCAATTTTCTGACAGCAGCGCTGCATCGCACAAGTGCCCCGAAGAGCAGAAATTGTAGCCTTTGCTCCAAGAGGAGTTCGCACGGATCCAACTTCCGTTCTTCCTTCGACTGCTAAATAATTTGTTGTGCAGCTCTGGCGAAGTTTCGTTTGGATATGACGTTGAAGATTGCACTCCAGACTTCAAAATGGTACATTAACAACGTTTGTAGTCAAAATTCGAACGAAAATTGAAAGCGCGTGAAGCCTATGGGCTTTTATTCACATTTCGGTTGAAATTGTTGACATGGTCCTCGTAAGGTTTAGACTGTTAGACATCAGTGATGACGTCAAGATACATTTGCTGGTGCATTCTTCACAGATAATGAATGTAGAGCATGATTTTTTTTTTGCACATCCTCTCCCATACTATGATTGTCAGTTGAACACCACAACACACTGGCCATCAAAAGACTTGTGTTTGCCTCGTGCCCCTCTCATCGGCCACAGTCCTTCTCACGATGATACAGTAAACATGTATTTAAAGACCAAGCAATGTCATCACACAATCTTCTGTGTAGTCCAGTCTAATTGCGCCAGAACGTCAACAACATTGTCCGCTCGTCACCAAGACAGTGAAACATGCAGTGCCAGATTGAATTTAGCTCAGAATATAAATCAAATTGTAACAAATATTAACACTGAGAGACCCTTTTTGGTCAATGCATTTCTTTAGTCTTTCAGCTTTGCCTTATCCTCTTTAATGCAAGCATGTCTCTACGTTATACCTATTTAGAACAAGAGCATTGGATCTGACATCTAGCCTGAATTTATGTTTATGTGGTTGTTTAAAAAATTAGCTGTTAAAGGAGTTGCGCAGGGAAGGGGGGGGGTGGAAGAAGGGGTTGTGGGAGAAGTTGCACTGGTATATATTTGGGGCTCACGAGGCACAACTGGTCATCATAGATTATGTGACAACGAGAACCCTTGTGTTATTCGTGGACATATACTGATGGGATCAGTGGTTCAGTCTGCGTCGCAGGACAGCTGGTTGTCACATCAGCGTTGAAGGCAATCCACTGAACTGTAGTATGTGTATCTACAAAGCCATGATGTCGAATTTCTTCCACACCTACCCTGCTCCCATATAATGCTCTATGTGACCTTTTTATTTTTGTTCCCACGTTTGAAGGGGGAAAAAACATGGACAGGATGACGTTTAACTCTCGATCGACATGTGGATTTGTTGTTTATCAGTGTCTTCTATATATCCCGAAAGTAGACTTCAAAATTACGTTTACAAAGGAGATAGAGCGATAGTAGAGCAATTTGAAAAGTTAAGGCTATAGGAGGCGAGTATTTTGAATAAATGGACAACAAAAAAGTTGCGCGGAAGGAATAACAAGTGAGTACAATGGGACCTCGATATTTTGTACTTTTTTAACATAAATATACATAGAAATAACATGAATTTCACAAGCATGGATTCATTTGATTCATTATTCAGGTGGACCTTGCTGTTAAGCACAGTATACCATTCACCAAAGGAAGGTTGCATCGTCCTACAGACCATGTTAAATCAACGATACTCTGTTACTCCATTGAAACAGTCTTTCAAGTGTCTGTCAACATGTAATAGTTAGTGTCCCTGCCTGCCCCAGACAACCCACAAGGTTACTTTAGGCAAAAGTCCGAATTCTTACACCCACTGCGCGCGTGGCAGCCATAAGCTTACGTCCAATACGTTCTACCCGTACGGCCAAGCTGTCTAGCCAGTGCTCGGTGTCCGGGTGATAACACGTCGGTATGTAAACGGCAGCTGTGGCAAACAAAATCATGCTGAAGTCTGAAGTGATAAAAATGCAGAATACTGTACTTGGCTTACACGGCCAAACTTAACTTTTGAATCTGGATGACCAAAACCATTTTACTGAAAGCTGAATAATACTTTGTCAGATAGAGGTGTCTGTAGTTGCTGAAACTCAGTGACGTTATCATTTTTGCCACAAGCTGCTGCTGTTCAGCGAAGGGGAATTTTATTGTAGACGCAAGGGCAAATCCCGGTCACCCCAGCTCTTTTTATTGCGTCATATTACACATGCATGCGGTAACAGAACGATGCTCTTTCTTTATCGGTTTGTCTCGGTATGCACCATGGATAATGTCCAGGGTGAAAAAGTACTGTAAAACAGAAAATTATGTTTGACGTGCGTGTCCACGTTAATCTCGAGGTTCTGCTGCATGTGGCGTTCTATCATTTATGGTTTAACGATCCCTAGTGAGAAAAAAGATGACATTTCATGATGACAACGATGTTATCTCTCAATGACGAAAGCGATCGTATTGTTGGGGCGGAGTGCTATATTGTTTACCATCGCTGTTATTATATAGTATAGTGAAAAGAACTATGGGATTGCAAGTAGTCAGCATCTCCTATATCTAAATGTGTGTATAGAAATCGGTTCACGTTTGATTCAGCCTTCACACATTTATCAACATTCAATAATAGTGAGCGCCGCTGTTTTCTCAGTTGCTGTATTTCGAACGCAGCTACTATAGTCACAATACAATGTACATACGGTATAGTACAAAATATAAGCAAGATGGGCTTCTCCTGTTAAACTGTGAGCTCACTGGGGCTCCAACACAAATAAATACACTCTTTCCAATTCATATGTATTTTAATTATATCGCCTGTATACTTGGCTTGTGCACGAACAGATGGTGGGTGTATGTGTGTGTATGTGTGTGTGCGCGCGCGCGCGTGTGTGTGCGTGCATGCGCCAAGATGGCCGCACCAACAGTCCGGAAAGAAGTAGTCTCTTGGCTACTTATGCACCGATAAAGATCCTTTGAGAGGTCTCATCCGAAAGAGATGCAGAAATAACACATCTCCTGTGGACAGCATGCATAATCCTCGCGGAAACTTGCCTGCTGCGATAACTACTGGACAGCTCCAAAACATTAGCGTTAACGCAATGCGCAAATTAACGTGAAGATTATGCATAGGGCCGTTGCTCTGTTCAGGCAATGACAGCTCACACCAGAAAAGATGGGGACACGGTACCACGTTCTTTTCCAATGCACACACGAAAACTGCTATTACATTATACAAAGGACAACCAGAAGTTCGAAGATTTATTAAACATTTATTAATGCAGCACAACAGAGCCGACCTCTTCCTTTGTTTCATTCCCAGGAAAACAAATGATGAGTACATGATGGATCATGCAGGTTCACATAGTTGAAGGTCAAAGCGAAAATGATTTAGGAAATTATGGGTGGTGACTGTGCATGACCTGTCCATGGCACATGCATGATTCTAAAAAGGATACAGGTATTCAGTTAACAGCTAACCCTGTAAACTATTGAAAAATTTCACATTCGGTGAGAAATGCTCATATTAAAGTTTGCATCTCACAAAGAAGAGATCAGACAGGCAATGTGTTTGTTGATGTCTAGGAAGAATGAATACACTGTACTCTTGCTGGGAAGGGATTTCCACTAGGTCTTAGGGATGCTCGACCTTTTCAGTTTGTGTGTCCCTTTTTTTTTTCTTGGGGCCATATTTAAAACCACACCTTTGCATCACAATGCATGACACAAACAATAAGAACACTGTGAGGCTGATTTTTTTAGTCACTTGATGGACCTTATTTTGATCTGACGGCCAGCATCTGGGCACCACTGATTTACATTACCACATGAAATTTCAACATTCACCTTCCCAACAAGAGAAGACTTGAAACATTAGTGAGATGGCAAATGGGAATGAGCATTTCTAACAGATGTGTAAGTCTACAGCTCCAGAGCACTGTGTTTTACATGATTATAGAAATGTACCAGGTTGGTGGCCGGGGCATTCTATGCAGGGAAGCTCAGCAATAAATAAATACAAGTACATACAAGCTAGGCACAAAAAGTGCAAAACAAATTTGAGAATTGGTGCCTGGTAAAGTACCATCACAGAGACTATCTCACATCCACCCTGAAAGAGAGAGAGAGAGAGAGAGGGAGAGAAAGAAAGAGAGAGAGAGAGAGAGAGAGAGAGAGAGAGAAAGAGAGAGAGAGAGAGAGAGAGAAAGGCTGGAGAGAGAGAAAGAAGGAGAGAGTCCACAAAAAAAGTCCAAACCCCCAAGACATTTCTCACTTCCATATCAGACACAGTCTCCCAGCGTACAGCAAGACAAATGACTGGCTTTGAAATTCGGAAACTTAAAAAATGTAAGGCATGACCATTCCTTCTTGTACCATGCTGGACTCTCACAACAATCATCCTTGTCATGGTAACTTAATTACTTGTGAGAGAACCTCCACAATTATAATGCACACATTGCACAGCAGGAAACTCTTCCAGATCTAAGCAAAGAACTTAATCAAGACTATGCCTGGCCACCTGTACAAGTAAGCAGCAACCCACTTCTATGATAATAACAGTACCGCAAATGAATCTGGGAGATGAGATCAAACAAGTGGGCACGTCTGGTGGCATGAAACCAACTGTGACAGACAAATATGACGAAGCGTAAATGAAAAGGCAGCAAAACTTGTCTGTACATTCACAACAGATTTCTTCATATATATAATTTGTACATAGTACTTACAATCAAACCTGTCATTTACATGTTTTCATATACACTTTGAATTAATTCTGAGCCAGTTTTCAAACCTAACCTCCTGAGCCATATTCCATTCTGAGCCTAAGATCCTAATAGAATGTCACTAAATGGCACACCAATCAACCATTCTTATATCCCATCTGTACTGAATGTCCCGCTTTGGTGCAGTTCTCTCGTGCCACAGAATAAATATGTAACTGGGGGCCCTGTGATATGCACCTGAACATGCTTATTATGAAATTCACAAGACCCTCTTCAAAATATTCGTATATCACTCAGCTTACCCAAATGTCACTTTTGAGACTTACAAAGTATTTCAGAGTGCTTTAATAATAAGCCTGTTCAAGTGTATTACTTTGAATCCTTACAGGTGCTTGTGACTACTTTTCTACATTTTTTCCCCTCCATTTTGAAAGACTTTAATAATAAGCCTGTTCAAGTGTATTACTCTGAACTCCTCCGGGGTGCTTGTGACTACTTTTCAACATTTTGTCCCCTTCATTTTGAAGTATCTCCAAAACATGAAATCCCAGAAGACTAATACTCAATGTATTCATCAAGTTTCTTCTCAGGAACACATTGATAGAACTGTCTTTGTTTTACATGAACAAACATACAAATAAACAAGCATCTCTTTTTTTAAGTGCCTTTGGAGGCATCCATGAGTATCTTAGTAACCCGTTTTATAAGCCTGCAGAGTCCTCCAAAAATAGCCCAAAATGAATGCCTGGATGGGTTAAGGGACTTGTGACATGAAGATGAATGTAGAATATCCCACTTTATCATGCTACTGGGTCCAAGGAACTACCAAACAAAAAAAAAGAACAAAAAACAACTTAATGCTACAGCTTGCTCTTAACCAATTATCATGCTCTCTCCTCCAAATTTACTTTCAAATATGAGATAAAATGGAGCCATATTCACACATGTGCATGCTCAAGAGTTTCCCCTTCATCTCAAAGTTATAATTTTTATTATTAGTTAAAAGCTGTGTTTCTCATCACTAACACTACTTCCACTTCATTACAGCTTGAGAGGATAGGCCCACCATTTTCAAATGTTGACCTGACTTGGCCCCCTCCAAAAACAGAATAACCTGCCATGGTTGTATTTAATAACCAGTATCACACCTCTGCCATCTATTTATCCCCTAACCCCTTCACTACGATGTTTTGGATGTTCTGATGTCACCAAACTACCATCAGCTCATTAGCTTGTATGTAGTTTCGTTTGAGTTACAGTTTTACAATGACACTGGAAATAGGATGTATGTGAACATTGGAAACATGGGAATCCTATTTCCAACACATACTCCTATGTCCAAGTGCACTTTGGACCAAAGGCTTAGGATGCACATGAACATCATATGTAGCAAAGGGGTAGTAAATGTTATGAATAAGGACAGAGAAAACTGTAATGCCCTTTGCACAATCTCTGATATGGCCAGACACTGTAAATTCTAATATCCAACAAGATATCACAAGAGCAAAAACAAAACAAAACCCCCCCCAAAAAAACCTGTGCATGCTGGATAATGAGGAGTGAGCAAAGCAGAAGTATGTACAAGAAATAATGGCATGAAGGTACGGAAAATTACAAGATCTACACAACTTTAAGAAAAGCAAGAAAAAAAAAGGAAATCGCGTTTCATCTGTGCAGATCTTCAAATTATTTTCCAAATGAGCTCCACTGTGGCGAAAGAGAATAAGCTGAATAATTTCTCACTGCATCTAACAGACACTCAGACTTCATTACACAAAACTGTGGTGTGATAAGTCATAGACTTAAAAAAAGTCAGATCCATTCTTAATTTCAATAAATGACTGTCCTTCTTTGGGTGATACAAAAATACCAATTTAATCTTAAGGGACTCTGTTTATTTCATTGCACATCCTCTTTCAGCTTCCTCAATATAAAATAATAAGTTACTTCTCATTTGGACAAATCACACTAATTTACAAATTTGATGCTAGGAATAGAATACTTTTCTTCAAGCAACATAATTAAACTAATGTCTGATCTTGGAAAAATAAGATGCAGAGGTGATTTTGCTTTAGGTGCTTGCTCTACACATCAATAATTAATATCAAGAAATGGCACGAGCAAGACATGACAGCAAAATAACTGAGGCAAGAAAAAAGAAAGTCTGCAACAAATCGTTAGCTTCCCATAAAGTAATCACAGGCAAGCAGAGACGCACACAATACATAACATAGTAACAGTGTGGTTTGAAGTTATCATGGTGGAAGACCACACGGCAAGGTGTCGAAGCAATCGTCTTGTCTACATGTCCAGGAAAAGAATGAAAAGATCACTGTCACTATTGAGAGAAACGGGCCATTTCTTGATCTTTTAAACACTTAAAGATTTTGCATTTATGTGTTTCATTGCTGATGTGTTGAGTAAGCAAACTAATCACTAATTGTGTAGACACTAAACAAAGCAAACTTCAGTGACACTACATGAAGATTCCGCCCTCTGTGAAAAGTGAAAGAGTGTATGTGATGTGAGAGTAGGGAAAAAGAGACAAACTCTTCCTGGATGGCTCATAAGACAAACATGAGGCAACAGCTTTATACATAATGTACATGAGAAAGACTAAGTGTTTCAAAAAAAAAAAAAGCATCTGTAAACTGGCTTCATGCTAAGGCTTTGTCAGTTCTGGCGTGTCAGTCTTGGCTATCTGGAAAGTGATGAGGTACTCGGGATATGCCTGAAAGCAGAATCACCAGAAAACAGCTTATATTATTGATCGTAGAAATGTTGGCATTTTTAAAGAGACAAAGGTCTGCCCTCAAACATAAGTAAGCCCTATGAACTCTCTGGCGACTGAGCTAATAATTTTTATTGCCATACCTATTGGAGTTCGGATGTTAAGACTGATTTTGAAAAATTTAGAAATAATACTTGAGCAACGACTGTTAAATCTGAATGATGTAAAACAGCGCACTCATTTACATTATGGTGATCTAATTGTATTCATACCATTGGCAATCTAAGAAACCCAATCTGTTCATTGTGTTACTTATTGGCCATAACTACTAACAATCCCAAAGTCAAATGCTTCTCCTGTCCAACTGACTTCCAGGTCATTGTTCTGTTCATGTTTACCTACACTCGAACACACTTAACATGAAGTTCAAAGAACCTGCTTAACCATCTCATATTAAACATTTTGTATACGAAGGGGCTTACAAGAGGTTTGCAAATCAGAAAGAGGCAATGGTTTATACAATGAAATGGAGTGTTAAGGGATTTGGAAATTCTTTCGTTTTGGATGTGTTTTTCGAATATGCTTGTTGCATTCATTATATGCATATCTTTACGAAATATTTGTGACTTTGGAAACATGATATATATTATATGATATATGAACTATTTTCACATGAAGCATTTTGTGTGTCTGAGCATATTATACCAATGGCATAAAATCTGTATCTATGCAAATGCACAAAGACATCATTAATGAATCATTATCAAGCAAGCATAATGTTGTGATTACTGTAAATACTGCACTGACCTGTTCACCTCTATATACTACATATTCTGCATAGTTCAGACCACCAGTGCTGGGTCGGCCTATTACTGAATGGTGGCCTGGTGGGGCATGCGCCATTTTCATAGCAGAAAACTGTAAGAAAGACTTGCCCAACGTCACTCGACACATTAGAAGTTGTCTGAAGAGACAGATGTAAAATGACATGTCAATAACTCTCCTATCATTTCTCTGGTGAAATTAAGAGAAAGTCCATCCAAGTCACTAAAATGTTCCCATCACGTTTTCTCTCACTGTCACCATTTTTACCTGACAAAAGCACAAATGATCAGTCAGTATGAGTGATAGTTTGAAATCATGAAAAAGGGTAGTCCATGTATGTAAAAGTTCTCATTGCTAGTATAAAGACAACTGTCTACCATAACATCATATGATGTTACCTATGGATGAGACCAGATGGATAATTACCCACCTTTGGCAAATGTAACAAGATCGATCCTTGTGTGTAGGGCAGCCAGTTCCTCCACCTATGCCATAGACATATTGATTGCTTTTGGACGAATTTTCAGCAAAGTAGATTCCTGTGACAAATTAAGGAAAACAATGTAGATTTCATGCGAATTAATTAATTTTGTCAGTGTCAATGCTAATCTTGAAACTATACATATACTGCCTCTCCAGTCAGGTGGTTAGCATTGGACAGTGAAAAGCTGTAAACAGAAAGTAACTTCATTCTTTCTGTGATGGATTTGTAATCATGAAAATATGCCAGTGTCATAGCTGCAAAGAGGGCACCTGATGGGATTGGAGTAAACTAATGGAACTGCTGGGCTTTATGCACAGGTAACTTCTCAAAACCTGTGTTCTGGCTATAGTTTAATTATCCATCTAAAGTTCCAGTTTCAATTGCTTATGAATGCTACAGTCCTCTCAAAATTAAGTAGGCTATCCTATTTCCCAGTAAGCACATACCAGCGAGGACTGGACTGATATTCTGGGCGAGTCTGGTCTAGGAGGTTCATGTAAAATGAAGCCTGGTACTGAATTCAATATAAGGTAAAGAGCAAGTCTTACTATAACACATATGCCGTTACTGGTTCAATGATCCACAACATTGATGGGGCTGTTTAATGTGGACATCAAATAACTTAAAATACATAAAAGATATTGTAAAAGCTACTAAATATGTTGAGCCATCAAGCAGCATGGTTTTTTTGTTGAGGATGAAATACAGGCCAAAATATATCTAAAACTCAAATTGCAATACAGTGGAACCCGCTTAAGCGGGACGGCTCCGTTCCCGACGAATCGTCCCTCTTAAGCGGCATCCCGCTTAGGCGGACTATCCATTATAAAGTGATTTCTTAGCTAGTTTGTGCGTTTCATTCAAGTTAAGGGATATTATTACTTGCTGCTAGTGAGGTGTGACAACAGAGTAAGATTCAAATTGTATCTATACTGTTTAAAATAGCAGTCTAACTGCATTTTCAGTGGACTTGCAGAGCATATTCTTTGCGGGGAATGGGATTTTTGGTTGGTTTCAAAGAAGCACCTAAGCCTTCTCACCACTCTCCTTTGAAAATTAAAAAACAATTTCTTTTAAAGACCAGGACATGTCTACATCAGAGGAAAAGAAAGAATACATGTTAAAATAAAACTGGAGAGAATATGAAAGGTCTAACATCTCTGAAGTCGAGATGTTCGCCCCCCCCCCAATTCAAGTGATCAAAAATAATTTGGGGTCAAATTTGCATGATCGTAAACACCGGCAAAGATAAGCGTCACACTTCTCGCTCCACATCTGGCCAGAGCGCGACGTGAACGGCATGTGTCAAAAAGCCTTTACGCAATGCGAATGATGGTCATGCCTATGTGACCGACACCCTGGTTGAGTGCTGTGCAATAGCGCAGGTAAGGCTCGTAAGTGTCAATCACTGCGTAAGCTGAAGAAAGGATAAAGTGTGGCTGACAGGGGGCGGGGCTTACTTAATCCTGATCCGTTGATGCTTGCACGGGTTAAATGACCAGCGGCTAGGATGTCCGCTCTGATTCGTCCATGCGTGCGCCGAAGGGTCAACTGCCCGACAGAAGGCTATGGGGAGGTTGTGTCAATCACTTCTCACGCAACGTAAGGGGGGGGGGGTTATCAGGGCCGTCGGTACAAGCTTCTTTGTAGCTCTCAGGTTTTCAGCTGATTGGCAAAGGTACGAGACACAGTACGATAGTGACAATTTGCAGCATTCCTGTCAAAAACAGCGTGTATATTACGGAAATCTGGTTTCAAGTCGTCTCGTTTAAGCGGGTTGCCGTCCCGCTCACATGTATAGATTTAAATAGCAAAAAGTCCGTTCCCCTGGCATTCGTCTCACTTAAGCGGACGTCCCGCATAAGCGGGTTCCACTGTAAAGAGTAAAAGCAGTAATGAGGTTAATGGGATAAAAATATGGTCCTCACCTGCACCAAACATCCCTCCAATATAGGCATGTCTTTCATCAAAACCCTTATGTACAATGGCATTTATGAATGGTGACCCATGAAATAGATGTCTCTCATTGGGCTGACCATGGTTCTCTTCCCCAACTTCCTTCCGCCGATGGCCATAGCGTTCAAGAAGACGCTTGTTACGGATTTTCTGAATCTTCAGGATGTTGTATGTGTTAAATATTCCACCCACATTGTCTTTATGATCACGAAGTGTTGATATCATCTGTGGAGTAGATCAAGGTAGAGCCATGCCCATGCTAAGTCTCTTAAGTTCTATTCACTAAAAGACTGACTGATAGTAATTAGGACAATGGTGACACCATATTAAAAATGCCACAATAAGCAACAGATGACTGCTCTTTGAAGTTAACCAGCCACAAAAGCATGAGCAACTATGTTATAGTATACAGGAGTGATTACATATATTTAAGAATGAAATACACAAAATTATAAGATCAGAAAGCTTAACAGAGGCCTGAAATAACTCTTCTATTACAATGCAGATGAAAGAAATCCATTAAAAAGTCCAATCAGCACAATGCTGATGAATCATCAGGGCTTGTAAAAGACAAACAGAGCATTTTGCAGTTGAAACAACAATATCGACAGAAATGTCATACTTAAAAGTGCTTTCAAATAACCCAACATTCTGAACAAGCATACCTGATCCTTGACAGAAATAAATTCTGGGTCATCTGGCATGAGATCAATAAGAACGGTGCCTTGACTAGGTGCACCCACCACATTCTGCACACCTAAGAAAGAACATTATCCTGTGAATCCTACTGTGAATTCAACAAAATAAAGCTATGGATATCAATCGCTATTACACATTTTAATGTTCCACAAAAATAGCAAATACATTTTAACAACTCCAAAAAACAATCAGCTATGTCTTTATGTGACAAGCACTATTTGTTAAAAACGGTCATGTCCACAGCCAATTAGAGAAAACCACAATTTGGTCACCAAGTGTAATTAGAATGATGCGGTCTTTGGTGAACAATTAATGATTACAAAATGATAAGTTACCAATGTCAATTATGCAAAAACCACGGCATTAAATCACTTTCAAGAAAGAATGTAAAAACACTAAGGACAACCTGTCATTGACAAGAGGAATAACTAACTTCCACTAATTATGTACCTTTTGAAGCTATGAGTTTCTCCATTCCCTTCAGGATTTTGTGCCTGTGCCCATAAGCATTGATGCCAACCTCTTTCAGCTCATCATGACCCATCTCAACAAGAATGTCCATAGTAATCTGTTCTTTTTCAAAAATGTCCCGTAACTGATCCAGGCCAATACTTGACAAGAAAGATGACACACTAATGCCTTCAATGCTCCTCTCTCCTTCAGTGATGGTTCTGTCGGCACAGCCATCCCCAGCCTGTGGAGTTGTGCCTCCCCCTACTGCTCCTTGGGTTATGTCTGAGCTGCTGCTGTTCAAAAGGCTGCTGTTGTGATATAACATGGGAGAACTAATGATGGGGGGGAAATAAAGGTAAGTGCACATCAATGTCATTTAAGTGGGATGGCAGGAATCGATGGCAAAATTTTGGATATCATCATTAACAAATGGGTCTCTCTTTGAAACAGAAATTGTTTCATTATTTTTTCTGTTGCACTGCTTTTGGTTTACTTTTCTGATTACTGAAACTTTTTAGCATTCTGCCATCCCTAAACTACTGATTTCAAGTCCACACAATTGTAAATACAAAGCGGTCATAATAAATGCAAACTCTGATGGAGAACTGTTCTACTTTGCTAGGTCTAGAAACAAAAAGGCCAGCTGAAATCTATCACAATGAACACTGAATACATGAGAAAATCAACACTTAAGCAGAAGCATTACATCTACTGAGACGTTTTACTAGAATTTTCTGTGACATGGACAACTTCAACTTAGTACAATAAATAAACTCTCTGATAACTTTTCATCAATTGATGCAGGATGAGGCTATTAATTTACAAAGATCTAATTGCCAATGACAGGTCCTAAACTGTCTCAGTAAAGTTCAGCTCATAAGTTAAATTTAAAACAACTGTGACTGCAATGACTCATGCTGCCAGTATTTACTTACTTGCATGATGATGAATTACTGGAACTGGTCAGATTAGCCACCTGTGCTTTGGGTAATGAAGGAGGCATTGCAGGAGGTGGCATGGCATCTTGCAGTAATGCACGTACATCTTCCGCCTGACGAAACAAATCCAGACAGAAAGTGAAGATGTATTTACATGCAGGAATATCAGGTAGTTATGATGTACAAGATTTATGGGAAAGGAAAATGCACTTGAAGACAAGGGGCCATCCCCTCTAAATCCTTGGCAAATATTTTCAGCCCAGAAATCCAAACAAAGAAATAACCAACTGGAGAACATTAGTTGTACAATTCCAAAAAGGTTTTGTCAGATTATGGATGAAATGTGATTTCTCCCAATTAAGTGGACTCTTGACTTGTGAAGTTTGATAAATAAATCACCATATGTTACAAAAAGTGCATGTATTACATTAATGACTGAGAGAAGACCAGAGTATTTTTGTTCTCCTTTCACTTCCACAGAGATCTGAACCAGTGAGGTATAATGTCAAGGCCATTTGTGGGTTACTGCCAGTGCAAACTGAATTGTTCTGGAAAGCTATTTGCATTATGTATTATTCTTCACATCAAGAAGGTTAAAGAAATATAGAAACTTACAGTTGTCAAGTCAAGGGGTGTCTGTCCTTCCTGGTTCTTCACTGTTGGATCTGCCCCATGAGCAAGCTGTTGAAATTTGAAAAAACAAGGATGGATATCAATCGCTATTACACATTTCAGTGTTCCAAAAAAATAGCAAATACATTTTAACGGCACCAAAAAACAATCAACTCAAGAGAATATTTACTGGCACCATTTTCAAGAGTTAAGTAAGAAACAATAATGGTACAATATGTGGTATCATGAAAGGTCTTCTACTGAAAACTACAAAAGGCTGAAAAGTAAAACTCAGCTGTCAATACCTAACTCCCTCCTCATATTCAGCAAATTCAAAAAATTGTCACTGGCATGCAACCATTGTTTTCTGTCCTCACAAAGGATCCTATATACTGTGATCAGCTGATGTCCACATGCTATTTACAAGATCTTTTCTGATTAAATGTGTGACTAAATTTCACATAATATGCAGAAGTTCAAGAGAGAGACGCATGAGTAAAAATGCAGCAATTAATTTGCTACTGAATAAGAACCTACCAGTAAAGCACACAGTTGAGTCCGTCCTTTCTGTGCAGCTTCATGAAGTGGTGTAAAACCCCAACGGTCCTGAGCATTGACGTATGTGTTGTACTTGATAAGGAGGGCAGCGATGTCCACATGCTGTAATATTGACATGAAAACAAAATGTCACTCCATAAAGACAAGTCAGTTAATTTCAGGTGGAACTATATAAAATGGGTGAAAAAAATGCAGGTTTTGTTGATAACCACACACTGAACTTTCTGATTGTCCCATAAAACACATATGATGGTAATGACACAACAAACATATCATTCAGGGTGATGTTAAGCATAATTTTACAACATTAAATTTTCTTTTCACTATAATGTACATGCTAAATCTCAAAATGCTGCACTGACACATCTTCACATACAACTAACTTTTAAGTTTAATGATTTTCAGGAATAATGATTAAGTATAGGTAGAACATTTCAATGCTGCTGTGCTGCAATTCAGTTTTGTAAATATGTCATTACTATAGACTATGAGAGAGCCTATATAACAATATAACATACCCCATAAGAGGAGGCATTGTGGAGTGGAATGAGTCCTCCTTTGTCCTGAGCATTTACATCTGCTCCATTTTCCAAGAGAAATTCAGCAACTTCCACATTATTGTAGCCAGCTAAACATAGAGTATAAAACAAAGGAAATTTGGTAAAGGCATTACAACATGGCTAAGCTTATGTTACACCCCTACCTGGCTGACATATATGATAAGAACTGGCCTTTTAGAGCTTATAGTTTGTAAAAAACATTATACAAAAATATTTTAAGTACCTAAAAATAAAGCTGCACATGATGGAATGATTAATAAAAGACAACATCACTTTCCATTAAAATATTTTATTACAAATTATTTGGGAAAAATTGAAATATTAAATAATGAAAATGACGTTCCCTTACCTGCTAAATGTAAAGGTGTGGAGTTTCTGCCTTGGGTGTCTCTACAGTTGATGTTTTCTTCTGTTGCTAATTTTTGCACTCGAGCTAAGTTGCCTTTCTTAGCTGCCTCCAGCAGTGCAGCATCACCTGAGCAAAATAAGACATATTACTACATAGACGACTTTAAATGCAATTTATTAAAATGCTACAGAAATCTGAACAGCGCAACCAACTTTAAACAGTAAATCAGACAGTGTTTACTCACTGTAACTTCAAATGTATGATAAATACTGTTAATTAAGTTCACATTATGCAAGAGAATAGCAGGTGGATAAATATGCACATCGAAACATCACTGAAATTTTCTGCACCAAAATTTACCTCTAAGAAGATCGGCTACATCTTGATCTCCCTCTTTGACTAGGTCTAATGGTGTATGTCCATCACGATTCTTCTTGTTAGGGTCAGCACCATGCTGTAACGATACACAAGACACTTATACAGTGTGGATATGGATCAGAAGTGTGATATCAAGTACCTATTTCACCATCACTCTTGACATTGTTATATTTGGTATTAACTTCTTCATTTTCATAATTTGCTCTGCAATATTACAAAAGAAGTTAGCTGTCAGTATATCAAATCCAACCTAATCATCAGCTTTAGTAATTGTTTATGAAATTACTTTTCATTTTTCCAATATGCCTAAGTATAAAATACATGATGAAAATGTTTCATAGTAATGCCAAAAAAATGTATCAACCTACCTTAAGTAATATTTTACAAATTTCAAACTTTCCTTTGGAGGCAGCTTCATGGAGAGGTGTGAACTTCCACAAATCAGCCACATTCACACAGGCTCCATGCTGGAAACAGAAAAATTAAGCATCTAAACTGAGTAAAAAATGTAAGATGCAGTGTATTATGCAAAAAAACAAATAATACTGGGCATGAGCTTCACGGCATCTCTCTTCAGAAATCCAAAGTTGTGAATTAATAAATCTGACCATACCTGCCATACAAAGTTTATTAAAAAATAATATATTTTTAACAACCCAAATGACTTCTGCACCAGCAAAATTTCAACTGCAGATAATAATAATGCTTTTGCTTGCATTCTCAATGGACCACTTCAGGCTACCATTCCGGTAGCTTTCCAGGTTCTAATTTTTTACTTTATGGAGGGCAAAATGTCTGCTTCCTTCATGACATACACTTTGCAGCATTTCACATGAATGCACTGGATGCTTTACATCGACCTCAGAATATGCTAGAATGCTCCAAATGTTTCAACAAGAACAATATCTGTCTGAATTCATGGACCTAAGGTTATGTTCCTTCTGATCGTGCAATTAATTTACTTTCTTGACGACAGCATCTTATTTGCTTCCGTAGGGCAGAAGCCCTGTGTCGCCATGTCCAAATTTTCAGAAATCACATGACCATTTAGTTCTTATTCCGAAATGGTTTATAGCTATTCCCTCTCCCAACATTTAATAGGTGATAGTCTTTCTGAAAATAAAGATTTTGTGCATGTGCATGTAAACTCACCTTGATAAGAAGTTCTGTCACTTCATAATGACCATATGAGCAGGCATTGTGCAGAGGCACCAGACCACTATATGGAAAAAAAAAGAAGTTGTGAATTCATAAAGATGGACAGGAAGCTGCTTACATGATAACTCTCAAAACTATATAAAAAGCTGTTTGTCTCACATTTACACTTAACAAGCAATTTCCCAAGTCTGCCAAGATGAGTATAGCAGTAATTCATAACTTTAGTTAGAAGGATATACCCATGTCAGCCAGTGGAAGTAACTGGTTAAAGTTACAGAGTTAGTTTTATGATCTCGAATACAACACGATCTCAATTTTTTTAGCTGGTTCTGTGCAATCATAAATAAATTCTCAAATTTACAAGTAATCATAAGGTTGTATGAGCACATGTAATTTCTCTAGTTTTTCTCAACTTGCAGTGAATATTCTGGAAGGAGGAGGCGCTCCAAATTTTCTGTTTTTATGACGCACACTGCACTTACCCAAATCTGTTAGTGGTAGGTGGCAGTTACTATTAACTTCCGTGCCTGTGCTAGTGAATCTGGACTTTTTTTTTTTTTTGGTCTATTAAGAAAACTAAGTAACAGTTACATATGCAGCAAATTCTTGCACCCCTGAACTGAACGTCTCCATGAAAAACACTCACACATAAAGAAACATTCATTAAACATCAAAATCCTGTTGTGAAATTAGCTGTCTCGGAAACATATGCCATTTTCAGTGGTAAAAATGAACGGAACAGAATTGAGATCGGAACTAAGTTCCTGAGACGTGGAATGGGATGAAGAGATGGGAATTTGATAATCTTGGTTGAACAGGAAATGGAACCCAGTACCCCATTTTGGCACTGAATGGAGAATGGAACGTAGTTCCCCGTTTTCCATGAACATGCCCAACCCTGCACAGAAGCTTTTAGTTTGGAACTGATTGTGTTGGCTACTGAAAATGTATTCTTATTCCCAGTAGTCGATAAGATTCTTCACCTTATATACTACTCTGATTCTGACCATTTCATGAAAGAATATACCTATTCCTTGTTCATTTATGCATAAGCCCATTCTTTCTTCTGTCCATAAACTCACCCTTTGTCCTTGGCATGTACATCTGCACCATGTTCTAACAAATACTCCACAACAGCCACACGATTGTAGCCAGCTGCAAAATGCAAGGGAGTTGAATGTCTTCCGTCTACATCACGGCAGTTCACAGCATGGAGATTTGTAGCAACCAGTTTCTGAATGGGAAAGATAAATACACGTGCACAAGGTGACTTAAGAGAAATGGATACCTTTTCTATGGGCAAATGTATTTATTAAAAGAAAAACATTTCCACACTCAGACTTAGATAATAATTGCCG
This sequence comes from Ellobium chinense, assembly GCA_033807755.1. Taxonomy (NCBI): domain Eukaryota; kingdom Metazoa; phylum Mollusca; class Gastropoda; order Ellobiida; family Ellobiidae; genus Ellobium; species Ellobium chinense. The sequence goes on from JAWQUT010000001.1 coordinate 3,994,570, forward strand.
AACTCTACCAATTAGAAAACTGACAAGATTGTCCCCTTTCAGATCACAACCTCCAGTTATTATCAAAGTAACGTAGCGGAAGAAATCACATAAAAATATTTGTCCAAAACTGAATTTAGGGACCACTGAGCTAATAAGCCTAAAAATCTTGTTGGAAATGACAATGAATAAATGCACATTATTTCTTAGAAACTTAGTGACAAGAGGACATAATACATAGTGATAAGGTTGAAAGGGTTCCATCCCTCTCAAGTAATGTTCATGACACAAACTCATAAGTTGTCAAGTAAGTTTATCAGTTGTAAGATGAGCTACCTACCTTAACCAGTTCTAAATCTCCAGCTTTTGCTGCCTCTAATAACTGTATGTCAATGTCTGTTCCTCCTACTGGTGGGTCTTCTAAAGATCAGGGAAACAAAGGGTAAAGAAAAGTTCATCTTGAAAATTCACAAAATTACTTTTAAGATTGAAAAAAAAAAAGCTCCTATGAAATCTCCATGCCGCTCATCAATGCCTGATCTTTACAACCGCAGACAAAAACGTAAAGCTTGTAAGTCAAAACTTCAGCTCACTTTGTTTTGCAGCAAATGATGACTGATTATCAAAAAAAATATGAAAAGTCCAATATATGCATATGTTACCATTACTGAAAACTTGTAACTGTCAGAACGAGTGAAATTACACAATATTCACAAGAAAGTCAATCTTCATTAAAATAATTACTTTCTAATCCAGTTAATTAAGGGATATGCATCAACTGGGGGAAACATCATTTTTGACGATAAGATACTAATTCAGAAATGGCTAGGAAACAATTTTCTGAAACACTGTGTCTTCAACAAAGGTCTTCAACAAACTAACCTCGTAGGAGTTTCTGAATGTTTTCTGTGGCTAGCTGTGCAGCAGTGTAACCTTGCAGTGATACAATACTGGGGTCTATGGCATAGGACATCAGAAGGCGACATGCCTGCATGTTACCCTGTTGTGCCACACGGTGCAGTGCAGTCTGACCAAGGCCATCTAAAGCATTTACCTGGTAAAAGCAAAAATCATTGGTCAAATTTACATTAATATCGAAATTAAGACATGGAATAACTTTTCAACGAGAGAGATGGTATAAGTTTAGGACAACAACAGATGTGCTACACTACATACAAACCTTACTGAAATGTTCAGCATTTAATTTGTATCCTAACCTCATAATTTACCAAAAGTGACAGAAACTTGTAAGTGATAAACATGACAGAACTCATATCATTCCCGAGTACCACGCCTGGAAAGACAGAGGAAGCTCTATGTTAAAATTAACATTTTCAATTGTTGTCTGGTCAATATCTATCCATTCAACAGAGGCAAATATTCCCCCTCCCCCCCCCCCCCCCCCCCNACCGGAAAGCAAAACATATTCTGAGGACACATTCATGGCAAGCTATCCACTGTCACACATTACAACTTTCACTCCAAGCATCAAAAACAGCATGCTAGGCTAGTATTTCCCATTTTCTTCTTTTGTTGATGATAAAGGGTGTTTACCTTTGCACCATGTTTTAAAAGTACATCCATCACGTCATAGTGGGCTTTATCTGCAGCAATATGTAAGGCTGCCAAATAACTGAAAGAAGAAAATTATATGGAAAGTGAAAAATAAATAACGTATTAACTTTCCGACTTAATTTTTTTTCATTACCGATTTAGGGCAAAGGATCTTTCTCCAAAACTCTGTACACTTTTATTTTCAAAGTAAAATTTCAGCATGGTTTCAAATCATGGCATGCTGGTGCGTCTGTTTCACTGCTTTTGGCACATTCTATGGCCTTTTCATTCTGATGAACCACTACTCCATGATCTTATTGTTAACTTTGAAACGTCAAAACAACAAACTGAAAATAGCTAGCATGAATGACAGCAATATGGCAACATTTCCTCCTCTTGCATCATCTTGCTGTTATGAATAATATTAAAACACAATGGCTGGCGAAGGTCAACTTCTGATTTAGGCTCTACAGGTGAGGGCCACCTTTTCCCAGCTGTTTCCATGGTTTTGTATTTATCTCATTTCAGTAAAGTTTTTTCTTTTTTTTGGGAGGGGGGGGNGGGGGGGGGGCTCCAATTGAAGGCAAATGTGTTCCATAAAAGTTGCAACTTACTGTACTGATTCAAGAGTATGAAATTAAATAAGATGAAGAATCCCAATAAAGTATACATTTTGCAGGTGAAAGAATAGTCTGGGTGTTTGGTGGAGTAAATAAAATAAGATGATTCCAATCATTACAATTATATGAAGTATATGTGAATAAAAAATCAGAATTCCCATAAACAGAATATAACCCCGAAATAAAATGAAGAGATAGTTAAAAATATAAGTAAATAAATAAACAGAGAGAGAGAGAGAGAGAGAGAGAGAGAGAGAGAGCGCAGGAAGTTCTTATTAAAGGTGCANGCGAGAGCGAGAGAGAGAGAGAGAGAGAGAGAGAGAGAGCAGGAAGTTCTTATTAAAGGTGCAATTTCTTACAATTGTATGCCTCTCATATTGCTTTCCTTATACAACAAGGTGATTAGATGTGCTTCTTTTATTTGAATTGACTTATGCACATCTTTGCTATTAGAATGAGTAAGTTAATTCTGTTTTGTATTATTTTGTTGATATGCTTTTGTGTCTCAGTTCCTAGAATAACCTCTTTTTCTTTTAGTAGTAGACATTTGTCTGTCCAAGCATTGATTATCTTTTCAACTTCCTTCCACATGAGTTGTACTTTCTGACAATAAAAGAAGAAATGTTTGATAGTATCAAGTTCTTCACACCACTGGCGTTGTTGACTGTCTCTAAGTTGTAATTCATGTAGGAGAATAGAAGTTGGGTAAATATTATGAATGATTTTCCACTGTAAGGTTCTTATTCTTCTTTCGTTACTTCAAAAGCCATTTTCCAGTGCCTTTCAGAGATTAACACCCCAAATTTTCAATGCCATAGTGTTAAAATATGTGGTGCAGTGTAAGCATCACTTACTATTAATTTTCTAATATCTTTTGTGTCTAGTTTTAGTACATTTTCATTTTTAAACAACACAGTTCCTTTTTCCATATTTGGGACTATATCTATGACTTTATAGTGGTGATAAGTATGTCAGACAGCATTGTATTCAAAAGATAAAGTTGGCATTGCTTCCCATGATTTTTTGTGCCTGCTCAAAAGTCAGAAGATCTCCACTGTATAATAAATCATGAATATAATTAATTCCTGCATTTGCCCAATTTCTCAGATTGATTACTTTTTCCCTTGTATGTTACGTGTATATTACTGCATAGATATGGGCTGATAATTATCCTATGATTTTACCTTTCCTGTGCTTTATCCATGTTTGTACTACCGTTTTCCAGAATGATACTGGAATGGCATTTAAATTTCTTGGGTTTGTTTTCTGTGCATATGTTTGATTCAATGAACTTTAGATTACCAATTTCTGTTATAACATACTTTGGAATCTGCGCCCATTTATGGTTTTGTTCCATAATAATCTTTTTAATTCATTGCGCCATATAAAGTTAAATATTTTATGATTAATTTGAAGTACGTTTTCTGGCTTCCAATCCCTTGCATTATATAGATGCACTGAGATATGATGAAGATTTTGGCAATTAGTATGTCCCCTGGATTGACATGTTTCTTTTAGATAATAAATGGATATAAAAAGAAAGAGGAAATACTTATTTCCCCAAGTCTGGAAGAAAAATCCGGAAAAAAGGTAATACTATTACATATCTCCAGAAGAACAACAAACTCTGAGGTAGTTGAATAAGTATACTAAGATGGCTCTTATTTATTTATTTGTCCATTTATTTATTTATCTATCTATTTATTTGTTTACTTATTATTATGCATTTATTCATCTGAATTGTACATACACTCATTCACTTGAATTCAGAGTCCTTTTTAAGTATTTCTTACTTGGTTTTGGTATTAGCACTACATGCATTTATATTATCGAGTAACTGAGCATTTATTTATTTATATTTAGTTCTTTACTTACTTATTTTCTATATAGTAGGCACATTCACTGGATTGCATTATATTCACATACAGCCTGAGGCCAAGGAAAAAAAACAACACCGAAAACAGTGGCTTGCAAGGTCTGAAGCAGCTAGTTAGGCTTGAGCTGAGCAGGGTAGTAGATAGCATTGATGGTGTGTTTGGTAGGTAGGAGAAGGATTAAAAATCTTAGGAGCATTAAAATCAATGAACTACCTTAATTTCATGCATAATAATTTTTCATTGTTCTTTCTTTTCAAACTAGCATTACTTACTCTTTATTTTTGTCATTGAGATTGGCTCCTTTCCGAATCAAAAGCTCCACAACTTGCTTTCTCTTTGGATACGGTGAAGCAGCGGCACAATGCTGAAGCAAAAATAATAAATAATTATTTTGTGATATACCAGTAATATTATTGTGTCAACATCTGTTATCTTCGTGTGTCCTCTTTTAGGAGTAGTTGTGCTATCTCTTTCTTCCATATACCACATGGTGTAGAAGTTTAAAAAATAAGGTACATTTCTTTAAAAAAAAATTGTTCAGTATATTTTAGTATTACTTTTACCCAAGAAATGAGACCTAGTCTAGAGACAGAAAGTTGATAACTTATAACAAACACATACAGTAATCTTAAAGGGGAAAAAAAAAGCCTTTAACATACACACTTGTCCCAAAGGAAGTGCTTGTGAATATACATTTTTTCAAACAGTTATAAAATCTTAAACTTGCAGGAGAATGTATTAAGGGATTGAAAAAAGGTAACCTAAGTGCTTAAAAGTGATCCATACCAAGGCAGAATCTCCAGTGTAAGGATGTTTAAAGTTGACAATCTCCAAAGACAAATATTTTTTCACTCTGGTCAAGTCTGCTTGTCTTGCACCCTCCAGCAATGCATGGCCTTTATATTCAACTAAAGGGGAAAAAAAATCAGTTAAACATTTGAAAACAAAAAAAAAAGAAGACAGATTCATGCAAATGCAATGTGTAACATTTACACGAGACCTAAGTTCTATATCAAATCAAAATGAAATACTTTATGCATTGCTCTCTAAAATCATAAATAATAATCTTGAAACAGGTTAAACTTACTAATATAATTAAATTACTCATTGTAATTGTAAAGGAGGAAGACACAGTTATCTTCAAAAAAAGACTTACACTGAAGTCTCTCCTGTAACTCCCTGCTGGGAGCTACATCCATAATACTCTTACTGTGACAGTTGACCAGAGTAGGGTCTGCCCCGTGAGCCAGCAGTAAAGAGCAAACTTCTACTCGAGACTTTGAGGCTGCTTCATGTAATGGAGTAAACTGCCACAGATCCACTGCATTGACACTGGCACCAGCCTGAAACACAAAAAAAGAAGAATAAGTCAAACACTGTGGGTGGCAAAGTTTTCCTATGTACTTAAAACAGTTCACCCATAAACCATTACCATTTTTTTTGTTTGTTTCTCCATGAATAAACAGTTTATTGCAATGTTTTGTCCACTGCTTTCCTAAAATCATCAGAGTCACAGAAACTGAAGAAAATCTCTCTGCACAATTCATTATAATCCCCAGCCCAGGCACTAAATACTTCCACAGTACAGAAAATATAACACCAACAATTACCTTAAGTAGCATTTCTGTAACTTCAAAATGGCCATAGGAGCAAGCATTGTGAAGAGGAACAAGACCTCTAGAAGTAGGAAAACAAAAGTATAATGTTAGATTATCTGGCTCATCATAAAGTATGCATATGATATGACACTTACTGGCTTTTTTTAGATATAGAATGTGAAATCAATGCACAAATCTTTTTTCTCTTTTATGTATGACTGGAAGAAGAACATGTAACAAATCCCTTGTAATGATTTTTTTAAATTTTCAAATGGTTCATCAGAGTGATCAGGACCAGGAATTATATCAGTCAATTTTGTTTCCTATACATATACATCAAAGCACAATTTCCATCTAATACTTGAAGATCTAGACGCACAGTAAAATTACAAGAACCCTCATACACAAGGAGCATCTGGTCCTGTTGTTAGGATATGTACATGAACTTGACAATACAAGTCATTCAATAACGGCAGAAAATATGAAGGAATCGTTGGCTAAATGAAAACTTTTTTTGCCATCATACCCTTTATCTTTGGCATGCACATCTGCACCATGCTGCAAAAGAAGCTGCACTATCCTCGTCCTGTTGTAGCCAGCAGCAAGATGCAAGGGGGTGGACTAAGGAGAAACAGACAGGGCAACATAAAATACTAACATAATGTGAAGAAAAAATATAAACCAATCTTTTAATCACAAAATTTCCTGACAAGCAAAAACTATTTTAAGGAAACACTACTTTCTTTAACTGCAAATTTTCTAACCAGAATATTATGGGAAAAGAAATGAAAAACTACTGAACTAATGTCATCAATAACTAAAAATAAAATCTGCCACATTTCCCACCTGAACTATAATCAGTAATGTGATATTAGAAAAGTACACCCTACACACAAAGCAGAAAGGAAAAAAGATAAACTATAAAGGTCCTTTGGAAACTAACTGCTAATGACACAAACTGTTACTGGCTTACCTTTCTGCCGTCGCTGGCATGACAGTTTACATTAAGTGGAGTCAAAAGAGCCATCATCTGTTCTTCATTACCACTGCGAGCTGCTTCCAACAGTTCATCTTTTTTATACTCGCCTGAAAATAAGCCAATCAAGCTATGCTGAGCACAAGACAGTGTATGAAATACAATCCAAGATTTGATAGATTAACCTCCTACTTACACACACAATCACTCTATAGTCTTTATTAATGAAAGCTGAAGAAAGCTGTTGAATGTTCATAACAAGGTAACCTAAGATTGGTTTTGTTTGCTACCAAGCTACCATAGTTCACTTACATGTTTGGCTGTAAAAATGTAGAAAACCAGGCCAAAAACTTCATATTCACATGAAGCAACACCAGAGCACAAGAATATAATGTGTATGTCAAGCAGAGGTGGGGAAAAAGAAATTTCTTACCCACAATATGTGAAATGCAGTTACAGTAAAGCCAGTATACATGTACTTGTCTTTTAGTAATGGTAGAGCATTACCCATTCTATAAATCATTTTTCTAAAAATTCATACAGACACCTTACCAGTAAGAACAGCTTTGGCTGTGGGATCTGCCAGATCCAAGGCAGTTTTACCATCTGTGTTTCGTATGTTGGGGTCTGCTCCATGCTGCAGTAAAACTGAAGAAACAAATAAAAAAACTCACAACTGAGATTTTAGATGAGATTTTAAAAAATGCATACAATGTGAAAAAATTTTTTTTTTTCAAACAATACTGCAAAATAACTTCTTATAGCAGAGCATTATTTTCAGATTCTGCTCTCTACTATACAGTTACATACTCAAATCTGAAGAGGATGTGATTAAACTGAACTCACCTATGCAGACGTCTATTTTTCCTTTGATAGCAGCCTCATGCAGAGGAGTATAGTTCCAGTTGTCCCGTGCATTGGGGTCTCCCCCATGTCGAAGTAATAAAGTGACCACCTCTGCATGTCCGAATGAGCAGGCATTGTGTAACGGTATAAGCCCACCATCATCCCTTGCATGGACATTGGCACCACACTCCAATAAGTGCTCAACTACATCTTTTCGCCCAAATCCTGGGGAGAAACATGCACAAAAGGTAACTTCTCAAACTGAACAATAACAAAAAGTTAAAGGCAACCTGATCTGGACACATGCTTAGTCTGAGGGTGGGGGAGAGGAAATATGGGAGGAGGGGGTGATATAGGCAGAAATAATTCGGTGTCAAGAAAGAACAGTTCAAAGGTCAAGTTTGTCTAGTCTAGTGCTAGTGCGAAGACCCCTGCCTTTAGCCTTTCTCCCTTGTTCCTTTATTATTCTTCTCACCTTCACCGCCCCAATCCCCCGTTCATGGACCTCCCGGCTAGGCTCGCTTTCCAGTTCCACTTCTCCTTTTGTGCCACAGGTACACAATATAAAAAGTGTATGCACGCGTTCAGACACAAACACAAAATCTTGGAGTGTGAAACGGTACTTCAGCGCTGTCAGGCCACCTACTTTTTAATCGTACACCTTCTCTCCCCAGTGACATTCTGGCAGGGGAACTGTGCGTGAGCACGCATTGTAAGGGCCCGTGTCGAAAGTCTGACACTGATCGCATCTCTCTGCTGCCCCCGCCTCCTCTCTTTGTGTTGGCAGTCGTGTCAGACATTGAGCGGAGCGCAACACCCGCTTAACCCCGCAGATGTTGGTTCACGCCACGAGCGACACTCTAAAATGCCTGCCCTGGGGTGCATCTCTGAAGTTGACACTAGTCAATTACATGGATGGTTGGTCTCGAAAAGAGAATCTGTTTCTACACTACTCTGGCCCACTTAGCCCGTCGTCGAAGCCAGGAGGGTTAACTCATTTCATATAATGTAAATCAATAATGCCTAATAACTTGCTTAATTTAGATGTAAATTTCATTACTCACTCATTCAAGAAGAAAAAGTTTGTGGTTTATGCTTATGTTCAAATGTTGTTTTTTTTTCAAATGGGTGGGGCAGAAGTAATGCTGGTTATCCACCACGCTGCATACGTACAAACAAGGCAGGCTCGATGACCCGCTACGACGAGGCATGACCTGCCAATACCTTCAGGGGGACCGGCCAAAAGAATGATGCTAACACTAGCACTAGCATGTTCATAAACAATCCGGTAACTGACGCGCCCCTCTCGACAAGCAAAAGGAGTGCGTGTGAACAAACAATCTTTCGCGTCAACATTAAAGCAACCTTTCTTAAGCCTTTCATCATGACCGGTCAAATTGAGCTCGCTTCTTCCATCGTCTTCCATGCTTAGATAAACGAATAACAACAAAAACAACAACAACAACAACAAGAACAACAACAATAATTACGTGCCAAAGACTAGGTCTAAGCTAAAATGCAAGATGGCAAGAATTATCGCACCAGTGGAGTACACCACTGCTTATACGCACCTGCCACAACCCCCCCTTAAAACGATCTGTCTTTATCGGCCATCATAAGTCCGTGCCCCACATTATACTGACGGTAATTCTTCTGAGCAGCAAAGATCAGGCTGCGGCTTACATTGTATCTGTTCACCACCGTAACTAAAGTAACCTACTGTCTTGTACATTATACTATGATGAATTTCAAGGCACTCTGCTATCTTAATTGCTAGAGAGCATGGATTTATATCTCCGTCGGCTTTGCAAGTCGTCTGTATTTGATATATGTGATGAGTGTTGCAATAATTAATTACATACCGACGACCGATGCGTCATGTCATTCCAAGGGATCTAGTCTCCAGCCATTCTCATTTCGCAACCTCAAAAGGGTTCTGACAAGAAGCCGTATCACAAACTTGCCAGCAGAATATTAACGAGAGAAACGTTTGATAGTAACAGTGCTCGGTGGAAAAGTAGAGAGGAGGAGGTGAACACTGTCAGATCACCCAGTATACCCTCGTCTCTCATACTGGTTCTTGCGTAACTAGCAGAAGTCGAAGATTAAGGCAATCGATCTGACAACACTGGGAAGGCCCTCTGAATGAACTGAGCAGAAAGAAGACCGGGTAAAACGGGGAAGGAAAAGGTCAAGGACCACCACATGTTTTTGACAGACTGGTTTTGGTCTGAATGATGATCCATCAGATAAGGCAGCTGATTACGAGTGTCAGTGTATCTCCGAGCCCGTGGGTTATCGCCAGGATGGTGGTGGGGGGACCAGGGCAGGGGAGCTACATTTGCGAGGCAGCTGTCAGTCCTCAGGATGATTACTCGACATCATTATATGGTGTCATAGGGAGGAGGAAGAGGGATATGGAATAGGGATAATAAGCAAAAATGTTTTCACTACTTCAAAATATTAAAGAAAATTTATAAAATGAAACAGAAATTATGAAGCCCCATTTTTTAAAATCAATTTTTTTCTGTGGGGGTGGGGAAGGTCAGGGAAAAAAAAATGAGCCAGTTTCACTGATTAACCTTAACCCCCCCCTCCCCCCTCAAAAAAAAAAAAGGGCATTCATTTAGGACTCCTGAGGATGCAGTTGAAACATTACCTTGTGTAAGGTGTTCTCATGAAATCTAAGGAAAGCTTTAATATAAATCTAGTTAGAAGCTTGAAAACTTCCAACAACTGAAATCTTGAACCAAACCATATCAAACAACAATAACAACAACAAGAAAAAGAACAATGAATGACAAAATCCACACTCGCAGTCCAGAACGAATTTCTATACTAAACAAAGCAATAACAGGGGAAGATGGAAGAAACCTGTCTAAAATCAAACCACACCCTTGTGTTGTCTCTGATACATATAAGATACAAGGGGAAACTGACCCTTTATCAGCATAAAAAAGATTATGCAAGGGACTCATTGCAACAGTGCATGACTGCATGCATAATGCACACATCCTATGCAAACTGGCCATGGAAAAAGAGCAGAACTCCACATTTATTGCAGAGGCTGTCATTTAAGTGGCTTTGTGCGGATTGAAGAAGAAAGTAAAATTTTGCAATATTATTTTGTTGCCTTGGTGCATAATCCTGTATCTGCTTCTATTTTAACTTTAGCATACAGGGAAACTGAGGGGAAAAACTGAAAGAACCATTATGTTTGTGCAAAAATCTTAACATTTCAAAGCAAACTGCAGGACGATAACAGCATGTGGCAAACTTTGCCTCTACTGTGAATAAGTATGTCATTTTAATTTACATTGCATGAGTGTGTCTTCCACCAGTGAACCTGAAATTTCATCAATTAAGCCCTCCACAACATAATACATTTACATATAAATATACCTTGTTACAGTTCTTAGACATCAGAATGCCCTACAGAAGTAGTATTCCTGTATATAATATATTATTTAATTAAGGTAGAGCGCAGTTCAGTACAATCTGTCTGAATGCGCCTTGCTGATCTCAAATGTGTATCTAAGTATCTATCTTGATGGGCATTTGGGTTAGTGATCCCATCTTGATTGTCACTGGGGCTAGGGTGAAGGGGTTAGATCCAGATTAGCAATTTGTTCGCTCTGAACAATGTACAAAATTTATGCTTTCAAAGTGAGTGGTAGCAAAATGCATGCAGTCAGTCCAAATGCAGTTGGGTGGCTGGTGAACTGTTCAGTTGTGCCACTTGTGGATCACTACATTTTTAAATTAGATCACCCAAATTTCAAGAGTGTTACAGGACAAACATCATTCTTCAAAATTTAGTTTATATAGTGTTTCCTCTACACTGTGTGACTGTATGATTCACCCTTTAAATTTAAACCACCCCCCCCACCCCTTAAAAAAAAAAATTCACTGAATGAACACTAATTCTCCCTTATTTTCTCCACAGAAATTGGAAAGAATTTGAGAAAACGTTTCACATAAAAATCTCGAAAAATTACAGACTTCCCACAAAAATTTATGACAAGAGGGAATGTCTCCTCCAACAGAAATATTTCGGAATATGCTTCACATCTGCAACAAGACAAAATTTGCTAAGTCAGCTGGATTGAATGGGGTTCATTGGCAAGTAATCCAATGACAAATTTCTAGGCTAATGAACAAGTATTTGTAAGTAAAACATATTATATATTTGATGATGAGCAAAATTTCCATTGATTACTTTATGAAATACTGTGGTGTTACAGTTGATAAAAAATTAGGAACAAGACCTCATGCCTACTCGTACCACCCTAACCCTGTTCCTGATTACAATTCCCATCAAGACAGAAGTGGGCGATTCCAAGCAAACTGGTCCTGAGGTGAAATTTTTGAAACTGCGTTTTTTACCATGTTCATGGTTGTAGGTATTAGTTCAACATCTCTACTTTCAAGATCCATAGTTATTTTTCTGTCTTTTGATGGTTTCAACCTTTAGTTCATTCCTTAAAGAGTGTTAGTTNGATGGTGGTGGGGGGACCAGGGGAGGGGAGCTACATTTGCGAGGCAGCTGTCAGTCCTCAGGATGATTACTCGACATCATTATAATTATGGTGTCATGGGGAGGGAGGGAGGGGGAAGAGGGATATGGAATAGGGATAACAAGCAAACATGTTTTCACTACTTCAAAACATTAAAGCAAATTTATAAAATGAAACAGAAATTATGAAGCCCCATTTTTTAAAATCATTTTTTTTCTGTGTGGGAAGGTCAAAGAAAAAAAAATGAGCCAGTTTCACTGATTAACCTTAACCCCCCCCTCCCCCCTCAAAAAAAAAAAAGGNAAAGACATTCATTTAGGACTCATGAGGATGCAGTTGAAACATTACCTTGTGTAAGGTGTTCTCATGAAATCTAAAGAAAGCTTTAATATAAATCTAGTTAGAAGCTTGAAAACTTCCAACAACTGAAATCTTGAACCAAACCATATCAAACAACAATAACAACAAGAGAAAAAACAGCAATGAAAGACAAAATCCACATTTGCAGTCCAGAACGAGTTTCTATACTAAACAAAGCAATAACATGGGAAGATGGAAGAAACCTGTCTAAAAACAAACCAAACCCCTGTGTTGTCTCTGATACATATAAGATACAAGGGCAAACTGATCCTTTATCAGCATAAAAAAGATTACCCACGGGATTCATTGTAACAGTGCATGACTGCATGCATAATGCACACATCCTATGCAAACTGGCCATGGAAAAAGAACAGAACTCCACATTTATTGCCAGCATAGGCTGTCATTTAAGTGAAGAAGAAAGTAAAATTTTGCAACATTATTTTGTTGCCTTGGTGCATAATCCTGTATTTGCTTCTATTTTCACTTTAGCATACAGGGAAACTGAGGGGCAAAACTGAAAGAACCATTATTATGTTTGTGCAAAAACATTAACATTTCAAAGCAAACTTCAGGATGATAACAGCATGTGGCAAACTTTGCCTCTACTAAGATGACCCATGAGTGAGGAAAAGAAAACATTGTAGAGAAGATGAATGTCTGTCTGAGAACAGGGGCCCAGCAGTAGTCTTGCAGTGATATTATTTTATCAAGGAAAGCATAAAATAAGCATGCCATATAGTTTTAAGTTACTGGCATTCTATGTGACATAAGTATGTCATTTTAATTTACATAGCATGAGTGTGTCTTCCATCAGTGACCTGAAATTTCATCAATTAAGCCCTCCACAACATACAACAAACATATATATATAAATTTCCTTTGTTACAGTTCTTAGACATCAGAATGCCCTATAGAACTAATAGAAGTAGTAAATCTGTCTGAATGCACCCTGCTGATCTCAACTATATATGTGTATCTATCTTGATGGGCATTAGGCCAATTAGGGTTAGTGATTCCATCTTGATGGTCACTGGGCCTAGGGTAAAGGGGTTAGATCCATATATAGCAATGTGTTCGCTCTGAACAATGTATAAAAAATGCTTTCAAAGTGAGTGGTAGCAAAATGCATGCACTCAGTGCAAAAGCAGATGGGTGGCTAGTGAACTGTTCAGTTGTGCCAGTTGTGGATCACTACATTTTCAAATTAGATCACCCAAATTTCAAGAGTGTTACAGGACAAACATCATTCTTTAAAAAATGAGTCTAAACAGTGTTTTCTCTACACTGTGTGACTTATTGATTCGCCCTATAAATTTAATCCCCCCCCCCCAAATTCATTGAATGACCACTAATTCTCCCTTATTTTCTCCACAGAAATTGGAAAGAATTTGAGAAAAAGTTTCAAATAAAAATCTCCTTGAAAAATTATAGACTTAACTTCCCACTAAAATTTATGACAAGAGGAAATGTCTCCTCCAACAGAAATATTTCAGAATATGCTTCACACCTGCAACGAGACAAAATTTGCTAAGTCAGCTGGATTGAATGGGGTTCATTGGCAAGTAATCCAGTGATGAATTTCTAAGCTAATGAACAAGTATTTGTAAGACATATATGATTTGATGATGAGCAAAATTTCCATTGATTACTTTATGAAATACTGTGGTGTTACAGCTGATAGAAATTACGAACAAGAACTCATGCCTACCTCGTACCACCCTAACCCTGCCCTCGATTACAATGCCCATCAAGACAGAAGTATATTAGGTTAGTCTTTAACCCTAATGTGTCTGCCACAGCAAACATCAGATAAGGCGAGATCTTAAACCTAATGCTGCCTGAAACAGGACCATCAATACTTTTATGTTTAAATGAGATGCTTTTATTTTCTATGTCTGTGTTTAAAATCAAGTGACTACAGTATTTCTAGGAAATCTGGCATTGTGCCCCAGTGTTTCTCTCCAGTTCGAAATCATAAAAATAGATCTAGTATTTTTTAGCATTGATTAATTTTTTCACAGTGTGCCCTGTATTAGCCTTCTATTCCTTCAATATATGCAATGTGCAGCAGAGAAAAATTCCCAAGATATGCACCACAGACAGATAATTTAATACTAACCAAAAATGAAAATTAAGTTATTAAGTAATCAATTTTCAGGCATTCTTTTTTGGACAGAACTAGTTGCTTGTGATAAATAAAAAATTAATATAACTGACACACCCTTGAGATAATAGTATATTTCACAGTTTGCTGTGATAGGCACATTTCAAATCATAATATCCATGTTAAAGCAGGTGTAGGAGGATCAGGTTTAGACAGAAAAAATGCGGCTATGTCGAAGGACAGCACCACAACGATAAGTTATGGACTAGATCGATATTTCGACTAAATCGGTGCTGTTGTTAGAGAAAGCCAAAAATGCAACTTCCCAAGTAGTAATATGTTCTTAGTTCTTAGGCAGGAGAATCCCTTGAGAATTCTCTGTCTTGTCTTGTAAACTCAATGAACAACAACTTTCAATAATAAGAAACATCCGTTTCAACAACAAACATGGTCCAATTTCTTCCTTTCAGTTTCAATTTAAATCAATGGTGATGGCTTTTGGTCAAGGATACAGTCTCAGTCAATACTCAATCAGTCAATCAATGGACCAATCTGACACTGACAGCCATCCTGATGAGACTGAGGACTTGATGGGCATTAGGACATTTCATTTCTGGTTCTTTCCCATGGCCTAAGTCATCATTGCTAAAGGTAACTACAATCACAATCATAGTACCGTTATTCAAAAACACGTAGACTAGACTAATCAGTAGACTAGGCCTAGTCTAATCGTTAGTTAAGTTAGTAAACTAAAATACTACACACCTGCTGCAAAGTGAAGTGGTGTTGATTTCCTCCCAGCCGTATCCTTCGCATTGACATTCTGAGGGGTAATCAGCTTTTTAACTTTGCCCAGATCTCCATTCCTACATGCTTCGAATAATTCCCTGCCTGGGTCGTTCTGGGAGGGAGCACTGCTTTCAGTTGTCAGTGCAGCCCGACGACCCGTCGCCATTTTGACTCAATCATAACATCTCGTGAAGCAACAACATTCAAATCGAGACGACACGAGAATGGTGTTCGCCCCTATCAAAACGTTACTAAAACTCAAATATGAGCCACGAAATAATGGTCCAACAGTATTGCTTTCGCAAGGGTTGCGTGAAGTTCTGCATACGTTTGTGATAGAGAGAAATTTTGTAAAAATCATCTTATAATAAACGGTAATGGCAGTGTTACTATTACAGGGTTAATTTTGTTTAAGGCTAGGTTTTACCGGCGTAAGTTTATTTAGGGTGTGTGCATATTTGCTTGCTATTTAGTATTTTTGGCATTTTTATGTACAATTTGGTTATAACAAACTTTCCTGTTTCCTGCTTGTTTGTTTCAGGTGTTTGTGAACAAGACAACTCAAAATCTTACCAGCCAATTTACATGAAATCTCATGTTTAGGTCGGATTTGGTTATAGCAATTTCATTAAGAAACGATTAGGCCTAACCTTTAATATGTGTCAGGGCTAAAGAACGTATCTCATACAGTAATTCACATATATATGTAAAATGTTGCCAAAGTAACTCAAAAAGTTTCTGTGCAAGTTTCATGGCCTTGTGGGAATGCCAAGTTAGGTCTAAAATAAAGTGTAGTGTGTTTTGGTGTGTATGAGATCGAAATAATATATCTCGTGAAATGTTTTTAAAGTGGTATGTCACTAAAACAATTTAAGAAGTTACTAATTTGTGTGAAACTTTATTGAAGGGTTAGCACTGAGATTCCTCATCTATGAAACTTATTTTGGGGAGATTTGGAAGTCTCAAAAAGGGCAATTGCTTTAGGGGCATGTAAATATCACCAAATATCCAATTAAACAATCCATGTCAGGGAACTGAAAGAATTATACTTTAGTGTGCATCAGATTAAGTAAATGGATCTAACAAAATGCATTTTGTACAAATAAAATGCTGCACATATATGCTCGTGATGTCCTGGTTGCATTTTAGAACTAGCATGTCCAAAAGAAAATGTTGAGCATAATTAGGAATACTGAAGGATAGATTTTAATGTCTAGTTAAATATTTTTACTAGTTGGCATTTGATGTAAATGTGACACTGAGCTAATAGTAATGAGCCTGTAAAATAAAATTTGCCAGTAATGGTGCTAACCTCCTAGTTAAGTAAGTTCCATTGTATTAGATAACACAACTGCTGACATTGTTATTTGTGGGTGCAAGGCAATTGAAAAGAAGAAAGATAAAGGTTAAGCATGGCTTGTTTATTGCACGACTTGAAAGCGAATAAACAAGTCCAAGCTTGTAATATCAAATTCAGTGTACATTTTGCCCCTTGAGAACCTTAAATGCCTGTGTGGACAAAACTGAGTCATCACAGGTTTGGAAGTCTTGACCTCTTATATAACTTTTCAACATTGCTTTACCTCCATACAACCATGTCAAACAATTTGTCTCATGAACTAAAAGAGATGTCAAAATTTTCTCATAAACATGTCAATGGCACTTTGGACAGTTAGGCTCTCAAGAGGTGATTAAGGTTGGCAACCTCAGTAACTAATGTCTCATTTTAGTGTTTCGATAAAAGTATTTTCCAATGCTGTGTGCAGTTTGATCATTTTCCAATGCTTTCATCCTGATATATACGGGTGTCACCCTGATTTGACATATTGTGGCTCTGTTTATTTATACAATATTAAAATGAATGCAACACAACAATGTGTTAAGTGAACTTTATATAATAAGTTTATTTTTTAGGTGAATATATTAGCCCTCTAGTGCCCAGCATATCAGATCTGATACATTTCGTGGAACAAAGAAAAAGCAATCCAAGATCATCACCCCACCATAATAGTGTGAAGTCGCATGAGCGGGCATTAGCCTGGATATGAGACTTATAAGCCGCATTATTATTATTATTATTATCATTTTGATGCTTGCTCCAGCATAGTGGATCCATAAGTGATCCAATAACTGGAGCTCGGACTTTTTGTGCCATTGTAAATAGGGCTGGCCACTTGAGGGTTAAGTTTATATTTTCGGTGAACTTTACATCATCAGGGACAGCCAGCTGCAGAAAACAGACATTCTTATCTGGTGTGACAATTTCATCTTAAACTCATAGTGATTTAACAAGAGCTACAAAAACACTATAATAAATGTTCACTTATTTCAAATACATAAGTTATTGTTACTATGACTAGATTGTTGGCCAGCTGTGAACTGTCTTTTCCTTTTCACAACTACCTTTATGATATGAAAAAATATAAAATTCCATCACCTCATATTTTTTATATCCCAACAATAAGAACTGAGTACAATATGTACAATTCATGCCATTTATGTACCTTATGTAATTTCAGTTTAACTGAACTATAGTTGAAATACAGTCAACTCCGCTAGATTGCAGCTCCTTGGGAGCAATGAAAAAGTTGTGATTATAAGACTACCTATCTCTTAATTAACATGCAATGCCAACTAGGCCACTCTTCATATATCTTGAAATAACTTTATTATAGGTTCCTATTACACTGACATGGAATCATAACTGCATTACCAAACATGTTGGGCATGAGCTATAAAAAATCTTTGACTGAAGTCACTTTTGTGCAGCCCACATCCCAGTAGCATGACATGCAAATAGAGTGTCTTGCATGAAAGTATCTGTTATTTAAGTAGCCTATTTCCATATCATCCACTGGTCAAACACCTATCATACATCATGTACTGCACAGTACAGAACACTGCCCCATCCTTCACAGACACTTTATATGTAAATTATGCTCAAGGAAAGACTTTGTCACAAAGCTTCTGATGTGCTGTTGGTATACAGCAAGAACTATCCTGTTAACCCTCTGTCTCTAACACGCATGCCCTCTGTCTCTAAACTGTTGCACAAATTTTTTGTCCCTTGAAGTCCTTCTTGCGCTGATGTTTTGCACAAAAGGTCACTAAAATAGTACAATGAAGCAGAGTAATATTTCAAGAATCCAGTAACTTTATAAAGGAACTCTGAAAATTGTTGCTATCAACAGGAAGTTGTGATAAAGTGGGCTGTGATGAAGCATAAACATACAATATGTCATGTATGCGTATCATAAAATTCATTCTACTACTCCAGCCACTGTTTCATGCTACACAAAATATCATTACAGTTCTCCTATGTGACCTCAAGCTACACTTAATAAACATAAAACTGTGCTTGACTTTATAATCTTGAATCCATTTCTTTTTTCTAGCTCCTGTAGTTTGATAATAATGTGCTTAAATAATATGGCTCAGAAAGACAGAGAGAGAAAATGAGAGGAAAATCAAGGTCAGGTCAGCAGAGGGAATTACAGTTAATCAAATGAGACACTGCATTATTCTGCTAACCGATAGTGTTTGAGCACTGTGAAAGTTGAAGGTTTTAATCATTAATAAAGATATACACTGCAGTTTACAGATGGTATCTACAGTTATACGATATGATGCATAATCCAGCACCTTTCAACATATCATGGGGATTTTCCATTTTGTGAGCATGCTGATACCTGATATATGGTAACCATTCTCAATGCCTATAATGCTTGTATTTAATTTACAAACAAAAAGTTCAGCTACTTTAACATGCAAAGATTTACAGTACTGGAGCTTCCCACAGAAAATTTAAGTTCCTTTATTTATAATGAAGTTATTTTGAAATCATTTTTTCTTTTAGGGAAGAATAATGTCATGAATGGCTGAGTGCTCACTGGTCCACTATGAGAGAATCATTAACAGTGAAACAAATCATGCAAAAGAAGCACTGTCTTCAAGACAGACTGCACTGCAATATGTAAAACATACGAACAGTTGGACTTCTTCTCAAATTCTTATGGTGCAACTCAATCCTTGAGTTGACATTTTCCTTTGGCTAAAGACACATTTTCCTGGATATCTGATGCTTGTGCCTCTATCAGCAAGCCTACGATGATACTTTTGCATAGACCAAGTTTACCGGGAATTTGGCTGGTAACTGCTTTAATATTCTAAGCACCTGCCTAATTTCTTTATTGATTCTCCATTGATTAAAGACATACATCTGGAATCACATGTGAATTCATTACAACACAGCGCATGACACAGTGAAACATTTATTGTGTAGGCGTGAAATTTGTAATATATTACAAGACTTCATATCACAGTGGTTGTACAGAAGAAGTCTCCAAGGGCTGAATGTATATTAGATATTAGTGCAAAGTAACAGTTTATGTATCACAAGAACTTCTTAAAATCAGTTTGCATATGCTTGACTTTGTGCCATGAAGGTATATAATTTCTCAACTGATACTCTGCTGGTTAACATTTCTGCATGCAAAATGTCTAAAATAATCTAAGGAAATATTTCCCCATATTCAGTTGTGCGCAAAGCTTCTTTAGCTTCCTCAACTGAAATCAAATATGGTGGAACCGATAACAAAAGCTCATCTTTAATTAATAAAATGAAGTAGCACAGTTTCCCATTGATGAGATTCCTATATCAAATTGGACGGATGATGTATCAGCAATAAAAAATAAAGAAGAGGATGGCATTGTAAATAAATAACATCATAATCACAACACTTTAACAGCAACATAAATTACCCAGTTCTCTTACTACACAAACTGACTACAGTCGAGCACGGAAAACTCGAATTTCTCCGGGATCGAAAAAAGTGTTCGAGATTTCCGTAATTCGAAATTCCCGTGACGGCAATATTTTCACAATTACCATCGACTAGGGGAGATAACCACACGACACTAATCTGCTCTGATCTTAACATAATTAGAATTACCACCCTTCCCTGTTTCCGACGTTCCACATAAAATTATGACAAACAAATTGAATTTAATGAACAGAAGACGAAAATCACCTGATTTCGTCAGAGTAGATCGAACTTCGGTGCATAAGTGTAATAATCCTGATGTGTTCGACGTTATTCGAGGAAAAGAAAGAAATTAGGAGCGGCACTATTGCCAGTCTGCTATTACCTATTGCCCCGCCACGTCACTCTATGCGCATCGCGTCATGTAAGACGCAATAAAATTTATCGCAGCGTGTGTTGACCTAGTCCACCACCCGCCAGGTCGCTCTGCATGCTCAATCACTACACCACCCCCCTCCCGCTGATTCAATAGAGCCACACAAAGCATTGTCTTGATCCCTTGCCCATTACCACGGCACTCCCGCACTCCTTTCCCTTATCACCAACACTGGGACGAGCAACGCCAGACAAAGAAAGGCTTTATCGGTCATTTCGCCGCTTTGAGATCGAGTAGATGATGAAATCGTTCGAGAAATGCGTGTTGAGAGTTCTAGAAAATCGTGTTAACAATACAAAGAAAATAGAGGCATTTAAAAGGGGCCGATAACAGCGTTCGACATTTCCGTGAATTCGAGATTAGTGTGTTCGAGTTTTCTGTGCTTGACTGTACATCATTTCAGAAATGCAACAAGTTTTTCATTTCCCTGATACATTAAAAAAACCAATGACTCATGGTTTTCTCATGCCAAATTACATGTACATACATCATCTGATGGACATACAGTGGAAACCGCATAAACCGAGGTGCTCGGGAAATGGTGATGGCCTCGGTTTAAGTGTGTTCGGTTTAAGTAAGGGGAGGCCACTGGGTAACTTCAATGTTGCCAAAGTATTCCATGGTTATTGCTCTCCCCACCTCCTCACCCCTCTCCTGTGCACTGACGCCATTGATTGATAAATCGCCTGTCTCACTGACGGCATAACAGAATTCCTGGTACTAGTCTGTATATATTCTTCAGAACAATATTATATTTTGCTATATACAGCACCAAATAAGAAAAAGTCATGTAAAGTGAAGTAAATTTTGAAGACTTTACATGTAAGTTAACATCAACAGTTCAACTTTCCTGTTTTGTCAAATAATACACTATGAAAGTAAGTGCAATGAGACACCTCAGTGAATTACAAAAATGGGAGAAATCAAATCTCAACTGAATCTACCTGCATTCCATGCCCTAGGTAAAATCAGTCTTGTCTTCTGCAGTGGATGGATGCAACTGTTAAAGGCTGTATCTTATAATCAGCTTGACATGTGTGCACACATATATTCAGAAAGAAAATAATTCTGATCTGCATCAAGATATCATCGCTCACTGAAAGTTCATGGTCTTAATTTTTTTCTTCTTGTAACACTCCACAAATCTATAGAGAGACGCCTCCAAAAATATAAAAAAAATTGGGTTATTTCCTTTCCTTCCTTCAATTTAAAATTCACATCCTTGCATTTCTACAAATGCTGTATTTCTACAAAAACTATGAAGTACACTCATTAAATTAACAGAAAATCATTTAAAAGGAATAGTAACAGTAACTCTTGAAATATACACAACAGATATCAGCATGTGACAAGCACAATGTGTGCAGAGTTATAATAATAAAGCACATATCACAAGAATTTAGAATGGATATATTTATGGACTGTATATGAAAAAACTATCTTTCTAATTTTGGGGGAAAAAATTAATGATGAAAAACAAATTTATACTGACACCAAAGGGTTATCAGCATTACTATTTCTTGTTAATAATGACCATGACAAGCCCAATGTTTATGAGCTCATGATGCCATTTTGCCATTTATATTAATATAGAACAGGACTACCCAGACTTCTCTGTCCAAAGCTTGCAAGAAACATGAAAGCACATGAGGATTCTTCAATCCAATGATAAAGTAATACTGATGAAGATAACATAATTGTTTCAAAACTGTTCTGCTGAAGATCTATGGACAGTTTGGTCAGATCCCATAGTGAGGGCTGCCAGTGCTCTGAATATGGCTCAGAAATTAATCTTTAACAAACAAATACATACACGCCTTTCTCTGTAAAGTGGCACTCGTACTTGGTATTGTTTTCGACTTCTGTTTCATCTCCTCTCTAGCAAATCCCTTAAGGTTACCATAACATAATTATTCATGCAGCATTAGCTAAGCAGCACAGTTTACCACACAATGAAAATGCTAATTATTTTGTAATAAAATCCCCCAACAAAAAACAAAAATCCCTTGAACAATAAAAAAGTATTGCACATTGTAATGTGAACATTTGGGGTATCCCCACATTGTCAAAGCAACTGTGACATCCCTAATTGCATGTGTGTAATACCCAGGGTGAACAAAACTGGTGCTTTATGCTTAGTATTTTCTTGAGAATAACCAGACAGTTTAATATCTCTTCAGTCTTTATCAAGCCCAGTTCCATTCAGGTGTTTAATTAATATTTTACTTCAAGAATTATAAATGTTTATACTGACTGAAGCTAATCCCAACTGAGCAAATCTGATTGCATTTAATCAAAAAGAAAACAACATTTATATTAAAATAATGCAGTTTAGTGATGTTTAGGAATTTACAGGCATTATCATTCTGCCATTTAATGATCTATGGAGAAACACAAAAGATAAATGCTGTTGTTTGAAGTAATGCATTGAATTTCTATTGATCTGCATAACATTTGAAGTGCTCTGAAATCAATCCTTACCGTATATGATTAACAAATACATTTTTGCAAAAATATTTTGAGTGCCATGTACATTTTCTAGAGTTGTGTTATGAGGCTTTTAATTCAAGCATCTGCATTCAATTTTCTCACAGAATCTCTTTTCAGCTGATTATCATTAAAAAAGTGCACTATGTTCACAGTATTGCACTTAATTAAATCAAGCACACGCACACCATGCAGTGTCAGCTTTGATCTATTCCAGTCCAAACCCCTCTGCGTTGTTTATGGCTGCAAGTAGTTTCTGCTTGAGAATCTTTTTGCTTTTGTATGGAGGCAAAACAAGCTGATTGAAGCATGTATGAGACATGGGCAACCTGTTAAAAAAAGAAATCAATCTCGTTCAATACTGTGATAAAAATATAACACAACATGCTCAATGACTTTTGGAGACGCAATTGAAGAGCGTTTTTCCAGAACGCCCTAAGTCCACTTTTGTTGAAAATTTAGCTAAGTGTTTCACACCAAGGCATTCCTGCTCTCTTTTCATCCCGTGATTTGCTGATGCTTCAAAATCAGCTTAGTCCACATTAACCAAGCTGGTAAAATATTGCCGTTTTTTCTAAAGGGGTTAAGTCAAAGCTCTCTGGCTTTCCAAAACGCGATTAGTCCTCACGCATGGGCGGTGTCGGTCACTTCCTCGGACGTGGGAGGTTGGTATCGAGTTGGAGTTTAACTATAGAATCTTCTTGTTGTGAGGATGTTAATTAATTTTTGAGGCTTGGAATACTCTGAATTTAAGAAAATATTTGACAGACATTGTATGTTTATCTTAGAACGCAGAAATTTATTTTGAATATAAAGAGGGCGACTACTTGCATCTGGTTCGCCCATCTTTACAGGACTTGGTCACTTTTGAAAGATCACTTATTTTAGTAAAACTAAAACCTGACATTTTGTTGAATAGAACCTGTCTGTCTGTTTTCAATGATTTCTGCACAAGTTTTAATTTTTTTTTTGTAATTGTTAATTGTACATTTTTAAAAATCTAAATGTAGTAGATTCACACACACACTATTTCTCTCTCATGCTCTCCCATTCACACACAAACACACTCACTCTCTCACACATATGCACACATCAATCAATTAATTCAATTTCAAATATATTTTATTACAAGACAATGCCATCAGTGAACAAAAGATTTTCCCCAGTAATGTCAATGTTTCAGAAGGAGCTAAGTCCATGGACTTAGAGCGTTTTGCAGAATCGCACAATTTGTCAACAACATAATTTAATGTATGAGTTTACAAAGATTTCATTTAACATGTCCCTAAAGTTACTCTTAAAATACTCTTACTTTATGTGGAGAGAGGAATTTGATATTTAATTCCATCTGTCTTTCACATAAAATTTGTTTCTACTGACAAAAAATGTAAATTGGACTTAGGGCGTTCTGGAAAAACGCTCTTCAATTCATAAGTCTTCAAAATATGCATATACAAAGATAAGCTCGTGACTAGGTAAAAATATTTTATACTGGTGATACCATGCTCAGGTTTTCTCCTTCATTTCTAAGGCTGATAAAAAATGTATTGCCAAGATATTGCTGACATGGCTTAGAGTGGACAGACTGAGGTGAGAGTATTTTTTATCTGAGTGTACGAAGTGTCCACATCTGTTTTTCGCTACCTGGAATATACAGTGGGCTCTATTTATCTAAGCCCAGATGTGGAAACTAAATGAATTTCGTACTAATATACCATGAGATCATGCAGTGCAGTCTTGAAAGAATGGTTGTTGTATCAGAAAGCTGAGTTACAAGATGTGGAAGTAGGTGAAGAGCCCTGCATACACAAAGCAACACAGAGTCAAAAATGTAATAATTACTTCTTTCTGGTGCATGAAAATACTCCATAGCAAATTTGACATGAAACATGTGCAATCTTAAAATTTCATCCATTCATCCTGTACTTACAAATTTGTGTCATCAATGCGAGAAATCTTGAAAGTCATTTCACTGATGCCTCCAATAGGTATACGGTCGCTACCTGTAGCAAACAGTAGTAACCGCTTCTGGGTCTCTGTGGGCAGGTGTAGCACAACATCCCAAAAGTATCTGGAACATTTATCAGAGGGAAGAGACACAATAGATAATATGTGGAAAATACACTGCAAATATTGCATTTGTGAAGTTAATGATCATAGGTAATCAACTACCTACACCTCAGCCTATGGCATGGCCCGCAGCAGTGATTCCTTAAAAATACTCTGAGCAAAAAGTGCAGTACAGATTATTGTTGATAATATGCTGTCATAAAGAATACAAAGTCATAAAAAAGCTTCATTCCCCCATGATAAATTCAATGGAGAGTTCAAAGGGGTTTCAAAACTTAACGGGCCGCTAAACTGTAACTATGACATTTATAATGCCAGCTTTGTTTCTCTACATTCCACTTATATAATTTATAATAATTATACGAGTGTGTTGCCCCTTTTTATCCATTTCAACAGCAAGATATTTGACTTAAATCCTTCAGTCTGATTATTGAGAAAATAAATCTAGGATGAGTTTTGACATTAAACAATACTTGGAAGAATAAGTAAGGAGACAATTTAATACTCAACAATACATAAATATATGATGATCACCTTATAGGGGGATCATTTGCTGAGAACCCATCATATACTGAAACTTTCTTCAAGTCTTCCATCACCAGTTTGGGGCTTCCACAGACCAACATTTCTACTTCCTCTGGTCGAAGCATCTGAATCATGAACAATGAAACAATCATTCAAATGCTCACAAAAAAGTATTTGTATGCATAATGAAACTGTGATCTAGTTGGGTTCAACCTTATGTCTCAGCAAAATTTCCTGTGACTGAGTAATTCTAAATGAATCAATGAAATTCAAGCATTATTCCGTTACATCTTGTTTCAAACTTAATAATAAAAACTTAGTGTTGTTTATACATAGCATGACATACACAACTACCAAATTACAATGAGTATACTCACAATAAGGGCATTTGATGCACAAACGCTGTGAAAGCCATGATAGAAAGCTTGAAACTGTGCATAAATTGAATTGTTGATGACCCACTCAGCATACAGCTGTACATATTCTGTGGAACAAAAAAATATGTTAATCAACTACCAGATAAAACATATGATGTCGAACTTTCTAACAATAATAAAATATGAAAATTAAATATCCACAGTCTTCTCCATACCATAATGTTTGCTTCTGAGATCTTCTACCACGCATATCTCAGCTTTTCACAGAGAGTCAAAAGGTTATGATTCAAAGATTCTGCTATTCTTTCCCATGAAGTACTTCAGACACTTGTAGACAGGGTAAGATGGTGAACTACTGCCTGAGAATATTTCTAGGTGGTGCCTGAACAGGAAGTGAAAACAGCAATTTTAGATTTAATAATATATAAGATTAACTGATGGCTCTAGTGGGGGCAACATCCTTAGTGTGTTTGTGTCAGTGGAAATACTCACAAACTGAAGAGCCAGCTGCTTTTCTTTTGCCTAACCAAGAATTGCACCTTTGTGCAGAACATTGGATCATCAACCAGAGTACTCAGACATGTGGAGAAGTCAACCTATCCCACTTGTGTCTGATCATGACACTGTTACAGCAAGGACGGAAGAGAGGAGAACCACTTGTACTACCGGCCTTAACACCAAGTTACTGCCATAGGACATTAAAGCCCATTAATGACAGTTGCACCTGACGATCACTGAAGTACTGAGATAGAGGGATCATAATGATGACTAACTTAAGGGCAAGTGCGGCACCCTGTAGGGGTAAAATTGAGTAAAATTGTGTAAAATGAGTTTAAGGCAGTTTCTTAAACAGCGACATGTCCTTTATCGAATCCTGAAGTTATTTTCATGATACCTGTCTCAAAAAGTGTATTTTGATGCAAAAGGAAATGATCACCCTTTCTCAAATGCATCTGTCGGAAAATCTTTATCGTCAATTATCTCAAAATCACAGTTTTCGCCACTCTATCCCTTCGATCTGACTTTTTTCTGGTCCAATTGACATAAAATTTTGCATAGCAACTCTCCAAGGCCTGTTTTGAGAATGTCGTGGGCTTTTTTCGATATCTTGTGTTTTTGTTTTTGTTTTTTAATTTTTAAAGTTGAAAATTCTCAAAATTTTCAGTGGTTTTTTATGGCTTTTAAAAAAAAATTATTAAAAAAAACTATCCAAGAAATCAAAAAAAGCCCGTGACATTCTATTTTAAATAAAGTGATCTTTCAGATGGAAAAAAAACCCAGCATCCTACCATCTATTGTTCTCCAGATCGAAGGGTTCAAAGTTATGCAAAAGTCATCCATGTTTTCCAATATGGCGGCCAAACATTTGGCGTTTCCATAGCAATAGAGGGAGGAAATTGCGAAAAAATCCCGTTTATCTTCCTTCCTGGCCCTACGTGACCAATTTTTCACCCCAAAATGACAAAGTTCCCTTTATTAATGAAAATACCTAGTTCTGCCGCGCGTGCCCTTAATGGCTGAAAATTAAAATTGAAAACTTATGGTAAAATCCCACCTTTTCTGTTTTCATTTGTGACAGGGATACTCTCACCCCCTGGCTTTAATGGCACAGTCTTTGTTCCTCCAACTGTAGACTGGACTACCTGCAATCAATAGTACATAATATCTAGTCCTCATTCACTACAACTCTCATAAAGTTTACATCACAGGAAATAACAATGGTCACATTACAGACAGAATGCAGTTTGCCACAACTTTAATTGTTGCTTATAAAATATAGTCAAATTAGTGTATTCCTGTTTACAGTAGCCATTCTACACATAATGAAATAAAAGCTGTTGACTAACTATTGATAAGAAAACTTTCAGATAAATTTACTGTGAACAATGAGATTCAAATATCTTTGTACACATTTTTCCAATAAGAAATGTTGTTTTAATTCAGTTGTCACCTACCTCAAAGGCTAACCCAAATATATCCTCAACATCTCCATCATAATCCAGCAAATCTTGCAATCCCTTTGCCACCTCCTACAGAAAATAAAATTTCATTCCATTGGTAACATTAAATAACATTAACCATTTAGAGAGAACTATTCAAATGCCGAAATGTCTAACAAATTCAAGGAGGGTAATAAAATTATTTATATCTTTCTGTGTTGAAAGTAGATCCTCTATAATGAAGATAAAATCTAACTACTGTGGAGCACAGTTAATATGGACATACTTAGTATGTAAACATGGATACACAGTACAGTATTTTTGGTCTCAACTTTTCTTCTGTGAGGGTAGTATGTATTTCTGTTGATAAGCACACTTTTGGTCGGTTTCAAGGTGTATGCATAATCTGTGCTGAACTGTATTTGAAATATCAGAAATTTCATTTATGTTATCAGTCCCATGCATTCATGTAAGCAAGAATGCAATGTACTTACTGGCTGTACGCCTTTGAGGTCATGAAGTGTCACACTGCACACCCCAACTGTGGCTCTTGGATTGTTGAAGGGAACAACTGCAGGGGACAACAGCTTGCGGTAGCATACAGGTGGAAAGCGGATATCAAGATTGATGGAGTTGTACACTGCCAAGCCCATGAGCTGGTATTAGGTTAAGGTAATTGTGAAACGTTAGATTTCAGTACACAGAGCCTGATACCTGAGCAAACATTGAGCTGAAAAGCAGTTCTGAACTATCTCTCTGACTACCTTGTTGTCACTTCAGATTTCTTAAGCTGTACTGGAAGCTGCCTGTGGCCCCATAGTACATAATGCTCCACATGGATTGTCCCAAAATGGGAAATACACAATATAACTGTCATGATGTCTGAAAAAGGATACAACACCAACTAAGTTGAACTCTTGATAGTTATCACAAGGATTTGGGCTGAACCAAAAGACTCCAGCTTGTTTATCATAGTTGAACATACCTGTAAAAAGACATACAAATACAGGATAAGGCACCTAAGACTGAGCTTATATCCCACTGTCAGTATGAGATTGTTAGTTACATTTACCATATGTTAGGGAGACAAGGTAACACTATAAAATCCTTCAATGTGCATTTGAAAGATCATAAAATGCATAATGTGCACCGATCCAAATAATTGTGAATGACTGGGATCAATCAAAAATACTGTTCCCTCACTTCCATGACACATATGGTGAAACAAGTTCCGAGCAAAACCTAAACTCTGCAGCCTTCAGGCATACATGAGTAAGAAGCACAATGATTGGGCTGCAGTGCTAGACAGTTTGTCTAATGAGTGCTATGACCTCTGAGAGTTATGATATTTTTGAAAAATAAATTACATTCATTAGGCATTGCTAAACATCCTTCTCACTAAATACAAGAGCATATAAAATGTAACTTTTTGCATTAAACTGTCCATTATAACACTCCACGAGCCTACTGGTCCACATGATAATCCCAACAGAACCAATTTAAGAGTTTTATGGGAAAACGAAAAAACTGAATTATTTCCATACTACAGGTCCCACATACTAGGAAATTTCTCACAAGTATACTTTTGCTCATAGGAATTTGGTACCTAATGTCTCTTCTTGATATTTTTTTTTTTCTGAAAAATGCTTGAGGTGAATAGCAGAGCTGCTGACAGAAATCTGCACAGTTGTACCTCCTTATCTTTTAGACGGTTTTCTTGTGTGCAATTTTCTGTTCCTGTTAGCAAGCAATCCTTTTCTCCAGTTTTGAAGGTGATTCAGTGTTTTTTTCCCTCCTTTTGTAAAATTTCAAAAACCAGCTTTGTGAGATTTTATCCTACAGACCACAATACATCACAGCAAATATTTAAATATGTCAACACTAATCAAATAATACTAACAATCATGGCAGGGTGCACTTTTACATGCAACATGTCACTACTGACCATAATTTGGGAGAAAAATCTGCCTCACAAGAAGCAAGAACCACTCTTTAGTGAGCCCTCCCATGTCCAAGCCTGGTTCTCCTGTGAAGGACACTTTCAGCTTCTTCTTTAGGTCATGCTGTTTTTTTGCAATCTGCACAAAAACAGTAGAATCCCGTTAACACTGTATTGAAGGGACAGGCCGAATCTCAGAGGATTAAGAGAATTCTGAGTTATCCATTTCTTGTATATGGGGAATATTAGTCTTTCATAATACTGCAAGAGTATAAGGTATATTGTGCTTTCAAGCTGCATGTTGTTGAGGATCACTGTGCCTTGTCGACATCTTTGATTAGTACTTCAAAGGGAGAGAAAACTTCATCAGCAGTGGCTTGGTTTTTCCTCTCTCTCTCACTTTTTCCTTTCTCGGCATTGCAACAGTCCTCATTTTATCACACCCTCCCTGAAACTTGTTATCAGGTTGCTGCAAGTATTTTACTCTGAAGACAGCCCTTGGATGGGATTTTCATCCCTTGGATGGGATTTTCATCCCTTGGATGGGATTTTCATCCCTTGGATGGGATTTTCATTTGGGTTAACAGAAATTTTGGGTAAAGTATTATCATGTTAAGTAAACTCTACTGTACATAGCAAAGGTTATATATGTAAAAGTTACTCTGTGCCTGAGTGAAACACAAGGTGAATCCATGATGAAGCCAAGGGGTGTTCCCAACTAACAAAGTTGTGAGGTCTATCACTGAGACCACCTCATCCTGCAACATATCTGAGTACAGTATACATCCAGGCAACCACCACACTTGTCAGGTCTTTCACATCTCATCCCTGTTACATATTTAAGTACTTCACTCAGTGTAAACGGTCATGCCAGTGACGGCAGAAAGGTAAGCCAGTCAACAAGTTTGTGTCATTGGCACTTAGTTTCCAAAGACCTTCATAGTTTATCTTTTTTCCTTTCTGCTTCATGTGTAGGCTGTACTCTTCTAATATCACATTACTGATTATAGATCAAGTTGGAAATGTGATAGATTTTACTTTTAGCTATTGATGACAATAGCTCAGTAGTTTTTCATAGCTTTTTCCGTAAGATTTTGGTTAGAAAATTTGCAGTAAAAAAAGTAGTATTTCCTTAAAATAGTTCTTACTTGTCAGGAAATTTTATGATTAAAAGATTGGTTTATATTTTTTCTTCACATTATGTTAGTATTTTATGTTGCCCTGTTTTGCATCCAAAACTAAGGGCCAGGAAGCACTTATTTCTATAAGAGATCTGGAGTTCCTTGGGAAGAAACATAATTTCAAGAGGCCAACAAGGCCAAAGATACCACTAAATTTTATGGAGTATGACAGTGTACAATTGTGTACATCCATTGAATTATCCAGAGAGTGAAGATCAGAAAAACCTGTACCTCATTCAAGGAATCAGAGACCAGGTGAGATCGGCGGACATTCAAGTTGAGGAACAGCATGCCTATATCTGGTAACTGTCGACGTTGTACTTTGGCAACCAGACTTTTCTGAAAAGGAAAAAAATGCACAAAATCTCACCATTAATTTCTTTCTAAACATTTCTAGTTATCTGTGCGAATACAATGCTCTATCTTCCACAATGGATCAATATATGTATCCTGAATGCATATGCCCTTCATTGTGTATGTAGAACATAAATGGTATGAGTGTCAGTGAACCTAATGTAAATAATATTGTGCATGTAAATACTTATCAATAATAACTTCTAATTATATATTTGAGTGAAATTTTGCACTGTGGAGCTTCTCAGTTAAGTTCATGGCAAGGGTATGGATGAACTTTAATACACTAAATTCTTATGGAATGTAATGGTACATCAAAATGCAAGAATGTGTTTTCACATGACTATATAATGTATAGATGCATAATGCATACTACTTGACTCAAACTCATTCTGAAGAACTAAAACAGCTAATGAACACAGAGGCTACAAGGAAATACCAAAACCACAGTCCCTTCCTATAAATGACAAGGACTCACACACACCTATCCTTTCTTACCCTAGCCATGATAATCATTTGTTGTTCAGAATCCTTTTGAAGAATAGTTCTCTTGGCTGTGATGCTCAGTATAAATGGATACTGACAAAAGGAGAATCTGGTGAAAACAAAGATGACAAAGTAAGAGTTGTCTTTCTAATTGGTGGCCCTTAAAGTAGTACTGTACTACTGCCCAGCTTAGACTACCCAACAAGTGACTGAAAGCATTGAGTAATTTGCTTTCCATTGTTATGAATATGATACAGGTAACAAAACTAATGGGTAGGCCAGATAACAAGTTTCGTTGAAGTCTTTGGCCGTGCTAAAATCAAACATCATCAACCAGAAAACTATAAAAGTGAAAATGGCCCACATGTTCAGGTCAAACGAGTGTGACACACAGGTTCTGAAGCCTTTCTCTAGCTTGCTGGCAAACTATCATCAAATGCCATTTGATCCATCCATACATGAAACCAGCAAAATGTCACTTTTGTCAGGAATTTATGCAAAAAAAAACAACAGAATTTAATTTCAGTTCAATGTAAGACAAGTCCTGGACTTACCCTGCATGAGAACTGGGGTTCTGCCAGGCATAGTACTCAGCCATCAGGTCCAAATGATCCAATGTGCTGTTGTAGAACTCTATGTATTGGACTAATGGAGGGGTGTGCAAACTATTTGCTGCATCTGTAGAGTGAAAAATGTATATACACAAAGTTTTGGGTGTTACCTGAACAATCTGGACAGTTATTTCATCAAGTTTTGTAGAGACTAGAAATTGATTATTTAAATGCATCTATACACTAGATTTAATATAATCAGGAAAGCCACAATGTGACAGTGTTTTGCTACAATTCTGCCATGCTTGCACATGTGAATCCTTAGATGAGATCAGTACAATGCTGTTGATCATGCAATTTGATAAAAAAAAAATTAACTGAATTGGTCCTTAAGAAGATTTACACTTTGCAAAAGTGTCTGTAAGTATGTTATAAAAGTACTGTAAGTCAAAAATGCTGCAGATATGAAAGTGATACTAGTCCTATGACAAACTTTCAATAGACTCTCCATCAGTAAATAGAATTGAGAATGCTGTTTAGTTTCATGAATACTCACTGAATAAAGCCAAGACTTTCGTTGCACTAGGAATCCACCAAGAGCACTTTGACAATGGAGGTAAGTCATCAGGCTTTGGTGGAAACAAGCGGACGGATATAAAATTGTGTATTCTTTCGATGATGGCTCGAAACCTGTCACTTTTTAACCTGAAAAAATAATAATGGGTTTGTCTTAAATACTAACAATGTTGCTTATATTATTCTAGCACTGTCAATCAATTGCAATCACGTCCCATTAGAATAGCAGGAAGTGTCTCTAACTGCATTTGTAACACAGAAACATACTCTAGTTTTGTTTTTATTATTGAATGTTATTTTGCCACTAAGATAAAGTAATTCAGCATTTTAAGGGTTAACTCATCTATAACAGAGGCAATCTGTAATTGTGCAAAGTCAACACAAAATGTCTAGTTTCTTGGAGAGGTAGCATATTCCTAAATCTTTAAGAACTGGAAATCATCATTGTTAACAACATGGCAGTATGGTGTGTCAGTAGCAGGCTCATACATTCTTGCTCATTATCATTTCCCCTGCTCAGTGTCTTGCCAACAGATCTAATTCACTTGTCTCCATGTATATCCATGTGTACATACCTTTTCAACCAATGCACCAAGTAATGGTGGTCATGGTCTGACAGCGCAGCTATCTGTCTCAAGAGGTGGGCAAATATCACATATGCTGTCTGGCTGCTAAACTGAGGGTTCTGTTAATAGTAACAAAGACCAATAAGGATAAGCTTTCACTTGATTGCAGGACCCTGATAACATCAAAACCCAAATTTTACAGGAGAAGAAAAAAAAAACTTAGCAAAGCGATTCTTTTGAAGTAAGCTTTACTAGTGAATAGGATTAATAGCATTCAGTATATTGAGTTAGAACTTACTAAATAGAATTTGATCAGTTTTTGTCACTGATGTTGCTTGAAGCAAAAGTCTGACTTCGGCCAATATTAATTTAGTGCTTTACCTTTCTCATCTGTGAAATTTTGTGAAGTGTCTGAAGAGTTATATGCATTATTGTAATACGTACCCATCTCAATGAACTATATAATTATACAAGAACATTTTTACATGCTCAGAATTTTATTGTGTACACTTTTTATCTATGAACAAGACTGCTGAATTCCATGATGAACTCACAAGACATCAACAATTTGCAAATACCTGGATGAGGATGACGAACGCTCGAAGATCATCTTTGCTATGAGGCCTGCCAGGGAAAAAGACAAATCAATCTGAGACCATAGAAATAAATTCAGTGGCCATGTAATTATGATGTATTTAAGTAAGAATGACTAAACCAATAACATATCTCTCTCAGATAACAAAGTAAATAAGATGGAAAGACTCAAAGAAGGATCCCTTACTTATACACTGTTCACACACAGGAGATGTGAAGTGTGAATGAAATCTGAGATTTTATTGACAGTAATAAACAAATTAATGATTAAAAATGTTTAATGGCACATGACATGCAGAGTGTCACAAGCCATATTATGATTATCATAACAACACCAGCTCCTAGTTATAGCATTCCCAAAAGGCATAGATACCGTTCCGTTCAGAAGTCAGTAGCTAATGCAGATATTCTTGTAGGTAACTTTACAGATTTGTACTTGCATGTATATACCCCTTATTCATGAGGTGATTTGTTAATGCCAAATGCTAATTTTCATAAGTTTTTAACAAAATCAGAACTTAAAAAAAAAAAAAAAAAGAAATTGAACAAGAAGTAAAAAATCTTGGTAACAACCAGAAAGGCAAATCTGAACTACAGCAAACTCATCTCCCACCATGTGATGACATTCATGTGATCAGATCTTTCAAATCCCAAGCCATTTACAGACACAGCAGAACAACATTATCACACTGCTCAAATCATGCTTCACTAGAAACAAATGCTATTCTTCTGATGATGAATACTCAACATTTTGACAGAGTGCACATGCAAATGCAATCAACCTCCAAGTAACTGCCTTAAAGTGTCAGGCTGAATTAATTAGTGCTACTGAAAGCTGTTTGCTATTATGTAACAGCAACTTATTATTGTTTGAAACGTTGCATACTCAGAAGAAAAAAATGAAAACAAATGGTATGATGCTATTATTCTGCTAAACTAGCATGTGCATAATATCAGATCTTATCAAACAATCTGTTACTTTGTCAAAAGATTGTTTTTTTCTTAAAATAAATAACAAACTTTTCCAACTGCTGCCTCCACACTCCCCAGCATTTACAAAATTGACCTACAGCCAGCACACTCAAATGAGCCCATATTGTCTGGAAAATGTCAATGTAAAGACAAACACTCAGATAAAAGATTATGTTTCAATGGAACTTCAAGTCATAACTATTTTTAAAACTGTAACCAAAAGAAAATTCATCAAGTTGAGTTTCATGACTGGCTGTGATAGATTCCCCAGGCAGATGCTTAATAATGTATCACTGATTCACTGCAGACTCAACATGCTTCAGCCCAGCAAGGCAGCAGCCTAATATGGTGAGAGCAATCAATAATGGTAGCTTTAGTCCTCTTTCAGAAATTCACAAGCATTTTTCTTTCCCATAACTGCTCCTCGCCCACGAAATAAACATACAACGACACAACAACAATACAAACAATGAATGCTGGTAAAGATGGATGATTATGAAGTAATGTTCCAGGTGACCATTTTCCTAGTCCCAATTAAATGATACAAAGTTTTAAGAATACCTTAACAAACATCTCAGCCTATGTAATGTCATGGTGTTTGAGGCTAAAATAAGAAGGAAAATTCTCCATCACAAATTTTGTTCTTGTTCTGTCATCAGCAATAAGAATCATACATATCTGTATGAAAATACTGACAACACCTATGGTGCCCAGAAACAGACACCATATTAATTATTACTGATACACAGCATGCAGCTTGTTGCTAACCCCTTTGCATCCGTTCCTGGCAGAGGATAGGTTACGTTTTGTTTAACAACCATTTTCAGTTACTGAACTAAACTGAGAATGGATAGAGTAAGAATATTTAGTGGGTTGGCAAGAGTCGTGACTAGTGCAATGTGAAAAGGTTAACCTATTTAATCTTTCTTCTTTGTGAAAAATAATTATTTACAAGGCATAAAACTGACATGAATAACATTTATTTTCATATTTATCAACATCAGTGACTATTATCACTGATTCTAGATTCATGAAACGAAACAGGAATCTTCATATAAAAAAAATTTCAGTAGCTCAGTTAAGTGAAGTAAGGAAGTTGGACAACAACTAAACAGTAAAAACCTGAACAACAGTAAACTCATCTCCTATTAAGTCTTCCGGCAGATATGCTTTCTGAGTACAAAGACACTGACAGATTATGATTACTACTATTTTTTTGTTTCCATCTGAGTCACATCAGCTAATATCAAGAACCATAATAAAGCAATCAGGTAATTCCAGAAATGGCATCACTAAATCATTAAAGTTCTTTTTTCCTTTATTGCTAGAATGTTGCAATATTTTGATATCATGCCGTTTGCAGACAATTCGACACAGATCAAAGCTCTTAAAAATGGCTGATCAAATCCATAGTTCTGAGAAGAAAATTCATTATCAAGTCAAACAAATAAATGCAGACTGTTTCATTGCATTGTTTTCACGACATGCAACATCAAAAGATAAAACATCAAGGTTCAGCATGCAAATACTGAGAGAATATAGTGCATTAGATGACATAAAAGCACATCAATACACAACCCATTTGTCTGTTTGTCAAGCAACAAACAAATCATGCTGAAATGATCAACATGATATGCCTTTTTCAGGCTAACATAATTACCTTGTTCTATTGTCTGAACATGTGGAAAATATCATGTAACTCACCAACACCCACAAGGGGTTAATGTCCGTAAATAGACAGCCAAAGTGTGGCTTACTGTAAAACAGAAATTTATATGGGACTTTTGTCCACAGCTTAATTACTTGCCCCGACTGCCAGATTATTCTTTGACTACAGTCACTGACTATAAACACAATCCCTTATTCTCTCCCGTACGTTCACAGCTTCACCAGAATTTGTATTATGACCTTCACTCTTAGATTATGTTTTGAAACTTTAAAATTATGAATTAAATGTGACTGTCTATTAATTTCATAAGATGAGTCAGCTACAGCAAGACTGTCATAATGGTTCATCTGCAACTAACCCTGTGGCAAAAGAATGTTCACTCTACCTCATTATCTCTCTACTTATTTGTTTAAGTGCAAAACTGAGTGATTTTTTTACCACCTGACTGAAACATGTAATTTGTCAGTCCAAGTGCCCTACAAAAGCTAAGAATCCTATCTGCTGATACCCCTGGTCTTCTCAAACTATTCCAATTGGTCATTTTCTTTTGAATGTGGTTGAATGCCTAGACATAATGAGCATAACAATCTGCTCAAGCTATGAGAATCACAAAAGGAAGAACATAAATGAACTCTACATCAATAAATGATATACAGTTGACACCTAACAAATGACACAAAACCACAACATCTACTCTAAAATGTTGGCAAATTCAGTAGGAAATTACAATGCACCTACCATATTCTCCCATCATGGCTCCTATATATATGCACACAGCAGCATGAAAAGAAGTGAAGATGTTTTATGAGAAAATTCTTTTATATGTATACTCTCACAAGATAAACTTGTAAAGAGACAATACCCCTAAAGTTCACTGTCCTTTTGAAAATACTTGAATACATATTTGCGAAAAGGTATCCCAGTAAATACATGTTCATACCAAGGGCCTAATACATGTTCATACCAAGGGCCTACACCTTTGGATATGAGGTGTTTACAGATTCATAAGCTACAAATCTTGGCAGCACAAAAAAAAAAGCTAGAAATCTTGGCAGAAGTGATAGCTGGGTCACCTTCTTTCGAAGAGATGTACAAGAGTTCGTTCTCCTGCCTTTAGAAGACCAGATATTATGATTCTTCAGCTACAAACTATGAATGGAAATGGCATACTGTTGGAAACGCTGAGACTGTAAGGACTGCACTGGCTATGTTACCTAGATGTCGTCATCTTTGCACACACTTGAAGGTGTAATTAACGATGTGAAACTTTCTCTTTCCAGCATAACAAAGCTCACACACACCTATATATAGTTGAACTTCGTTGACACCAACCAACCATTGTTTAACACAATCCCTTGCTTCGCACACTCCCATTCAGCAGTACCATCTGCTTTGTTTTTTAAAATGAACACTCTGAATAACATAAACTCCTAACAATCAGTAGCTTGGATTGATGGATGGATGTGTTATCAGAGTTCCGCTGAATGTTTGGAACCTTCACTTGTATTATCTTGGTTTACAGCAGACTGATTGTCCATACTTCCATAATTATAAATATCCATCGACTTGTAGTAAAGTTACCATTTAAGCAGGTCAGATTTAACAGTCCCTAAAATATCCAATTATACAATACATTAAAGGTAACTTGATGGTTGAATTGAAACGAAAGAATGAATCAGCATGTGAAGCCATTTCTGAAGCATCATCATGTACAATGGTTGGTTAGAATAACTTGAATCTGTAAAAGTCTTCACTGCTCAGTCACAAATTTTAATAAAACAGAAGGCTTCTGTGTATGAGGAAATCACTGGCAAACAAAATAAGTTACAGTATGTATAGAAGTTTC
Organism: Ellobium chinense; assembly: GCA_033807755.1. Lineage (NCBI taxonomy): Eukaryota > Metazoa > Mollusca > Gastropoda > Ellobiida > Ellobiidae > Ellobium > Ellobium chinense. The sequence goes on from JAWQUT010000001.1 coordinate 4,033,125, forward strand.
TTATCATAACTCCTATAAAACAAACACTGAGGTATGAACCAAATAAAGCAAACTAAAGTACACTCAAGACTTCACTTAGCATAAACCAGCAACATCTCATAACAATTACAAATTATATGCATATGTATTCCCTAACTCATAATAAGATTATATAAACTGTTATATAAACCTCTAGCTCATAACAAAGTTTACTGTTACAATAAACCCAGAACCAAGCCCACCTGCTACTGAAACAAACAACTTTTTAATTTCAGAAGTTTACCTTTCATTTGTACACAATTACAGATAAAGGTGTGAATTGACGTTGTGAAACAAATGACGCAGTCAAGCCGGCTATTGCGCTTTGAATGATAGGACAGGTGGTAAATACTGGCACTGAGTATAGATCATGGATAATATTACAGACATTAACTCAACCTAGAAAATCAAAACATGGATTTGGTATGAATGGCTCATGACATCTGATTCTTCCTGGTAAACAATTTTCCCCACAAGAAATCTAATAAAAGCATCTGCTACCTTATGACACAGAGGAACTTGCATATTATGGTAGCAGCTTTTTGTTTTTAAGACAAATGGACCTCTTAGACAGGTTGATTTCTTTTCGTAAAGATACTGAGAAAACCCTTCTTCTCTTGTCTTTATTTTGTTAAGCATGTGTAAAGATTCTCATAGCATCATCATGCTTCAAGCACAATAGTTAGCTGAAATAACTTCAATGATTAATTGCAAATGTCTTCACTGATCTTGGTCACATATTAATACGTGATCAGGTGTGAACTGATGTTGTGAAAGAAGTGACGCAGTGATTCTGGCTACTGCGCACAGAATGATACGAAAGATGGTAAATATTGCATCACTTTACAAGCCAATCACAGAGAATGTTACAAACATCAACTCTATGTAGATAATCAAAACATGTTTTTGGTATCAATAACTCTTGATGTCTGATTCTTCTTAGGAAACAAATTTTGTTCCAGAAGAAATCTAATACACACAGCTGATATCTTATGACTGAGTTGTACTTCAGAGGGGCCTGTTTATGGTGGCCCCTATTTCTTCCAGAGAATAATGAATGTCTTTGACAGGCGATCACCTAAGGTAGATTTCTTTTGATAAAGATATATAGGAAGCCCTTCCTTTTGTTTTTTGTTTTGTAAAAGTTAAGCATGTATAGAGATTTCCATAGCATCATATTACATGCACAATGATTAACTAGAATAACTTTAATAATTAAATGTAAATACCTTCACTGATCTCAGTCACATATTAACATGTGATCAGGTGTGAACTGATGTTATGAAAGAAATGACACAGTAATGCTGGCAATGGCGCACTGAATGATATGAGAGGTGGTAAATACTGGCACTGTTTGACTATACAAACTGATCACAGAGAATGTTGCAAACAATAACTCAACCAAGATGATCAAAAACATGTGCTCAGTATGTTGGCTCACGACATCTGATTCTACCTGGTAAACAATTTTCCGATAAGAACTATGATACAAACATCTGATACCTTATGGCTAACTTTGTAATAGAGAGAGTAACTTGTAAATGGCAGCCATTATTTGCTTCATAGAAATCCCATCACCTCACGTGGTCGCTTTACACAAGTTTTCTTGGTAAAGATATAAAGGAAACTATTCCTCTGTTTTTCAAGTTAACAGACCTTTACTGAAGACTTGGGGCTGCCATATGCATACATATAGCACTTCAAACTGACAAATTGTTTATTTACTCAAAGTAGAATTAAAACCTATGGTTGGCCTCAAAACCATAGAACAGCACTTGTGAGGATTCAGATTAGACAATTGCTGGTCGCCTCATTAATATTTTTTTCTTATGTTTTATACTATTCAGGATGTAAGGGTAACAGGTGTCATTTTAGACAAGTGCCCGATATGGAGATCAGATATACAAAATATGAATGATCATCCCTGAAACCCTGTTGCTATAACAGATGGTTGCTATAAACAGGTGATTGCTGAACCAGATTCAGCCGTATTATACAATATAATAGGACAACATTTATCAGTACAAAAATATCATATATCATGGAATGAAATAGGCACTAACATGAACTCTTGATCAGCTGCATATATATGCATATATTACTTTCTCCTTTTGACTATCAAAGTGATGGAGAATACTATATCGGTGGACGGTAACTAAAACATTTTCTTGTTACGCGGTGAAATTAAACATGACTTAGCAGAATTTATTTCAATATGTTATGCTTTGGATTATTCTTTCAAACAAATGATTCAATGATATTACATGAATGAATTCAAGGCTAGCAAAAAAGCCAAATGATTTGGCTTCACAAATTCATCCTAGTCGTCAAATTCTTCAAACTGAACACTCTTGCAAAATTTGATACTGATTACAAGACCTACATAATAGACCATCAAAGCCACAAATATTTAATGTATTTAAAGTAAATATAAAAGGCCAAAAAAACACTGAAACTTAGTAATAAATGTTGAAGCTGCCAAGATTCTCTAATGATGCTGGCTTCATGATGGACATACAATGATGATGTCAAGATAGGGGAGAATCAATACTAACCTTTTATCCTTGAGCAGAGAATTGATCACAGCTTTCAAAACCTCCTTTTGCAGACCTTGAGGCTGATGTATTATGGGATGTGAAAGCAAAACCTTTGACTCATGTGTGACAAAACATACATTTATTTGTTGAAAAATATTCCCATTATGAGGAGATCTTCTCACAACAGAATGCAGATATGTCGTGTATTAAAAAATATATGGAATTATGTTTATAAGAGCCTGACCCAAATAGAAAAGGCTTGTCATATTATTCATCAGCTGTCTGCTGCTTAACAATGGTGGAAGTCACTAACAGATAAAAATATATTATATTTTGAGGGCTGAGGATATGAAGTAGGATGTGAGGTGGGCTGAGGAAAGGTAACAGGGTTCAAAAGCCTGTCTGAGATGAAGTGGGTTTAAAATTAAAGATAGAAAACAATCTATAATTTCAGTATGCCCCAGATGATCAGTCAGCCATTCCCTAACAGTCCTTCACTGATCTTTCTTTATGCATTTGTTTGACCTGGAAAGTATATTACTGCATTGTTATTTCTTCTTGCAGGAGCTTTTCCATGACCCATTCACATTTTTTTTTCAAATTACTATTTGTTACAGACAAGTACTTTCAAATCTTACAAGGAGATCTGTAAAGGTGAAATACTGACCAAAAGTCATGACAACCAGTAATTATCCAGAGAAGCTATGGGTCTATTCAAGCACTAGCTAACAAAGCCCAAACAAATTGGTTTGGATTACTGGCAAAGCTGCTTGTTTAGTCTTGTGAATTCCAATGAAACTATTCTAAAGTCCAGCACGTACACTCTTTCCTGTGATGAATGATCACAGAGCTGATATTGATTAATAGGTGCGTGATGTAAATTTAGATGGTACCTTAATGGAAGCAAGCTAGTAAAGTGTGCTGCCTTTCTCTCTTCCTTTGTTAAAATCTAAGCACTGGCATGACTGTTTAGAGCAGAGTAAATTTATTTA
>JAWQUT010000001.1:4036709-4060171 GCA_033807755.1 Ellobium chinense
AGAAGCACTGTTCCTCGAGGAAGCACATTATTGTCCTAAAAAGTTTTGGTACCTCTTCTCCTGAGACTGTTTTATGAAATGCCGCACAATTTACACCACATTAAATAAGGCTGAACAGGTCAAGCTTAGAAAACAAAATGGAGAGAATGACACGACCATTAAACACACAGATGGCTATTGAGAAACCCTCAAAACAATAGCTCAGCATCTTTAGGGTTGCTAGGGAAATGAAAGGCCAGAGGGCGATCTGAATAGTGAACTCAAATATTGTGTGCTAGGGCAACTTCTAATCAATATGTCCAACATTTCCAATCTATAACATGATTTTCTCTTACATCAGAATGGTGAAGAAGACAGATAATTAGAAGTATTCAATATTAAGTCAGGATAATTGTATTGAACATTAAGACATTTTCTTCTTTTTCTCCTCACAGCTTGTTATTTAGGGAGGTAAACCATTATAAAAATGCATTGCTCCCCTCTTAGCCAATAAATCAATAAGGGTTGATCTGCGCCAACAATGTGGGATATTGATTTGTTCACTGCTGATCAGACTGAACAGGTCTACCACAATACTCATGCCCTGAGCAGAAACAGGCCGACAATGAATGCTAAATAACTTCCTAACCATTTTACTCTTTCCTTTCTTTAAGAGGATACAGTCTACAAGATTAAATAAGGTCTCTGCATATTTGCCATATGATGATGTGATTTTCAATGCTACCTGTGTAACAGCAAACATGGACATGCTGAGGTCATGGTGAATTCAAATATGGCCGTGGAGTGAAATCCTGATTAACCTTAATAAACCACATTCTTATTGTTGTTAATGCCTTTGGAGGTATATACCCTGCAACCATCTACAGTCAACTCTGTTTAATCACAACTCTTAAGGGGCACGAAAATAATTGCAATTAAAAGAAATAGTAATTATCTAATGACTCTTATACAGAAATACAGCATTCTGATGGAAAATGTTGCTATTATTCAGATTTCAATAAAGAGGAGTGGACTATAATTTTAATGCATAATACAAGTAAATTCTGTGCCCTAAGCTCATTAGGCTTTGTAGTAGTAGAAATAAGTATCTTTATGTCATTTACAAAACCCAAAATGCATACCATAACAGAAAGTTTAAGCAGGCACAACAGTGGTGGGATGGGGAAAGCATGCCAAAATTGGGGCCAGGGGAGTTGAAGAGACAGACAGAGAAGGGAAAGAACAAAAATGTATAGAGAGGAGGGAGAATGAAGGCAAAATGTTGTACTGTTGTTCAGGAGAGTTGTTGGGGGAGGGATGGAGGAGATGTTAAGAGAAAGGGGGTTGGGCAATGGAACCAACCTTCACCTCTGTGTGCAAGATACTCTTGTCCCACTACAACACAGCAATTCACAACTTATTTGCAAAGTAATGGCAGGAAATGTAAGATAGGGATTACACCTGAATATCAAAATCGCCTGACAAAATGATTTCATAGGTGTAATACAAGGTTGAAACGGAGCACTAAGTAATAGAAATCAAGTAGGATAAAGTGGAAAGTGCTCAAGAAGACAAATGCAGAGAGAAAATGAAAGAAGGAAAGAAAGTGATGTGGTGGGAATCGAGTAGGATAAAGTGAGTTCGATTCCCACCACATCACTTTCTTTCCTTCTTTCATTTTCTCTCTGCATTTGTCTTCTTTAGCACTTTCCACTTTATCCTACTTGATTTCTAAAATGATTTCAGCTGAAACAATGTCTGTCTACTTGAATTTTGTTTAGTCTTGCATATTTCTACAACATTAAAACTCTTATCACTTAGGGCTGAAATATCTCAAATTTCAGATCTGTAGCACTGATAGTGTTCAACAGTTCCTAAAGACGGTATTTGTTTACAATGTGTAGGCCTATATTTTTGTGCCATTATTACAGCATAAGCTTAGTGATCATCATAAAACTAAAAATTTATTGAATCAATTGCTCCTCACTTCTGAACACACATAATATTACCATTATAAATAGTGGTATGATGACATGCATAGGAAAAAAGACTGACAAAATGCTTACCGTCTTCACTAGAATGTCATACACCAGGTAAATGAGATCAAATTTCAGGCCTGGATCCTCTATAGTCTTGAAGTCTTTTGCTGGATTTTTCTGATAAATATAGAAAGCAAAATAAACAACACAAAACAAAATTTAAACACATAATAAATCCCATTTAAGGTCACTAGATTTAACAGCAGTGGTGGGTCATTTCCTTATCACATGCAAATTATGGTAACTCTAGAATCAAGCAAGGATAATCAAGCCTCTTGGCTGTCTTCACTGTGGCTTTGTAAATCTGAGATCCAAAACAGGGCTGCATTTGCACATGGCATGCTATGCCTTTTGCCACCCTACATGCATAAATTTGTGGGGGAAGCCCCTTCTTCTCTGTTTACAAAATTTGCTGCATTTCTCGAGTTCGACTCTTGTATCCAATCATTAACACAGACCCTTGGGAGAGTCCTAGATAAATGACAGTGCCTTTAGACCATACAAAACCTAACTCTTAACTTAAAACATAGTTAGGATCCCTGGCACAGGATATAAATGATTAATTTCCTTTATGGATGGACAATATTCCAAGACACTTAAAGCTTGGTTTAAGGTTGGGGGCAGGATTAAGAAGCACATGTGAGAAAGTTTCTAGACAATGATAATGTCTAGGGACAATTTAAGTTTACTTTTTTCATCCTTAACCCTATCTCTAACCCTGCCCCTAACCCAAAACCAAGGTCTAGGTGGGAATGTTCTGAAAATGTTGCTTATGAACTTTCCCAAATTTCTGGGTTCAACAAGAGTTCAGTGCAGTGCCTTATGCAAAAATGCATCCCTCTATTGTGAACACACTATCTGCTACAAAGATTTGTGCTTGAGGATGAACATTCTTTAAGTTATTATCGAAGTGAAATCAATCAACTTAATATGTTAGCAAGCTCTTGAAATTACTAAGGATTAAAAAAAACCCCAAAATACAAGCAAAATACCCCATATACATGCAAGATAATGATATCAACTACATTTACTGCTCTTTTCGTATATGATTTCAAGGGGCTGGTCTGCCTTTCTCTGCCTGATTTTGAATGAAAGATTTTGCATGGCAAGGGTAAATACCTCTAAGAATCTGAAGGTTGAGATTTGTTAAATGAAGAAACAGATTTTCTATTAATACTAGAAATTGCAAGAGGATAGAGTGAAATATGTAAAAAGCACCTGAATATTTGGAACACCACTTAACCATTTCAACGGAGTTAAATTCAGGGAAATGAACCATGGTCAAATATATCATGGCCAAAAACAAAGGTCTGACTAATTGCGACAGAATCCTGCATATCTGTAATGTTAGTTTGATATATACCTTCATTTCTAAGTATTCCAAACAATCATGACAAAGCAATGATTTAGGATTAACTCTACAAAATTGTAACAGGAAGGAAATGTTAATTTACAATATTTCACTGCTCGGGTGCAACGATCCTGGAACTCACATATCCCATAAAAGCATTTAGGAATGTTACAACAAAGTGTCAATGTAATGACTACAACAAGGCACTATACTAGTTCACAATGTCAAACCTGCCATTCTCCGAGGTAATATACATTCATTAATACCTTAAATACTCCATTCAGCTCCACAAAAGAATCAAAAGTCTGAGAGTAGAATTCAAGTAAAGGCCGCCAGTTTCCTGACTCTTTTGCATTCAGAAATTCTGCCCTGAGAGAAGACCAAGTGACAAAACAAAATTCAGTAGAACTAATAAAAAGAATGATTATCCTGCATAATATAACATGTAATTATGAACACAATATGCTTCTCAGTGCATCATGCTCATCTTCAGTTGATGAAATAAAAATAAAAGCTAAATACCATATTTTTCATATATAGGCGAAGCAGGAAGTTGTGGTGGGTGTGGTGAGTGCACAAAGCAGAATAAAATGGAAGGGTGTGTAAACTTAATGATGTGAGAGTATGAAATAATAGAGCAATGGATCATGATGCAGGCTGTTCTATTTTCTAAAAAGATCTGGCACAAAAATGGTGTTGAAGTGTGTAGGAAAGGTGGTTGTTGATAGGGAGGTGAATGGCAAGATATAGCGCTGAAACTGAAGAGCTGAGAAGAGACAGATGAGACTGGCAGAATTCTGGAAGAAGGTGTGAGTAATAGACAAGAAGCTGTATGATAAATAGGACTGGTGAATTTTTTTAAGCCAGAAGCCAGTGTCTCGAGAACAGAGTAAAGCTGAGGTACTAATGACATTTTTGATGACATTTCTTAACATGTTCTTATAAAGAGGAATCCATTTATAATGGGCATAGTTATAAGGGGATCCTGATTTTATCTCCAGAGTTCTAAATCCCCCCTTCCTCCTCTTCTGTGTTATTGCTGAAATAGCCATGTTAAGGGATCGGGACGGGTGAAAAACCTGGCTGTTATAGCATAACTGTCTCACACATAGCGTACATTTTTGTATGATTAGGATGATTCAACAGCGATTGCGTCTGTTAAGCTAAGCAATCAGTTTATTAGTGGCTTGCACAATAATATGCAATGATTGACAAATGAGGTCACATGATTAGAACTGTTGCTCTGTTGCTTACAGCAAGTCTCACTCAGTGTTTTATCTAAACTATCAATATTATTTTGGAGTTATTTGCATGGTCATGTAATTATACATGGACTGTCTAATGCTACAGTAGTTCTAAGTTGCTTGTTAACGACAACCTGGAATATTAGTCAAAACACAGCAAACAAACATGACAATACAGCTGTAGAATATTGAATGAACACCAGAGAAATTTAATCTGCATCTTAACCATCTATTTCTTGATAAAACATTTAAGGGTCTAGTCTTCTGTCTAGATTATCTCGTGCTTGACGAATGTCATTTGTCAAGTACTGTCAGATGCTAGTGGTAAACCATTTAATTTTGATCACAACAATCAATCGAGTAAAACTGAATGCCCCTACCATACTTTTTAAAAAGTGGCCTCTTTTTTCTTCAGTGGATATGGAGGCCAGCATAACCTAAATGAGTTTACTTCCCTTATTCAGAAAAAAACAGGGCACAGTTGTAACAGTCAAAGTTAGAAAGCCCTGACCATCCATTCATAACCAAATTCTACTGTAGTTCAACAGTTTTATTCATCAGTTAAAGACCATGAGAGTGATATACATGTAATCACAATGACAAGCAAATAACAAGAGACAGAAAACACAAATCAATATTCGTGACAAAATGAAAGTCTATGGGCAATAATATGTCAAAAGTACAAAAATTTGTATGAGTCTAGAATGTAACTGGTATTAGTCTATGTTGCCCATTATTCTGCTTGTCCAAAAAGGTCTTCATGATTTCTACTTCTTTTCAAATCTTAGCACTGCATTGGATTATTTTCTCATTTTTGCTGTTGAGCAGAGAGAGAGAGAAATTTACAGTAACTGTATTATTGACATAATTGGCAAGTATATAACCTGTTTTTCATAATGGACCCCTGTAAGCCAATTAAAAGACAGAGTTTCTACAGATACACATTACAAATAAACTTGAACCTACTTCAACTGATCTGCTGTCTTCGTCCTCACTGGGTAGGCTGTTTTATCTCCAGTGACATCTTCTGTTCTACTCAGATTACTGAGATTCAGGTTTGGACTTAAAATTCTTGGTGAGTGATGGGCATGGGAGTGACTATCTCCTCCGCTCTGACTATCATGTGACCTATGACCAGTACCCTGGTTCTTATGGTGGATGCAATTTGCACCACAGGGTGAGAGTGATCCATTTTGTCCACCTCTGGGGCTTATGTTTCCATAGGATGGTCCGGTGTTAGGAGTGGTCAAGTGGGAATGGCTTCCACTTTCTATAGGAGGCAGTGCATCCTTGAGACTACTGTTTAAATTTTCTGGTGGAGATGACTCATCACTACATGAACCTCTTGCCGATCTTCGTCCTCCAGGTGTCAAGTTTTGGAAAAAGTTAGTGATTGTCTGCAGTCGACCACCACCTCCAGAACTGTCTTCCCTTCTGTCAGATGAATCCTGGCAAAGCAAGAAAAGTTTAGACTTGTAGTATGAACTTTTATATCAGATTACACAAATACAGATGAACATAGACAAACATTAAAGAAGCTAAGTACTCAGAATTCAACATTCCCATCCAAACCTGGCTGCTGTGGTCAATGGTTAGTCATTTATTTGTGTTTTCTGTTTACACATATTAAGTCTCAATTTAATGAACTGCATCAGTCTTCATGCTAATAAGTTTGGTAAACCGAGAACAGACATCAAAACTAAAAGTGTCAAAATATAGCATGGTGAAAATCATGGGTCATTATCTTGAAAGTAATTTCTAAGTTCTGTCCACTTCCCTGCAGGCTAACATTTAAGCATGTACTTCCAGTGTATCCCTCATACAAATCTTGATTCTATACTCACATTGTTTCTCTGCAAAGCTCCTTGTTGCCCACGCTGTTGACGTCTTTGTGGTAATTTTGAATTACCTCGCTGGTAATTTTTAGCAATTTCTGCAGCTTCTTTGCTATAGAAATTGCCACAGTTTGGGCAGATTGTTCTCTTCTTTCCTGGTGCTTGGGGAACTGAATAGTCACAGGTAGGACAGGTAACCAGACCTTCTGATTTATGACTGTCTGTTGATTCCATATGGCGTGAAATCGTGGTTGACTGGAACTTACACTATCAGTTGAGTGAGTAACTGTTCGCTAACAATGATATTGGCTAGGCTACTGTTTACATGTTGCTCACCAGGCATTTTAAGTTAACCAGTTAACGTCCGCGCCAGGCTTGTTTAAGTGTGATGCCGACATAATCTATCTGCTAATTCCAGCAGAATCATATTTCGGGCTCATACTGCCCCGTCTAGAAAGCTACGCTGACACGGTAGACTAGCCTACGATTCTATTCTCACATACAAAGATACATCACTGAATGTCACCGTGTGACTTTCACACAGACGTAAGTTACTAAATTATTATATCCATGAGACCCATCTACTATCCCTACGTCCGATGTTCACCTCTTCCAGCTGTCAACAAAAGTCATTGCGCAAACTCACACCAACAGCCGACTGAAACGCTTAGAATCGTGCGATGAAAGCACACAGCGGCCCGGACTAACCTACGTACCGCATCGATTGCATTCGTTGATGGGGACGCCAACTCTCCACCATGTTTGTTACCTGCCTAGTGACGTCACAGACGGTTCGCGTTTGCCGTTTGACCAATCGATTGATGGATGCGGAAAATCGAAGATGCCAAGCTGGTGGTAGGCCTAGTTTAGGTAGTCCATGGGCCAAACTGGTTCTATAAATCTAATGTCAACTTTAGTCTAGAAATTGTGTCACGCTTGATGTCAAAAACTGTAGTCAGAGACGTTGCCACTGACCTTCTGCATGGCTTTACAGAGGCCTAACGTTAGGAAAGGAAATAAAGGTGTGTGGGGGGNGGGGGGGGGGGGGCATAATTTGTCACTGTTCTTAGTGTGTAGTATTTACACAATTCCATTGAGTTTAAACCACTGTTTTATTTAAAAGAACAAATAACTCCGAAATGCACAAAGATTACCAGCTTTTGATTGAGATGGGCTTAATAGGTATACACAAATTATAATCCACTGATCCCACTCACTTCATTACGAGGAGCTAGCGAGGGTCGGTGGAGGATTGAGTGGGAAGCCCACTTTAAAAAAAAAATATTGTGAAGAAAAGCAGTAGTTGGGGAAGGGTAGGGGTGTGGAATGAGGTAATCTGCAGTAATCATATATTTGAAATCTCTCCCACATAAAACAAAGCAAAACTATGTTTTATCTCTTTTTCATGCTAATGTTAAATGTCATAGACTAGGTCTAGATCTACATAGCATTATCTATTTCATACTAAATTCTGCACGAAGTAGACTACCTTAGGCCTATCGGTATTAGTTTAATTGCTTGAGCAGAGGGGAAGATGTGGGCTATTTAAGCGATAGAATTTTAAGATTGGATGTTTTTCGTAGATGGGACAAATTACAGATGTCACTAAAACCAGTGCATTTTTTGAGTACATTTATTTATCTCAGACTCTTGCTCCACAAGAAACTTTTAACGTATCTTCTCTAGCCGATTGTTTGGTCCAGACACTTTCCCGGAAAGAGGTCACATGACTTATTAATGCTTGGATGCGATTGTCAAAATGGCGGACGAGGCGAGCAAAAGTGCAGAGACAGATACTTTGCCAGAACTGACCGATGGTAGGCTTGTGCATTTTGAACTCATTAGGAACAAGGAAAAATAAGAATAGAGTAGTCTAGCTGCTTCTTAGGTGTAGATTTTCAGATCTGGCAGTGTTTTGATTTTGCATCATTCAACAATCAACAGTCTTGTTCCGTTCTGGATGAGGAAGTCGGAGTCAGTGTGGAAATGGAATAATCACGAAATAGGACCACTCTTGTGGCTTAACTAATTCATACTAAATGACTGCATTAAAGTGGTTCTGTCCCAGGGGATAGCCGTCAGTGTCAGTCACAATTACAAATTACTGTAGTATAAAAATATTATCCTGGATGCACTGGATTTTGTGTGTCTAAGGATTCATCTCAAAAAATACTGTCTCATAACTTATATTAAAAATAGGCATTCCTTAAGACTTAAGAGGCATGGTCCTGACTGTCTTTTAAACATATTTTCGTGTAATCAAAAGTCGTTACTGACAGGGATAGTGATAAGATTATTTTGGGGTGAAAATTCTGTACAATCCTGGAACAGCACCGCTGGTAGGCCAGGCGTTAGACTAACTGAATGACTCTGGCCATTCATTTCGTCTAACGCCTGACCTACCAGCGGTGCTGTTCCAGGATTGTACCGAAAATTCCAAAAGAGCCAATTTCTGTGTTTGAAAGTCAAGTCTAACTAGACTAGATAGATTAGAAAACGTTTGAAAGCGATTTGGGCAGATCTGCACACTGTTATGACTGTGTTCTTCCATTTAGCCTTTAGCATTTCAGTTTGAGCAGACCCTAGAGTAATCTGTAGAAAGTAATCTCCATGAAATTACTGAAAAATCCATTACGGCCACTCTTCTAAAGCTGTGCCTAGAATTATGACAAAACTACACTACAGTGCAGATTGTTTATTTGACAGTGAACTGAGAGAACTATCAAAGCAGCCATGACCATCAATTTGTTTATTTATGTGATTTGACCATGGGGTGATCATTTCTTGGACTATTAATTCCATGTCACCTGTTGTCATGAAAGTGGAGGTATGGCATAATACTCCCACTTTGTGCAATTAAATTGCTGAATCAGAGAATAACAAGGGGATGACCATTTTCCTTCTTATGTAAAAATGCATTGGTTGTCTGTTTCCTGAATCGGGTATATGTTATTACTCTAAAGAAGTGCATGGAGCTGTCAGTTTTCTGCAAACAGTTTTTCTGCATGTCATTTCAGTCCACCAAAATCTGATTTAGCCTGGGAGATGCTTGTGGAACATCAAGTGTTACAATCACCCTAGCATAGTCAACAAAATGTCACATTAAAATTTATAATATAAAATTTGTAAGATGTTCTTTAAAAAATGACAAAAAATCCTGAAAAATAAGGTAAAATTTATTTAATCGTTCATAATTGATGTTACTGTAGATTTTTAACCTTGGAAGTGCCAAAATCCACAAAAATAAACCCTCCCCATGAATACAAGTTGACGTTCAAATTTTTTATAATGCCATAGGCTAACTTTCATCACTTCACAATACATATGAATACAGTACACTGTAATGACGCATGTTCTACATTCGCTCGATTTTTCACTCGTCCACCAGGTACTCATTTAGCTGACACTCAGATCTCCGAGGACTAATACATGAATCATGACATGCTGCTATCAATCATTCTCCCACATCACATTTCTTACCACCCCCTTCCTTCCCCCCAATTCTGCTATCCCCTCCCTCCCATTTTTCTTTAAATTCTTTGCCGGAGGGTGCCCACGTTAGCTTAACTCTGAATTATTTTTTTTTTCCAAATTTCCAAAGTATAAATTGCTTAATCTTCATTATGTCTTCATCACATTTACTTGTAAAGAATACATATTGAACAACTTCAGCTGTGACAGAATGTTACACTGTATGCAGGTTGGAACACAATACCTGGATAAACATATTTGCATGACACCTTACGCCACATGAGAGCTGTTGCACAGTGAATGATAATATTTATTAATAGCAAGTTTCATGATTGATGATTTTCAGTCAGTTAATTTTATCAGTGCCATGGTGATGCAGTCTTTAGACAATCTGTTAAGCTTTTGATATATATATCATGAATGTAGATAATTTTGTCAAAGTTCAAAATCAGCCAGACTGCAAAGTTAATGAGCTTAATGTGGGAAACTGGAGCATATGATAAAGGTAAATCTGAATTAAAAATCATAACTTTCATCGATAGCATCGTTACAGATTGGGCTTTCTTTCAACTTGCCCATTTAGGAGTGTAATTTACAACTTCTGGTCTTGTTTTTGTTCCCAGAAACAGTATCATTGTGGGTAGCAGAAGCAGAGAAAGGTTCAGAGACACATCAGCTCCAGCTTGGCACCCACTTCCTCAAGCTTGCAGAGTCAGATGTTGACCGCGAAGATAATGCAGGCAAAGCCGTGTCATGGCTTATTGCTGCCTCCAGACAGGGAAATGAGGATGCAACAGAAAAACTTCGACATTGTGTCCAAACTGACATAGGTATGATTGGTTAAAACTAGAATAGACAGACATGCAAGGATAGTCAAAATAAATGTCTAATTGTATGGGGTGGCATGATGGAAATCATCTTTATAATATATTGTAATTAAGCCTTCTTGAAATTATTGAATGGCCATAAATAGAAGCCCACATGTTTGCCCAAACTGCCGTAATTTTATCACTGAAAAGGTAAAACCACTATATGTTTAAGAGATGCATTTTAGGGAATGAAAAATCACTTCCACATCTGTTCAGAAAAGTAGATTTAAAGTTTAAAATATTTCTTGGTATGGTGTAGTTTTGCACAAATTTGACTGCATTGTTAGTGGATTTGATAATCAAACATATGGCCTTTGTCTGTTTTAGTGAAAACCATGAACTTACTACAGCCAAGTAAGACATTGTCCATTATAGCTGATTCTTGTCTGCAGCAATCCTGGATTTAGATGAGTCAAAATAAGTACATGCCAGGTTAAAGTTAACTACATCAGATTTAACATATTGCGCTTTATCTCCAGCTGGTGAAGCCATTTTCTTGTATCACAGGTATCACAGATGAAAACAAGTCAGATGTCACATGGTGTCTGAATACATCAGCATCGGAAAAAAAAATTCGATATGCAGCAAAAAATCTCTTTTCGAAGTTGAATAATGCTCATAAAGGGGCCCTGTCAAGGGAAGAGTACGTAGAAGCCATTAACAAACTAACAGCTGGTCATGAAAAGGAACGGAAACTCTTATTAGCTGCTGGTGAGTCAGTTTTCTTAGACTTATCTGTTTTTAAGGAGCCAGTAAAATTGATTAGAAAGTGATTCTCAAAATAGCCAGCACTGAACACAGAACAAATGCATGTCCTAGCAGAAAGCTATATTTCTGACATAACCCTAATTCACTAACTTATAGAGAGTCCCTGATGCAAGGTGTGTTATAACCATAGTGTTGATGATATAAAGTCTATGTGTGTGGTCTCTTAAAACAGATTTTCTAGACAGAATTTCTGAGCCTGGAAGTTACTTCTGTAGATTTTCAAAACATATATGTTACTGTACAATAGAACTGTGATAATAAGTATGCCCCTGATGCGTGGAAAAGTATACTTATATATTACTGAGGTCTACTTAATGTCAAGGTCCACCTGAGTTATTAAGTGACAGAATAAGAATGTATCCATGCATGTGAAATTCATGCTGAATAATGTATATATATTAAATGATTCAAGGTTCCACTGTATATTGGTAATGCTTCTTTAATTTACAGGCAAGAAAATAGGGACAACAATAACTGAAAATGACTTTGTGAAGACTTTGTCCAAGAAAATCCAAGGGACCTTGACCTTGACGGCAGATGAAATGGACGAAACCAGTGCTGCATATGCCTCTGCAGGAATAGTTCAGAAGGTACAGACATGAACCAGTTTCTGTGTAAGAATTTTACATTTGATCAACCATCCTTTTAAGAGGGTGGCACCAGGTAGACATGAATATAATAATATAAGAGAAGCCAGCCAACAGAAGCCCAACAGGAAGAAGTTCGTTTTTTGTCAAATATTATTATCATTTGTACTTGACTATGCCCAAGAAGATATACCGCAGAAAGAATTTGATGGAAACAGAACTTTTGTCTCTAGATTTTTGGCATGGTTTTTCATTGACTTGAAAAATTGGTGATTTGTGGTCAGGATAAATTGAGACACAGCACTTAGTGTAAACTAGTGAAGTATTAAAAGGACCAATTACAAGACATGACGTCAAGACAAAAAGAATTAGTTCTTTCACCATCATAACGAATTCTAAGTAATATGACATATTTGTTAGTTTACAGCTAGAGAAGAATAAGGAGGCATTATGTGAGAATATATATATATATATATATGATTCTTTGACAGGTGTTTCGATACCCTAGAGAAACAGCCACAATAGCCTTTGACAGGTTTCTGGAGTATGCAAGCAAAGAAGGCCTCAAACTGGCTATGTCCTTGATTCCTACCAATCAGATCTACCTCCTTGCCCTGCTGTTTTTATACAGTTATTTGACCCCAGGATTCTTCTTCTTGGTGGTGCCATTAATGACTTTCTACATTTCTACACTGGTGTTATTGGTGGCCACTCTGCAGGTATGACTTAAGTCCAGAGTGTTACTTTCTCATCTTACATCTGTCAAAAAGCATAATAAGGTTCAACAGGTCATTTCCCTTGAAACTGATATTTGGCCTTCCAGACATTTTTATTTGGTTTTCATTTGATCCCACCCCACTTGTAACTTTTGAAATTAATAGTAAATATATTTCAGTGTTTCTTGTAAAGAAATACAGCCGTATTATGTGAACTTGTACAAGTCATATATGGTGGAGATAGGCAAATCAGTCTTGTTTATATATATAGCAAGTGGTAAGAGCCATAAATACAAGCAGTGATGGCTGTCAGGAACAATTTGTTAATGTCAAGACAGTGTTAATACTTTGATTTGATTGGCATCACTCATAAAGAATGTTTATGCAAAAGCATAAACCTATGTAACTGAAAGTTAGTTCACAATTGATTCACAGATATATGGCAGAGAATTGCCAGGAGGCCTATTTACCGAAAACATGATTTGAGAGTTAGTACTTTTCAGTTTGAAGACAACTCAAAGCAGTATTAGAATGCCTGTTATGAAGTGTCTAGTTAGGTGCATCAGCTTTTGACATTTTGGTGTCATGAGAAATGTTGATGAGTATTGACTGCATCTACTTTTTGTTTAATCAGTTTGTCATGGAAATATCCAAGAAGTAAAGATGATAATACAGAGTGATATTGAAGGTATGTCCGCCACCATTGGTTATTTACATTAACATTGTTCAATGACATTTGTTACAGATGTTCTACAAGCGCCGCAAGCGGAAGGATGCAACTACTTTGGCCACAGTGCTGCAGCAGTTTGACATGGATATAGATGTGGAAAGCACAGAATCCCAATATTCTTGGAACTCTTTAGCTCCATACTTTGTTTTCTTTAGTACCTTGCCTATCATGGTAATCAGCTTTTCTCTCGCAAACAAAGCTTACATCCCCTGTGCTGAACTATTTGTGGTCTGTCTTGTGATAACAGGATTTTGTTTTGTGGGGTTGTCTGATAGTCATGATGCGCTCACACTGTTAGCCTTGGGATCTCATGCATTTGCATCTCTACCTATTTTTGTGACCAATCTTCCAAAAATACCTTTCATCACTCGAATGATTGAGTTTGTTACGCTCCCTTTCTTTTCTCTTCCCCTGGGTTTGGGGGTCTCATTTAACTTGAGTCTCCCTTCGATTATGCACATGCTCGTTCCTGTGCTTTTGTTTCGTATGGCTGTGAGATCATCATGGTCTGGCATACCAAAGATCTTGATTCCCCATTTGGTTTGTTACTTTTGGTTTAGCCTTGCTACAACAGTTTTTCCCTTTACCACCTGGTGGGGTGTGGCAAGAGCCACTGTGGGTTACATGATGCTTCCTGTTCTTGTTCCCCTCAGTGTCTTCCTATCCTTCTTTGGCATTCTGTATGCCTTCTACCAACTAATGCAGACAGAAATGGTTGGGAAGCTTTTTGTTACTGGGATCCTCCTGGCAGTCCCAATTCTATTAAGTCAAACAAAAACATTTGTTGGAGAGAAAGGTGATAAAAAAACATCAGCTAAAGCACACAAAATAAAGAAAATCATCATGATCTCATTTGCTGTCCTAAGCATCCTGCCATTGCTTTTTGTGAAGTTACCTTCTTTATTAGCCACGAAACCACTATTGTTGAGCTGGGATGATTATAAAGAGCTGTGCATACCTAAAGATGACATCTGGGCACCTTACCAGATTCGATGTCGTGATTTTCTTGGAACAAAGGTGCAATGGAAAGGTGTCGTTGAGCAAGTTAAGGTCAGCAAAGTTGAAAACACTGCAGAGAGTGTCATCATGGCTCTTCCAAGCATCTTGTCTGAGCCTTTGTCCTGCATCTATGGAGAAAGACTTCCAGAATGTGATGAAGAAACCATGTCAGGAAATAGCTATAAACACTGTCAGCTTGTAAAGTCAACGGGAAGAAACTGCCACCTGAATAGCCATAACCAAGTTACCTTGTCTGTAATTGTTAAAGTGGAAGATTATACACTCAGCCTGGAAGCAAGCTCTCATTTTCAGAACTGGGCGATGGCTTTACAACTTGGTGATGAGCTGGAGTTCTCTGGTGTGCTTACGGACGTTGGAACAACAAGTCCAAGTCTCAAGCTTAGATCTATGAACTGTACCAGCAGAGTCCTCCCTGTCATGATGGAGTTGACTGATGAGCTAAATGAAGAGACTGTCTTCAAAATGGTTAATGAAGCTTTGGCGCTCACTTTCAACTTCGGTCTGTTCCCTGTCCTTGCATATGTGCCAGAGTGAGAGAGATGTGCAAGAACATCTTCAATAACGATAAGAGTACAGGACACATAGCTGACCAGAAAGGACTTCTTGTGGCTGAAGTTATCATTCAGAGACTACTTGCATTTTCTCAGCTGCATATAATTTGTAAATGTAGTGCTAATCGATTCTCAGCAATAGAAATCTTTGTGTTAGTAAGAGGAACCTATGAAAATGTAAACAGGGGATACTGGGTAGTCCCCAAAAATATTCACTGATTTGAAAGTCGAAGAACTTTAAGAGCTGAAATGAAATTGACACAACATTTTATAGTAACAAACTTATATAATCTATACTTGATGCAAGTTTCATTGACCCAGGTGGTATACTTTTGTCACAGGAAAGTAATAAACACTTGTCAAAAAATAACATGCTTGGACCAGTGTGTTAGACACACACCAGGATGCTAGACTTCTGTTTTTAATTTATAAGCTGTGACATAACCATAACACCTAAATATTTGAAACTTGTGGCATTAGTAGGCCTGTATTAGCCAGTATATGTCAGATTTCAACTGCATAAGATTTGAATGGTTGAAGCTGTCAGTCTTTGAAGTGCAATAAACTTTGTTCCAGGCCACCTTGTGTATTGCTTCTTAGAAATATCAGGTTTCAGGACTGCAGTGTTCTTTAAACTGTAGTTGTTAGCTATTTTATGGCTTTTGTAACAGATGAAAAGATTAAGAACATATATATTATACGAGGTATATGTTCTTAATCTTTTATATGTTGAAATCTGACATGTGGGGGTATGTGTGTTTGATGCACAGTAGGTGTGCAACACAGGCTTTAACTTTTACATAACCATAATGTCCAGAAAATTTAAATTTCCAGCATTAGCAGACAGTAGCCATGCTAATGTGTGCCAAATTTCAGTTGCATAAGATTTATATTTTTTGAGCTCGTAATCTTTGAATTTACGTAAGGGCCACCTGATCTGATAGCCACCTGACCTTTTTGCAGAAATCAGGCATTCAAATGCAACTTTCTCATATACATTTAACATCTTTAGAACATATCAAGTCTCAGAGAGGGTATTCTTTTGCTGACTAGAAAAGCCATAATATATGAAAAGCTTTGATGGATAGATATTTAAGCAGTTGGGCAGACTGCAGTGTTCCCCTGGAAATGTTTTGTTGCTGAACTTCCTCAAAGAACTGGGTTAACTCTTTCACAAGTCCTAGTGACATAAAGTGGGTGCTATCGTATAGAATACCTGTCCTTCTTTCTTGATGATATTATGAACTGCATTTTGCTTAAATAGTAGTTGGAAGAAGAATATACTTTGCATATATTGTCTCTATGTAATACGGTCACTGCTGTTATCATACCTTTGATTATTTGTGCCTGTTTGCATAGTTTTGATAAAATCCTTAGTGAATGCCTTATCAGATGCTTTTGTGTTTTACTCCATTGTTGGGGCCTCATTTTTTTTCGCCATTTTAAGTGCTTTCCTTGTCATTTGTTTTGTCTTTGAAATTTCTGCAACCAATTTCTGCAATATCAATTGTAACTGTTGTTGTAACTGTAATTCAAAATTAAACGATTTTATGATGTTTAATAGGAATTACACTAACTATTTTCGAAGGGAGGAGTAATACGAGATGTGCTCAGGTCTAGACGCGGGAAAAGGACTTCATTCGGTGCTTAGATTCTGATGCGGGGAGAGGACATTTTGTTTCTTGCTTGGAATTTATGATTCTGATGTGTTTTTAATTGTTTCTGAACTGTAATGTGTGGTACATCAGAATCTAAGCACCGAATGAAGTCCTTTTCCCGCGTCTAGACCTGAGCACATCTCGTATTAGTCCGAGTGAGAAAATGGTGCAGTGTAATAGATGTATTGCTTTTTACTATCTTAAATACTCAAGTTTTAGACCTGATGATATGCTGTTTAGATGATATCTTATAAAGTCTTTCATTGCTGCTTTTGTATAAAATGAATTATTTTGGTGTTTACTGTGAAATGCCAGTAGTAGGGTCATTGTTTAGACTAACTGCAACTGTAACTGGCCATAAGGAAGAAAAATCATCTTACTTAAGATATTTTTACATATTTGACCCTTTCAGTTCTCAAAAGCTGTTCAGACTGACTTTGTGAGGCTTATAAATGGAAGCAAAATTTTACAGTGGAACCCATTTATAATGACCATGGTCATAACAGGAGCCTGGTTTGTCGTCTGTGCAGTGCTGTCCAGTAGGTGGGCTTGGAGCTGTGTGACTATGTCATTCAAGTGGTTCAAAGAGTGGGAGAAAGTCTTAACACATCTGGTGGTGGTTAAAGCCACTTAGTAACCTATGAGGTGGACTGAAGGTAGATTCAAAGGTATTTGGTCTTATTTTAGTCATGTAAAGTTTTACCATATTTCATTTTCAACATTCAGAAGTATAGAAGTTGCATAGTATCACTGCCATGATGGAGGGAGGATAGCCTGCATGATATTACAGTGAAACCTCGCTATACCGCCACCCGTTATACCGCCATTCCCGCATACCGCCAGCTTTTCGCCGTGGAACGGATCTGACACCTATAAAAAGTCACGAAAAATCTCGTTATACCGCCATCCGCCATCCGCCAACAGTTTAACTGTTACATTCATAACCTGAGTATAGTAAATATTGCTCGTTATACCGCCAACGTAAATTTAACCCCCACTCCCCACTCCCCACCTCTACCTAAATCCAGCTTACAGACGGAACATCACTTGGCGCCACAGTCTGTGCTTGTTACTCAAACACCAATCCTACTACACACTCTTCGCTATNGAGGAGCTTATGCAATCTGATCAATTTAGTCAAAGATATTACATATGCCATCTGTTGTTTTTTGTTAATCAGTTTGGGAACAAGCACACATGAATAGAGTAAATGTCTTAGCCGCAACCATGAAGGACAAAAAAAATGGTAATGTTGCATGTGAACAAAAACCAAAACATCCGATCAATTTAGTCTGACCAATGAGGTTTTGCATGTCTCTGTGCCGACATCAGCCAAACTTCCGCACACAGTGCTTGCCACACTATGTTGTGATCACATGATCTCTTATGGAAACAAAAAACCAATTTGATCCAGAACAACAGAAATGGAATGGTGTTAGGAAAAAATTGAAAAGAAAGTATTGGTTGCACTAATATGCAGGTCACACTAAATTGCATCTGCGCTAGTCTTCTTGTGATTCTTCCATTAGTGCTATGTGGCTTATTGCCTTGTTTGTTTTATTCCTCTGAACATACTTCTTTTTTTTGTTTACACAGTCTTTCTATAATCTCAATCTGTGATATATTCTGGTATCAATAACCTTCTGTAGCCCTCAGGAGGCTCAGAGCAAACTTGCTCAGGATTTATTGTTCAGTTAATTCCATGTTGACATATTCTGTCTCTTCTGCAGATATTTTTCTTTTTTCTGAATATGCTGTAATGAGAAGCAAAGGCTTTGAAGACTCTGACAAAAGAAACTGTAAACTGTGAACTTGTGATTGTGTTCCTGGTGATCATTATTACATTAGTACTGAAAGCATGTGTAGTCCTCGTCATACCATGAAATGGTTCCTTCAAAAGACTATTTCTAAGTCAATTGATATACCTTGAAGCATACATAAACACAAGGATAGGAAAGACACATGGCAGAAAACTTTAAATTTTTGGGAAATCGAAATTTGAAGCTGGAAAATTGCACATTTGAATAAATAAGTGACTGGAAAGAATTACGAACCAACTTCATTTTTAAACAGAAATAAAATTGTGACTAATATGTCTGAAAATTTTGTCATCAGCCACTAACTTGCAGAATCAAAAGACCAGATTTCTGTTCCAATCTATCCATCTTCTGGGGAGTTTCTCTTTGACATTTTAGTGACATTTTTATTAAATTTGTATACCTTGCCATTATATTATTAAATAAAACAGGCAAATCACCCATCAACTGGGAAATTACAGTATGAGCTAGGAAGAAGCCATTTATTCTTTTTTTTAATATTTTAAACATAGCAGTCTTATGTATTGAAGTGAACAGGGAGGAAATATCCAGTTTAAGATGAGGCCATTTTTTCTTTTCTTATACCTTGCCATAATTTTCAAACATGGCTGTTTTATGTCTTAAAGTTGATGAGGAGAAAACTCTCTTTAAGAACAGGCTATTTATTTCTCTCTGTATGCCTTGCCATAATTCTTAAAACATGGCAGTCTTATGAATTAAAGTGAATAGGGAGGAAACACTTTAAGAACGAGGTTTTTCTTTTATCTGTATGCTTTGCCATTATTTGTAAATATGACAGACTGAGTCTGTATATTGAACTAACTGGGAAGGAGATCTATTTATGAAAAAGTATGTATGTAGCCAGTAGTACTACCAGTATTTATGTAGCCAATATTTTAAACCATGGCAGGCTAAAGTTTTAAACTGAATATTTAGTTACATAAGACTAAACTAGACTATTAAAAGTTTCTTCCTTACTGAAGGCACTTACCTTCAAAAACACATGTATGCCATTTTCAGTTGCTTTGAATGTCACCATACTATTGGTTGTGATCCCATTTGTAGAAGAGGTGCTGTCAATGTCATTGTATTTCTAGTTTCTTACAACATGTACTGTGGGTGATAATCACATATCAAAAGAGCTATTAAATATTGAAGTCTGTTTCCCTCAAAAACATGTAATCTATTTTCAGCTGCTTTGAATCGCTCCATATACTTGGTTGTGATTCTGTTTGTAGAAGAGATGCTGCATTTCTTTACACTGCATGTAGCGTACATTATATCCACATATCAATCCTGCACCTATGTCCAAACGAAAATACAGTAATGATCATGACTGGTCATAAGATTATTATAGATAGATGATACTTGTCCATAGCATGAAGAAGGAATTAGCAAGACAGATATAATTCTAAATTTCAGTTGTGTTTAGTTCCACTGGAGCTAAAATATAATTGCCTTGGCTTAATACTGATGCTGTTACCATTGCTTAATGTCAGCTAACAAAAGCACAGTAAAGTTCACTAACACATCAGCCCTGTACCCAGAATTTGGCCAACTCAATTACAGTGGAACCCACTTAAGCGGGACGCCTGCTTAAGGGAGACGAATGCCTGGGGAATGGAATTTTTGCTATTTAAATGTATACATGTGAGCGGGATGGCAACCCACTTAAGCGAGACGACTTGGAGCCAGATCTACGTAATATGCATGCTGTTTTTGACAGCAGTGCTGCGGATTGTCACTATCGTGCTGTGTCTCAGTGCTTGTTTACTTTTGCCCATCAGCTGAAAACCTGAGAGCGACAAAGAAGCTTGTACTGACGGTCCCGATTGCCCCCTTACGTTATGCGAGAAGTGATTGACACTCCCTCCCCATAGCCTCCTGTCAGGCAGTTGACCCTTCGGTGCACGCATGAACTAATCAGAGCGGACATCCTAGCCTCTGGTCATTTAACCCGCAGAAGCATCAACGGATCAAGATTAAGTAAGTCCTGCCCCCTGTCAGCCACACTTTATCCTTTCTTCACCTTGGGCAATGATTGACACTTACGAGCCTTACCTGCGCTATTACACAACACTAGGCCGGATTGTCGTTCAAATAGGTCGATTCGGGATTACCTTGATGTGGTGAGAAGGCTTAGGTGCTTCTTTGAAGCCAACCAAAATTCCCATTCCCTGCAAAGAGTGACTAATAATATGCTCTGCAAGTCCACTGAAAATGCAGGTTAGACTGCAATTAGTATATTAAACAGTACAGATACAATTTAAATCTGACTCCGTTGTCACACCTCACTAGCAACAAGTAATGATTATCCCTTAACTTGAATAAAACGCACGAACTATCTAAGAAATCACTTTATAACGGATAGTCCACCTAGGCAGGACGTCCGCTTATAAGGAGGACGATTTGTTGGGCACAGAGCCGTCCTGCTTAAGTGGGTTCCACTGTAAAACAAAATCCCCATCAAAAGACGCCGTTTATTCATAGTAAAATACTTTCACTAACCCAATAACAAGTTTCCAGGAAGTTGATGCTTGCAACTAATGTGAAGACTATTACTTCTCTTTAATTTATACTGCAAATGGATAATACAAAACTTGCTTAACCTGCCAACATCTGTGCTGCCTCTTCAGATTTGTTTTAACAGGTTTCCGTCATAAAGTACATGTGCAGAAAATAAGACAGGCGGGAGTGAAAATACAGTGAAAAATGTATAAGAACTGGCAGGATTTTTTTTGGCTGTATGCTTCTTTAGGTTGTACTAACAAATGTGACTGCTACAGTAGCTGTTTTCAGTGATTATCAAGGCAATTATAGTGCCAACATTTTACTTATGTATAATGCTAGATTGCCAACTTATTAAATTAGCACTGGCTTGTTATACTTATAAAAGGGAAACTATGACATTGACATATATGTCTTTCTTTACTCTCTGTTAATACTGATTGTGAGGCCTACAGATTTCATGTATGGCCTGCTCATGATTGTCTCAAAGACACTATCACATAAAAGCTACCAAAAATGAAGAAATTACAGAAATTTTATTTCAGTCAATAAGCTCTGACTTCTATTGCCTGTTGAGATCAACTTCTTAAGTTGCTCTTGAGGCGTTCATTTTCATTGTGATTAGATGCAGAGCAAGCTGGCGCTGTTAAGCAGGCGACTGTTAGAACTCTGGTCATTCCCTGCTGCTCACCTAGGGTGGCCATGCCATTTGTAGAGTGGGGAATTAACCTAATGTTATAATTACACAATGTTCTAAGAACCAGTGTTAACATTTTTAGCTCAAGCAGATCAAGAATATACAAATCTATTCTTTATGAATGTGAGGACCTCATATTTGTTTAATATAATTTATATATTTATTGTCCTGAAATAAATTAATGTTTCAGTCCTTCTAACCTTATACATTAACCATAATTATTAACATTGTGAGGGTTATTAGTGTACTAATCTGCACAGCAAGTATGAAATAAACATACTTGAGATTGTATTTTGTTTGTGTTGGGTTCTTCTTTCAGTGAGGGAGCATTTTGTCCTGAAATTGGCTGATATTATCATATCATCTTGAATTGCGGATGCATTACTCCTGTTCATGACTACATTTCATTTGTAACTTGCATAAGTGTAGACTTCAGAACCAGTGTCTTGGTAATCACATTTATATAGCATTTTAACCTTGCAAGCCACATTACAGTTTTGAGAATGAATGAGTCATTTTGTCCTAAGAGGAAGCACTGCCTTACCCTTGTAGATTACAGTGCAATACCATAGAGTCATTTCTAAGCCACTACATACTGCATTACTTCATCACCAGATTTGACACATATATTTAAGACATATTTATGCATTATCGTTACATTGTGGTACTCAATATTTGTGTCTCCAGAATTAGGTACATGGAATAAAGGGAAAAGGCTGTCTTTTAAAGTAATATAATGAGAATGAAATTCAGCAAAGTAAAATGCCTTTATGAGTAAGTTTTAGATGTGTGAAGTCTGGTGGTCAAGTAACAACTGTATTTTGAGATAACAGTTTCACAAGATCACTGGCCACAACAAAATTAATATTTAGTACTTTGATATAGAGATGTAGTGAATTAAAGAGAAGTGTGCACCAAGGTAATACACTACACTCTGCAGCTAAAGGCTGTACAACCCCTAAGTAGAATTTGACCTCATGTTTCCTTGTTAAAAAATCTTTGTGTTTTACTGGAAGAAAAGTTTTCAGACTCAACAAGGGGTGGCTGTGATGAGAAGATCACAGCAATATGCCAGGAATGCCCTGAATCTGTACAGTCTGACCCTTTTTATTGAGGGCCAGACCAGCAGCCTTTTTCATTTGAAAAATACAACTGGAAATACAGTAATTGCACGCACTAATCAGCCACAACAGAAGAAAACCGGGATACATTGCTGTCTGCTTAATATGCAAATCAGGTGTGAGTTATGGTATAGTATTGAGCACAATATGTTAGAAGTGGGAGCATTAAGAAACCATTTTCCACAATATCAAATGCTTCCTGATATTATGAAAACATCAGCTGCTATAATGTTGGTGTTTTTTTTACACTTAAATTTGATCTTACAAACTATATATCTACCTGTCCCCGCGGAATTTTGCAAGAAAAAAATCAAAATTTTGCAACCAAAAAGGTAAATTTTGCAACTCCAAAAAGGCAAATTTTGCAAAAATTTTGCATTTGTTTTTTTCCCTCCCCACAGCTACCTATTATTAAAAAGTCAATTGTAAACTTTATTTTAAGAACGTAAGACCTTACATGCGCACAACATCCTTCAAAACTCAATAAAACAAATCCATTAT
>JAWQUT010000001.1:4060464-4073086 GCA_033807755.1 Ellobium chinense
CTGCCATGCCTTTTTCATGCGGATTTTACAGTTTTTGCAACATTTTGCGGAAAATCACGAATTTTGCGGCCGCAGTGCGGAAAATGGGAAATTTTGCGGTCGCAACGCGGCCGCAAGCAATGCAAAATTCTGCGGGGTCAGATCTACCAACACACAGAGCTCAGTATTAGAATGCTTCAGAGAACAATCCAATATTAATAAAATAATGTGGTGAAATTGTGATATCTTTACTAGTTTTCATTTTATGACACCAAGCTACTGAAAATGGCAATACTTGTGACCACATACCTACAGATGGCTACCATTGTTGCAGAATTTTCTGCTACCTTCCATGTAGACAGGAGACATAAACTGCACATTTCCTGAATTAGTTAGCTCATTTTCTGGGCAAGGAATGCAGGAAGTCTTAAATTTTCCCTCAGTTTGAGAAAGATATGGAGTCCTCAAGCCCACACACATGCTGTAAACTGTACGACCTCTGATCTCTGGCTCAGTATTGATCACCCCACCCTGTAGTAAAGTTAATCAGTGTGTTTTAATTAACCGTCTTGCACAAACACTGGCATACCTATTATGTATTTAGCCAACAATACAGTGAGATGGAAAAAACACAGTAAGTCTTTTTTTTCACAGTGCTGACATGTCAAGCAAGTTTATTCCCTGATCAAATCATAAGAAAACAGGTAATAAAGACAATGGATGTAGCACATGAGTTGTTTTACTACAACTGCAAGGTCTAGTGGACAAAATCTAGACAAAACTCCACCAACACCAACAACAAAGAAAAAAATGTGGTCTACTTATAAAATGGCAATAATGCACTGCAATGTCAACAGTATTGTAAACGTAATGATACTGCAGCAAAGATGACTTATTTGCACAAGAAATTGCATTCTCAAGAAGATAGGCAGAAGAGACCTATTAGAGAAAAAGAAACCTACCAGAGAATGACATCTAATTAATGTAATGATGGGGATGAAGATCCTCATTATGTCTGTGGATGTATGGCACCTATATGCGCTAGATGATATATCAGCTGATTCCCTCCATGTTGAGATGGCATGATAAACAACCTTCACCAGTTTATCTAGATAAATCATGTACCCTTGCACCATGGATCTTAAATGAAAGAATCTGATAACTATTTTCTACACCACAACACATAGTATGCCTTCTGTCTCTTACTGAAATCAGCTTCACCTCTACACATCAGTGCTTGGCAATCAAAATCATGTTAGACAACATCCTGTAATTATGACCAGACAATGCTGCTCTTTGTCCTGAGGCTCATGTTTGAAAATACACAGGAGGCACAGCACTCGGAGCCAGCAAATAATCTACGGAATACAAAGTTTGTGTGCAAATACATGTTGATTCTTTGCTTACTAGTAAGGCTTGGTTTGTTAGTTTTTCTGGATGAATGTCAAGTTTACCAGTCATGATAACATGAACATCTGCAGATGCTAAAATTTGCAAATTTGTAAAACCATACCAATAACTGTTCTTTCTTCATTCCTCATTTGTTTGAGGATCAGAGGAATTGAGGTAGCTATTTGCTTCATAGCTTAAAAAAGCCACATTATTATTACATAAATTTTCAACCGCACATGTTCTGTTAGCCCAAACGCTTTTGAGAAAACATGTCCTGCATATCACATATCCTTTCATGCCCTGTGGCATCTAAATCTGAAATGTGTCCTACTGAACATGCTTTCCAAAGAATGGATACGTCAGAATCTTAGACCAAGGAAAGCCCAGCAGTCAAGGTGGCAAATATGTAATGAAAGCCAATATATTACTCTACTCCTACAGCCGCATCCCCCCCCCCCCNCAAGACAACCATACATAAGCTATGCATGTAATAATAAACTGACCAGAAGTGAAAAAGGCTCTCCTTTTCTCAAACATTATCCTGTACTATCTTGTCTTCTCTAATATTACACCATGGAATCAAAGACAGAAAGACATTCTAACAAAAGACCTCTTTGATCATATGTGACAAGAAGGTATAAAATTCAGAACCAAGGAAAGTCTTTGCTTGTTGGTAACCGTCTTCACCAAATGAGTGCTAGCCTATCTCACTTTTTGGCATTATGCCGCAGCCCCATGCCCCAGGAAGCCAGTAAGGATGGCCCAAACAGTCCGTAAATACTAACATTCAAGCTGTTCTCTTGAAGAAGTGTGGGGTTGAAAATGCATGCTAAAATAATGTAAATGTTTTAGGCTATGAAACAGCTACCCCTATCCCTTTAAAAGACACAACTGACAACTTAATGAGGGAAAAAGCCTAACTAAATTTGTTCTTCAAAGCTGCTTTTAAAGGAAAGAAATACACACACATACACATCTGTTGGACAGTGTCCACTTCAGCTTATTATCCAAATTCCTTTCCACGGGTAAACACTGCTGAAAATGATTACTATGAATGTTTCAGGGGGGAAAAAGGAATATTTGGAGTAAACAAAACAGAGAAGCACAATATTCCACAGCTGGACTCGTCATGAATACAATACATATGAAAGCAGCTAGGTCTCCACAACATTTTGCTGACATCAGTAATACGAAGTTGAAAACAACCACTGCAACCATTTACCCCCACTGACACTGAGTGGGCATCAAGTACCGCTGGAGAAATCAGAGTCCACTCAATAATCAGGGATGGACCCAGCCCTAGTCAAAATTGACTGCTACTGTTTTAATGACTGTCATTGAATACTCTTTATGTAAACTGAACACTGTATCAGGGAACTCACACAAATGTTTAGGGTTTATATTTGCATGGCCTGATTCCATCCCTGAATTATTAATAAATATGTTTATAGTATGTGGAAATATTCTTTCATCCCAATCTTGCTTACTGCGGAAAAATGATGTCAACTTGTTCTAGTTGGTTTACTGTACCACAAAGTGTGGAAACACCTACACAAAATATATGACAGTGATAAAGTTCCCTGGCTAGTTTACTGTTGCCTTTGACTGATTTTACATAGCACAGTTGTCTTGAAAAAACTTCAACAAAATCTTTTTCACAACACTGTGGTGCAGGATAAATTTGTTTTCTGCTCATGCAAATCCTTGCACACAACAATAAAGCAGACAGTCACTTTCAACAAATTTGATAAAAAACCAAAACCTGACAGCTGCCCACTAAAACATGCACTCAGTTCCATTTTCTAGCTCAAGAGGAGCAAAGAATGTGTACTATTTTATAGTAAGTGTGGTGGTCTGCCACAATTACTGTCACACAGAAGTTCCTCTTCTTTACTGTATGCAAAGCCATAACACAGACACAATAATTTTCAAAACAGGACATTCTGTAACATGTCTGCCACATTCCTTGAGGCCAATGTAACAAAACATTTTGCTCATGACAAATAATGCTGCCAGGAAGTCACTGTCAGCAGGCAAAGGTACACTCCAACATGCTCTTTGTGAAATTTATGGAACTTGCTGAAGTGTTTCACATTATCTTTGATAAGAAAGTGCTCTCAGGAATGGTACCACATCATCATATGGTAACGTTATTAATCTGATGGGATAGCTGGTGTGTGCAAGAGAAGAGAAAACGACAAAACTAGTGCCACTGGACTTTAAGCAAGTACGGGGTGGGGATTGTTTACAGGCACTGATTTATTATATTGTAGAGGCATAATGGTTTAATCTGACTAAAAAAGAAAGGTAGAGAACTCAGAAATGCTTTCAATAAGGGCGTCTTTCAGATTCTTGTGTTTAACAACAAACATATCATATACACCTGGACTTGCCAAACCTTTTGTAATAGAGCTTTTTTTTTTAACATTAACGGTTTTCATAATAAACATGTTCAAGTGTATTTGCCTGGGCGGCAACATCACTGATGTCATGAGACTCACTTACTTTGGAAACAAGAAATTGTTGGCAATCACAAATTTTGCCCTTGTCCAACCAGTTTTGCACCACAAAGGCAGAATCAAAAATACTGAGCTACATTCATAAAGCAATGTAAAAAAAAAATGTTATTCACAGGCATTGCAGCTACAACAGAAAAAATGCTTCATGTTCTTTTCAAGTTATCTGAAGCCTTCTCTAGTTTATTAAAGCAATGCCCAGGCATCATCTGGGAATGAAGCATCTTTTTGCTAAGCTCTGTATCAATAAGCTATTAGAAGTACTATTATCATTTTAATCACATTTTGACAGGAAGTAGAAAACCTAGCTCAATTTTGATGGAAATCTTGTGAATCATAAATGCCTGTCACCAGGCATTTATGTAGCTTCACAAAAACTAAAATTTCAAACTAGTTAGCACCTTGCTATCTGAAATTTATGTTATTGGGCTGGTCAAAGGTATCGATTGTTCTGTGCAATTATCAGCAACTGGAATTACTTATTCACACTTCCAAAAAAACAGCATAATAATATAACTGTCACATATGGATGAGAAAAGGAATGCTAAATCCTTAATCACAAAACACACTAAACATTATTTCTGGACATGATGTACTCTTTAAAATTTCTGGACATTTTCAACCTCTTCTTTACAATTCAGTCCACTCACACATGCATATATTTTGCAGACCTTTCTCTTTTAAACTGCAGAGGAACATTCGAATATTAAACACCTCTGTTAACACTCAGTTGTCATTTACCAAAAACATATTCCTTTATCAATGAACATTGGACAACAGCTTCTTCCAAATTCTACTTGCGGCCCTCTCAACAGGCTGATTTTGGATTTCTGTTTGTCTCAAAGATTGATGCAGTTCTGGCTCCTGACAAAAATTTGGGAGACTTCACCTATTAATTCCACATTTTTCGTCAGTGGACCTGAAGTAAAGACAAACCGATACAATCTGTCTTGCATCCAGTCAAAATGAGGCTCATGTCACTATTTGGCTCAATCAAGTTGTTGGTTTGACACAAAAGCTTAATGTGTGTACTTCCACTCAGTGAATCATTTTTGGTCTAAAATTATTCTGGCCCAAGATATAGCCGTTTTAATTGAAAGTAGGTCACCCATGCAATGGAAAAAATTCTAAGATACTTTCATTGAAGAACAATTTAATACTATATAATTTTAAAATGCCTCACAAAAATTCAAATTTGTCCACATTCACTGACCATTTGCTCATAAACTCAGTGGTTTTGTGGAGAGAAATGATATTACTCTCAATTTCCACAACAAACAAAAAACAGTCCAAAAATCTTTGGAGCCAAATTTCTCAGTTCCTTGTCTAAACATATAGGCTTAACTTTGACTGGCGACAAGACTATTTAAAGAAAGAATTGTGTCCAAAAGGAACAAACATTTGAAGGAAATGTAGAACATATTATTCTGGCATCATTTATTATGTACATTTCTCAAAAATCTTGCCGAAGTCTGATGTTTCATGGTACAGAAAACATCCACAAAAAGACTACCTGTCAATGAAGACCTGATATTCTTTTCCTGACCCAGGTTGTCACAAAGAATTTCCACAGCACACAGTGCCCAAACCATTCACTTTTTAGGTGATACTTTTACTTGCCAACCAAATGGGAAGCTTCAGCATTTTTTAAATGTGTACAGCCAACAGCATATATCAAAATTGTAATAAGGAGATCAGTGCTTTGTAATCTCTAGTTACAGATTTCAGGCCAATAGGAAGTGTAATTTCTAAACTTTTACATGTTTAAACTGCATTTAACAAGCTTGGGCCCTTTTTTCCTAACATTAACATTAATGCCAATCAATGACGATAAAATAGGTGATGAATGCACATCACAGATGCCAGCCAACATCTGAAATTACCCAACTGAGATACCCATTGACAAGGTGTATGCCTTGGGCAGTGGGAATGTGGAATTTTATGCATACAGGAGATCATCATGAGATATTACCAAACACACAGACCAAACACTCCTGGCAAAAATAAAACAAAATTTAATTAACAGGATCATTGTTATCAGTACTTGTTGATGCCAAACAGCCGAACTTTGTGAAACTGGGGCAACTTGGGGAGCAAGTTGAGTGCCAGAACACTTGCGTTTATCACAAAGTGATACTTGTCATAGCGTGAGTAAAAGCTGGCCAGGAAAAATCTGGAAAAAAAATAAGAGGAACAGGTTATCATGAATGATATGACAAATACTTACGACCCACACACTCATTTCACAAAGTAACAAACAGAGGCTCTGCAATCTGGCATAATAAAAAGTATGACAGAGAGATACAAACATTTCATTTGATTAAATAAAAAAATACATGTACAATATAAAACCCAAGAAAATAAGAAAAACAAATAACCAAATGAAAATGCAAAACATGTATTACAAGACACTAATATGCAACAGATGAAATATTACATGAATACTGCAATCACACTATGCTAATACTATCACATTATCACGATCTATATGAAATGTTATGATGCATTTTCATAAATCATACAAATCTCTTTTTCCCAGCACATAAATACATGTTTGTAATTTCACACTGTCCTCCACAGAAATTACGACAGAAAATACTCTAAACATTACCAAACCAATGTTACTTACAAAATTACTGGCACTGTTGTGAGAAATTTTTTTGTGGCGGTGAACTGTTTGCCATAGTCAATCTGTTCCCATTGGGTCTCAGTGCGAGAGTAGCCTTGGTCTGCAGTCTCCCAGGGTGTGCCCTTGGTCACATGCAGCATAACAAACATGCACTGAAAACAAAATTATAATTGATATACATAAACATGAAAACTGATGTATATTACAGCCATAAAACGGACTAATCTTAGGGTTCCCAAAGAATTGTTGAGGAACTGACAGGTGGGATGGAGNGGGGGGGGGGTGGAGGTAGGAAGAAGAAAATATGAGAAATGAAGTTAAAACTTGCAAAAAGTGATGTTTTTTTTTATGGCCCCCACAGTAAAATCTTTGAAGTTTTTATGATGACTTAAGATGGGGATAGTATAAGATTCTTAAGAATATTACCACCCTCACTGACTTCCTGTGTTGTCAGTATGCTCTTAGAATGGAAAGACTTGACAATCCCAACATACATGTACATGATCAGATCAGTCATGTGTATCAGGTTCTCTGAAACTTACAGCTGTCGTAAAAGTGAAGTGTATATGCTGAGTTAAGAAGAGCCACTTGCGTTTTAACAAATTCTCTGTACTGTCTATGGCTTCATGTGGATGATATTCTTTAGTGTAAATATATGTGGTTTAACTAACACTTAAAATTTAAAAATTCAAAATTGTCTTACCTTGCTGTCTACTTCAATGGAAAATAATGTCTCAAATATCCTGATGCAACTTTAAACATGATATTTTCAACCAAAAATTATTCTATTATTTTACTGCAACATTTTAACAGTTAGCAACAGAAACTGAGATCTATGTTAACAAGATCACAAGTCATTTATTTACATGTTTGAGGCTGAGACTGAGGAAGGAGAAAGAAATGGATGGATAGAACATTATCACCTAAAACAAATACTGAAATACTGGATACAAAGAAGTAGGCAGAAGTTACAAACTTGCAGGAAGCCCAAGAAGGATCCACGACTAGATAACAATAGGGACAAGTAATAAATTCTGTTCCGTTCTGAACTGGGAAATGAAGCACATATGGAGCTGTCCAGAGTGCAATGCTATTGTTCCCGGAAACATGAAAAAGAAATTTACATGCCTGGTGTAGTGGAATACTGAAATACCAGCTAGAGCATATTGCACCTTTATACTAGCATAAAATTCAGCCCATACAGGCAATTCTGGGCTGCATAACAAGTACATGTATTTGTGTGCATGAAATGATTGATCCATATCTTGCATGTTTTGCTGGGTTTGCACAGGGTATGTAAGAGTGATAAACACTTAATCAAATACTCATATTACAGAAATCCTCCTTATGAAGCTAGCAAATCCTAATCCGATCACTGGGCCAGATCAGCTTAAAAGGAATTGCAAAATTATTACGATTAATACCAAACAGTTAAAAACGTCCCATAAATTTTTAGTAATAAAAATAGTAAGCCTGCTCAAGTATATTTCATGAATTACGCAACTGAAACAATTACAGAATTGAGCTGGTAACACATACTCACCACATCATGCAAGACATTAGTCAAAGTCCAAGCTACAGCCACTGAGAAGAATGGAATTGAGAGAATCAAAAGATGCACAGCAAACACAAGCAACAGATACGTCAGCCATATTCCTTTGCTGTTGAAGTATGAGTGGGTAGGATTGCTGTCACTGTGTGCCACTCCCACATTCATCTTAGCTCCTGATCAGTTTTATGGAATCACAGATGATTCCAGCTGAAACAAAGGAAAAGAAACAAGAACACTTTACATACTCATCTATAAAACCACAACTTTACACAAAACATACAGAGTGTGACTCACAACTTGTATTTTAGGGGACCAGTCTTCTAGAATTTCTATCTGTTAGCCATTTGAAATCAACAGTTACATTTGGCACAGAAAGTAGAGTACTAAAGATGCAGCATTACGTCAAGTACACTGGTTTTTCAAATACAAAGGGTTCAAGATCATGATACCCTGCAGTAATCTTAAATGAGAAAGTATGCCATGTACTACTGTTGTGTGTTGTACTACTGACTGTGGCTCATGTCAGCATAAAATCATAAAATACGGGGGTTACAGAATGGATTCTGAATATGCTTTCCATACACTGTATGATATAAGGTGATTTCTCAATTAGGCAAATACAACACATTATTAGACTAGGCACGATCTAACCTGGATGCAGATGCTGAAAAAGAAGAGCAGTGTTGCTGAGTTATAAACAATGGTTACTGTTTGTTGGTGGGCAGTAAGTTTACTTTCCATTGGCTTGGTGAGGTTGTGCCTTTATTAGTTAAGAATTAAATAGTGCATCATAACATGTATGTGCTAAAACGGCAATACCCCCAACTCGCCTCCTTCAATGACACTAATATGCCCTATTAGTATTTGTGGTCTCAAGCACAGCAATGGCGCCCGATTCTCATGAATCATTATGAATGTTGTTTGTCATTCAACTCGGACAGGGAGGTGAAACTAAACAGATTGAAATACCTCTTGGGCCTTCAGGATATGGGCATTCAATACAATGCCAGCACTGCCTTGTTGCTGCTGTGTGTCCTAGTTCTTATCTTCTATTAAATTTCGTCTTTATATAGTCTATGTATAATTAAAAATACTACTAATTTGAAGGAAAATAATACTGACATAACAAATATCCCTCTCTATATTGCTTCAAAAAACACTACTTACAAACTTTGAACAGTAACAACAATCAAATTTAAACATCTCATTTAAAGTGACAATTTTGAATGCTTCAGTGAGTACTGAAAAGGAATAAGTGTGATGAAAAGGAAGAACCCAGCTAATGACAAATATTATATATGTGTGAATATATAGTCTAGGATTATTTTTTCTCTTCACTAGTATGTATACTGCATCACTACCCTTCCCTGCATCTCCAAATTGTAGACCTAAATTAAGCAGATGACACTTTCATGGTTGCCAACTATTCAAGGGCTCCAGGCCTGAAATTTTTTTCACCTGCCACAGGTAAACGTAACGTGCCAAACTTAGTGGCTAGGGAAAAACACCCATAAATCATACCCTTCTTTCTCACACCCTCTGTAACACTAAATTAATAACATTCATCATTAAGAACTGGCTAGGACATTGCAGGAAACTTTCACAAGGCAAGGCTTGCATTTTCAGATAGTGTTTCAAATATCAATGACAAACAATGTCCACATCATATTTATATATTTACATGTGGGGGAAAACTGGTCTAATGTTTGGTTTCATCAGCACCATCATCTGTACGAGACCATCTTGCCGCAGAGGACACACCATACCATCCCAGGTTAAAACGGCTTCTTCAGCCACTGGGACCATGGCCGGCCTAAATTGACAAAGTTCTCGTCTCCACTCCCATCGCCAGGCATTGCTACATTTTGGGTTCTGTTGGTCTTCAGCAATAGCGCGTGCATCACTAAAGTTTGCATATCCTGATAGCATGATGTAGACATTCAGGCAAATGGTCACACCTAGATCTAGAACTGCAACTATACTAGAGTCCAATCGGGATGAAATTATGCAGGCCGTTTCGATTATACATATTATGGAATCGGCAGCCAAAATATGTCTAGATTTCTAACGTCAGGCAACTCGATTACTACTTAGAATCTGTATGTAATTGTCCTTGTCAGGATGTGTCATTCATAAGTAAAAGGCCACTATTCCCAGAGAGGNCAGATAGTGTTTCAAATATCAATGACAAACAATGTCCACATCATATTTATATATTTACATGTTAGGGAAAACTGGTCTAATGTTTGGTTTCATCAGCACCATCATCTGTACGAGAGCATCTTGCCGCAGAGGACACACCATACCATCCCAGGTTAAAACGGCTTCTTCAGCCACTGGGACCATGGCCGGCCTAATTTTGTCAAGTTCTCGTCTCCACTCCCATCGCCAGGCATTGCTACATTTTGGGTTCTGTTGGTCTTCGGCAATAGTGCGTGCATCACTAAAGTTTGCATATCCTGACAGCATGATGTAGACACTCAGGCAAACGGTCACACCTAGATCTAGAACTGCAACTATACTAGAGTCCAATCGGGATGAAATTATGCAGGCCGTTTCGATTATACATATTATGGAATCGGCAGCCAAAATATGTCTAGATTTCTAACTTCAGGCAACTCGATTACCACTTAGAATCTGTATGTAATTGTCCTTGTCAGGATGTGTCATTCATAAGTAAAAGGCCACTACTCCCAGAGAGGAAAAAAACGGGTTCTTCGCACACGCCGTACTTCGCTAAATTCATGTCATTCACAGACAGAATAATGCATTTTCCGCCCAGTCATGCCGGTTTTCAGACCCGGTCCGGCTTCGACCGGCCTATGGTATTCCCACCAAGCTGGAATTCCGGCCCGGGCCGGAACAGTTGGCAACCATGCACTTTGTAATGATGTGTTGGGTTAAGTGGCCCCTGTAGAGCTTTTCTGTAGAGTCATTATACAAAGAAAAGCCCAGCTAACACAGCAAGCATGCATTTTTTTTTGTTTCTTTGACTTAATTGATAAGTTTAATAATCTTCTATATTTTCTGTTGTGGTTATCCTCTGGTTGTGGCCAGTGTCACCTGGAAGATTACCGACAGCTTAGCCTAGGCAAGGCTAGATGAGACAGTGACACACGCGAATGGGCTTGTGCACCAGAAGACAGGATACGCATGACACCATCGCAATCGGATTTTATATCTGGGCCAGACGTTGTTCTTTCAGTCTTATTTGTGCTTTCTAATTCTTTATCACATATCTCATTTATGCTATGCTAGTATCCATAGTAAATATCTTCATAGATACGCATTCAGGCTGGACTGGAGAGTTTGATGTACAGTCGACCCTCACATTTACCACTTCCTCTCGATTAAGACCTAAAATCTTATGACGGATTGTTTTTCTTGTATGAAAGACCTCCGAACAGCAACTTCCTCTGAAATCCTACATACGACCCACTCTGAACCTTTGTTCAGTCACCCCGCCCCTCTGAATTGAGTCCCGCCACATGTAGTTGTGTCATTTTTTGTCAGTCTGTCTGTCTCATGACGTAACACCTGTGCGAACCGCCTCAACCTTGTTGATTCGGTGCATGATTGACAGGCTAGGGTGGGTGGGCTTAGGCTACTCGGTCCATCTCCATATGAATAGGATGGCGGGAACGTTACTTCCACTACTCCAATATGACTGGACACAGGAAATGATGTCGCCTTAAGTAAACCAGTGAAATACTATGCAGACCATATACTGTATTTGCATTTTTTTCCTCACGGTGTCTTTCGCACTCGTGTGATAATTCATTTGTTCAAATGCTGTCCTTGAGTGCGCATCAGGCTGGAATTTTTATCTAGACCCTGGCTTAACACATTAACTCAGATCTGGAATGATGAGTAACTGTAAGAAAAAGCACTCAAATTTGTAAAGAGGAGCAGGGTCCGAGAGACTGCAAAGCATACTGCAGAGAATTTATGTGTAGGCAAAACCCAGATTCAGACTTTAATTAAGTTAACATGTGGGTGTATGCAAGGAGGAAAATAGGTAAACTGGGGTTATTTTACGGAACATAAATGCATAATTGCTGAATAAATTTGGTGATCAGCCTCCGCTTATATTAGTGTGAACCTCTCAGTTAAGACCTTTTTCATGAACATTTACATCTAAAGGTCTTATCTTGGAGGGTCCACTATATATAAGGCTTGACTATAGACTATAGATTCCCATTAATATGTTATGCACCTTTTGTTGGTCAGATACGTTACCAATACTCCACTACAGATAGAATTAGAAATGGTGGAATTTCTGAACTTCTCAAGAATTCATCTGCAACTGAAACTGCAATCTTTCAAATTGATGTCCAATGTACTAGACAGATAAAAGTATCATATACAGCAGCTGACCAGTCCTATACTCATGAAGCCTCTCTGCTTTTGGGAAAGCACAAAGATATTGCATGGTGACAAAATGTAGCTCTAGGAAGACTTCCACCCCTCTCCCCCCCCCCAAAAAAAAACAAAACAACAAAACTAAATAAAGCTAAATAAAGACTTAAAAATGCTAATTTGTTTCATTAAGTC
>JAWQUT010000001.1:4073094-4123957 GCA_033807755.1 Ellobium chinense
GGGTTAGAGACACCTTTCTAGATGTAGCCAGGAGTAAAAGCCACTAGTTATAAATTTAAGTCTAAGTAAAGGAGATATGAGCAATGATATTATGACATCGCAGCAATGTCGAAGGACAGCACCGCAACGATAACGATACAGTTCATTTAGTCATAGACAAACCATGGACTATATCGATATTTCGACTAAATCGGTGCTGTGGTTAGAGAAAGCCGACATCGCTGTACTAATAATTCTGTGGAATAGAGGTGAGACAGATGAGTGCAGTCACCTACATGATGGCACAGTGCATCCCTCTATATATATATGACAATGTTAACAATGGGTGCCTTCACTATGAAACATGCCACCAGCTACCACATCGTCATCGACGTCATCAATCAGGTAGACTATCTTAATTGACTTAGTCTAGACTACTTTGAGCTTCTGTTATTCAAATCAAGATTAAGTTCGGTCAGTCTTCTGAGGAAATAGGTGTCATTTTTATAATACTGCATCTAAATTTGCACCCCAATATGTGAGATAGTGTTTAAAATGTCACGGCCAAGAGTAACATGTTGCGTAAATGAATTTCCATCCAAACCATTGATTGCCACTGCCACTGTCTCTATTGAGCCAATTCTTGTTTACCATTTCCCTGCTCCAACCTCAAGGTAGACCTAGATCTAGTTCTGAACTTTGTACTGATCAGCTCTCATCTATGCCGTGCAATACCAAGTTAAGTGGATGTAACGGACGTAGCAGCCCTACGGCCACAGCAGCCTACAATAGCGAATGAGGTTGCCATCATAAACCACATTCACTCTGCACTGACTCATTGACCCAATGGGTAAGAATTCGGGCGCACCTTACAGTACTCTGGGTCTATCCTATGTAGACTATCTAGGTGCATGCAAAGAGTATACAATATATTAAATCCGAGTTTTCAAATTTTGGTCTCCTTGCCCTTACCTTTTCCTGTAAAGAAAGACAAAAAGATTTCTTTCGATGCCGACTTCCACTGAGACTAGAAAGGAACCGTGAATACTGAGTATTCAATGTTTCGTAGGATTCGACTAATCAATATAGAGGAGAAAGAAGAATTATTTATATCGATACAAATCGCCAGTATCGTACTGCTCTGCTGACTGTGACAACCCAAACAGGAAATGGAGCGTGCGCAATAAAAGCTATTATCCGATACAAAATAAAAAAACAATCAATTTTATTGAACAGTAAAATCTGCGAAGAGTACATGTAGGCTAGTCTAGACCTAATATAAACGTACTTTAAAGTTGTACTATACAGAGAGCTTGACTGAGACGCAATTTCAAGAGGATAGTGAAGACAAGTGTTATTTTGCAGAAATTCAAACTTTACAGGAACAGCCCCGTCCCACAGAATGGCATTACTAAGGTTCTAGTTTTTAGACTACATTATTAAACAACATGGCGGGACAGTCTTTGATAGCACTCCCCCCCAAAGCAGTGAGATTGCTTGGCAGTGGCCAAGTTATTACAAATGTTTATAGTGTTGTGAAGGAACTAGTGGAAAATTCAGTCGATGCTGGCTGCACTTCATTGGATGTAAAACTGGCAAGTGTTCGTTCGTTTCTATTTTGAGTCATAGTTTGGCTCTTGGGAAAGAAACTGGGCTAGACTAGTCTATCTCCTCATCTCCTGGGACTGGACCGCTCTTGCCTTGATGCAGTTCATTTAGTCATTGGTTTAGCCGCAAGATCGGTCCTATTCCGTGATTATCGCGGAAAGATTTCCGCAGGCAACAGCCCCCAAAATAAGAACATACTAAAGAGGGATTATTTTGATGGGACAGGATGAATTTCATTTGGATTATTTACCCCTAACCCTAACCCTATCCCTACCCCTAACCCTACCCTTACCCCTAACCCTAACTCTATCCCTACCCCCCACCCTAAGGGGTTGTTGCCTGCGGAAATCTTGCCATTATCCCAGAAACAGTACGACAGTAATGGACTGAGACAAAACTGCAAGGGTATTGTCAGGTACAGTATACATTGGAATCAAACTTGAATGCACGAGCTCTGTTTATACTACTATCTTCATTCTGAGCCACAAAACAGCAAAACTGAGCCTGAAATTGGATAATGAACAACCAATCTCCAAAAAGAAGCCTTGGTAGTGTCCAACTTGATCAGCAACTCTCAGTCTCAGAATGAAATTATATGTTTAAAATTTCAAAAAACAAAGTTAGAGAAATAGTACAACTTTTGAATAAATTAATAGACACCTCTCAGGGTGCAGATAGGCTCACTGTCGCTAATCTGTACTTAGGATACATACTCACTGCCCAGGAGTTACAGCATCTCACGGCTCACAGCTTACTATGGTGTATGGTCAGAATGGAATCACTTGATAGGATACAGAGCAGTGGGATTTGCATCATCAGTAGAGGTATGACATCAACACCTACTGCTGCTTGCAAATATAGAAAACTACTGGGAATGTGTGGATACAAAAACAGCACTCTAATTTCACTAATGCAATGAAAAAATGAGTGATGACCATCATAACAGAGGGCTTGATTACAATTGGCAGCGAAAGCACAGAATCAAGCTAAAATAGATCTCAGGAATTCAAGAAAATCAGCTTCTTCCAAAAAGCTCGCAAGGAACAGAGAATGGACAATATCTTTGGTTTCATGCCCTGTTGGAAGAAGCAGAATGGAGCATACTGATAAAACAGGCAAAGTCGTGACTCAGTGACTTTAAAGTAGATTTATTAAAGTATGTATGGAGTCCTGATCCAGTACTCAAAGGGAATCTGCTAATTTTTTCATTGCATGTGGAAAGAAATGTTTCAGTTGTGGAGCCGAAATTATCCCAGTGGAAGTAACCATGCATCATTTTAAAAATGTCTACCACATCCACCCCTCAGGAACCAAAACACTGTGATATTCAGAAGAGTCCATGGTGTTTGTGCTACATTTTTATGGAATTGCTATGAAATGGATACATTTCACCAAATAGAGTAGGTATTGAGAGTGAGACAAACCAGCTGGTGAAAATCTATGAAATCCAGATAATGATGCAGTACACCAAGAAATGATAAGGCAGACACTTTAGCAAAGAAGGGAATTAGAAAAGAATAACTAAACACACCAGTCCCATATCACACAGCAGAGCAGATCATCAGAACCAACAATAGAGGGGCATTGGATGAATGGATGAGTCATAGGAAAAACTTGAAGCGTGGTGCACAGTAGACAAAATGATGACATCAACTTCTGCCTAGGATTACTAGGAATGGACAGGTCACTATCGTCCTCCAGGGGACACAGCATTTCCCATTCAATAAGCACTTTAAAAGGATACAATCTCAATATCCCCTAATGCACCAATTATGTACCTGCCTCTGTGAAACAGTTGAGCACCTACTGTTTGAGTGCAAAGTGATCAATGACCTCAGAATCATGCTGTTCCCCTCAGGACCTGATGGGAATATTCTTTATCAACTATCTAGAACTAATAAATTTTATATAGCTTTGAGCTGCAGGACCAAAGACATCATTTCGCTGAATTGATTTTAATTTGCATTTTTTTTTTTTGCATCTCTCAGGGTGGTAAGAAGGAGATTATATTGTGCTACTTGTCTCAGACCTGGTGGTTGGATTCCAAGAATTAGATATTTTCAATTCTTTCTTGTGATCGAGGGATTATCGCTCAAACATTTATTAGTTTACATGCTCTGTGCATACTGAGCTGCTCTAGATGAATGGGGAGTAGCAGTGCATGCTTAAACAAGTGTGTGAGGAACAATTATTTGGTCATCAAGGCTGGGTAGCTCGATTCAAAAGATCGAGCAGAGTCGATCTTTACCTGCGGCTCGATTAATCGAGTCAACGAGTTCGGCTCGAGTCAAAAAGATCGAGTTTTGCTCCGACCTTCTTGAGTCGATTTAATCTGGTTCGACTCAACATTAATCGAGCCACACGCTCAGCGCGAAGTTACCGCGGCAGTATGGTACCTCCTACAATCTAAGTAGATTTAATTGAGATTGTTTATGTTAAGGAAGGGTTAGCAGTGACAGCATGAATGGGCTGGAAGGAGAAGGATCGTGACTAAGCGTTAAAGTTTGGTTTGGTACCGTCGATGCTAATTGGGTAACAAAGGGCTCTGATTTGTGAGATACTGTGAGTGTGTTTATATGAATGTGAACATTTAGGGTGTCAGATGAGATTCAGTTACTGAACAACTGATAGGCCCTATCCTAGACTGCTCTTTCTAATAAAATGAAACAATAACT
Organism: Ellobium chinense; assembly: GCA_033807755.1. Classification (NCBI taxonomy): domain Eukaryota; kingdom Metazoa; phylum Mollusca; class Gastropoda; order Ellobiida; family Ellobiidae; genus Ellobium; species Ellobium chinense. Next base: position 4,077,357 of record JAWQUT010000001.1, read on the forward strand.
GAATGACTGAAAAAAAAAAACAACCCTGAAGTAAAAATGAAACGGTCCCCAGAAGTCAAAAGAAGGCCCCAAAAAACAATACCATGCCACTTGTACGTGTACTAACTTTTTTTTTTCGGAGGGGGATGGGGGTGAGGGGAATGAGGGCAAAATAAGAACTGTGAAACTAAGGGAGGGAGGGCGGTAGTGGTAGTGGCGGAGAATAGGGAGCACATGAAAATGTTGAGACTAGAAAGACCCATCCATTTGGAAGTAATTTATGATGACACTGGATAAACAGATCGCTAGTGCAACTGCGAGCCACTATACTCGATCTTTAATTGATCTTATGGCTGCATTACCAACCTTTACCATGGACTTTCTTTCCCTCCCGTACCGAAAAAGCTCGAGTTTTTAAGATCGAGCTTTAATCGATCCATACGATCCGGGCCACCAAAAGATCGAGCCGAGTCGACTTGTCAAAATGAGGCATCGGCTCACCTCTATTGGTCATAAGCAGGAACTGAAATATCTAGTTGCAAGTATATGTAAATTAGAACTATATTATAACTCAACTGTATAACATAATGTAGAACCTGAAGACATGAAATCTCATGTGTTGCCTGGAAAACTTGCCTACTTATTTGTTCCAACCTTCCTGCATACCACATCTTGTTACTGTCTAATGATTGTAAGCAGTTAAAAAACTCAATTTATTATGTCCTCTGACATGTCATAATACTAGTGAAATTTCTTTGTAAAGTCATCACAAAGTAAATTTTTTAATATTTGAGGTTATGTGGAAAGTCAAAAGCGAGAAATAAAATATGTGTTAAATCTTGATCACATGCTAAAGTGATTTCTTGTCCTCTACATAGCATTATTAAATGTGTAATGGCTCAATTGGTCTGTTTTTATCACTCGGCAGGAAGAATTTGGATTAGAGAAGATAGAGGTGTGTGATAATGGATGTGGCGTTAAGGCTGTGGATGTACCATTCATGGCAAAGAGACATTACACCTCCAAAATTGCCACACTTGATGATTTATCATCCTTAACAACATATGGATTCAGAGGAGAGGCTGTAGGTAAGTTTGCAGAGATTGAGTACTGGCAAGAAATCTAGTGGCACATCTTATCTCAGTCCGTACATTTTTATTGGTCAGCATATTCTTCCTAATCATCATGTCTGTAAAGTCCAGGCATTGACTTGGAACAGGACATGCCTTATATATATAAGAAATGTCATCAACCACATATAGGTGTTCTCTTAGCATGCACACTAAAGAACAATCCAGACATTCCCTTTAATTGCATATGGTGACACATCAAGACAAAGTGTATTTATCATTGCTAAGCATTTTTTTATTATTCTTTAACGCCTTTTCTCAAATCTTGCAGCTTCACTCTGTGCTGTGGCAAATGTGACGATCACCACTAAAACTATTGAGGATGATGTGAGCTTCACATACACCATTGACTCGGAAGGCAGTGTGCAAGGAAAGAAGCCATCTCATCTTGGAAAAGGTTTTAGAAGCTACTTCATCTTTGGTTTTGAAATTAGACATCATAGTTTTGTTAGCTGATCAAGCTTTTTCATGTGATGGATACTTTTGGAAGTATAGCAATAGCACCCAACCACTATATATTGAACTATGCGTATCTTTCTTGTGTTGAGCTCAGTATGAAGTTATTGTAACAAGGTTTGATGGAAAAGAGTATCTTAATATATAACATAATAAGTTACATCTGCCCTTATTTTCAGCTTTCAGCTCAGTTTGAATATTTTAAAGTTTTGTTGTAACAGCTCTATCTACAGAAGTAGAGATATATACAGATGAAGAATTTTTTATTTATTGTCATTGTTATTATGCATTTTTTATCAGGCACAACTGTCACTGCCCGCAACTTGTTTCACAACTTGCCAGTGAGGAAACAACTGTATAGTTCATCCCAACAAAAGAAAGAGGATCTCAAGAAAATTGAAGATCTTCTCATGGCATTTAGCATAATAAAACCACAGTTGCGAATTACTTTCAAACATGGTCGAGATATGGTATGGCAAAAGCTGCAGACAGATGACACAAAAGGGGTCCTCCGGGCTGTGCTTGGTCGGCAGGTGTTCAGTCAGCTCCTATATCGAGATAAAGGAATGGTTGAGCCACAGGTAATATTACTGTGTTTTGTGCCACTGGAATAGAATGATGAGTAGTAGTATATTTGTTATTATAAAATAAAGTAAATCCTCTCAGTCATTGAAGGTCCTCTTGTATGTATCATATGGAAAACATCAGTGCAGAGTGGCAGACTTTGTTCAATTCCTGCAGAACAGATCCAGATTCTTTTGCACCATATTTGGGCAGAGTGGTGGGAGATTCTCTTTACGTTTTAAAAAAAGAAATGCAGGATATTGTACCAATATAACAACTTTGCTGAGGCAAGGAGATGTCCAAGTGAGTGATATCTGGGTTTCTGTTATGTGGATGAATGTGATGTTTTTGTATGTCATGTATGTCAAATAGGTCAGGACATGTGCAAAGTATGATAACTATGTCATTCTGCTGTGCTTTCCATGGTTATGTATTATAGTTTGTACTGCAAACAAGCCAGATTTCAATGTCGTGGATAATAAGGTTATTTGTCTCATCCTATCTTAGCTTTGTTATGAAAATTGCAACAATGGAAAAGGTCACAAATGTGTCCAAAGGCTTTAACAAATTCAGGATTGGACCACACATGTCTGATTTAGTCTCCAGAGATTATATCAGCGATTGTGTCTTTATTAGAAGCATTCTACATTAATCATATATAGTAATCAGTGAAATTGGGGTGTGGTGTTTAATAGAAGTCTAGATGACCACTGTTTTCATTTTTCAAAAGGCTCTCTCATGCCATATTTTCTGAAATGTACTTGATTGTTTTTTTGTTTTTTTTTAAACTTTATTGTTTGGCAGGGAACAGTGTGTGCCCATCTGCCCAAACCTGGAGCTGATGTGAAATTAATGTCTCGGTCTACAGGGGATAGGACATTTGTTGCTGTCAATGAACGCCCTGTGCATGTGAAAGAACTTACCAAAGTAAGACTTAGTGCACATGGTTTCCCTTCTTATAAACAAACATTTGTGCTCATTCTTGCCTTGCTTGACTTTTCTCACACTTTAACTGATATTCTTATTTTTTCCTCTTATTGTCATGTTTTTGTTTCATTTACTTTTTGTTCATTTAAATCTTTCTGTTCTTTGGGACTTGTGTTTTTGTCATTGTTGTCGTTTAGACAAAATATGAAGAGGTTTTTGTTTTAACTGATTTTGCTTTAGAATCATATTTCATTTATTAATTCATGCCTTACATATTTTTTTCTGTAGGTTTTGAAACGGTACTATAGCAGCTGCCATGCTTGTGATGCTGCTCGTTATCCTGTGTGCTTCATTAGTATCAAGTTGCCAGTTTCAACTGTGGATGTCAACATTGATCCAAACAAGACAACTGTATTCCTTCAACACTTGGTAGTGCTTTGCTGTTGTGTTGGTTTACTCATTGAGGGAAATTTTCAGGCAGGGGTACATTATGATGAATAAATTAAATATAACTTTGGCTAATATATTTTAGATGTCACATACTCATTGCCTGCTTGAAAGCAAGAAATATAACTGAACAATAGCCACATGTCTTTTCTAGATTAAAGTTAGTGTGACATATGTTGCTTGACTGGGGTATAGTGCAACATTGATTGTTGTCAGCAGCAAATGATGTCTTTGTAGTTTTTAGAATGCCTCTGAAAATGTAATACCCCACCACCGTGTAAAGATGGTAACTGATGTGATTTGATTATGATTGAATATCTTTGTTTTTCTCCTGCATGTCATGATCAGAATGAAGTACGCACATGCTTGGAAGAAATTCTTGTGGAGGTTTATGGCCCTTTGGAGAATGTTCCCTCATGGCACTACAGTACATCTGAGAAGGGAGCACATGAAAGAAGTGATGGCAACAAAAGCACCTGTACAGATTCAAAGGTTAGATTCAGAATTAGCTCAGGCAACATGCTTTGGACCATAGTTTTCACTCACTGTTGCCCTTGCATGCAGCATATTCCCAGCAAAGCTAAGTTAAGGTTGGAAAAGGGTAAGTATATGTAAGCATAAATATGAAGGACACTATTAAATCTGACTCTTATAGTATTTTTCGTACTTAGTTTTTGATATTTGAAATATTGTTGGCCCTAATATTGACTATGATACATAATATTGTGGGGTTTGTTTTTTTTTTCAGTTTATGACATATTTAGTGTTCAGAAGACATGTGCATTTGTTGCTTGTTTAGGTAGAAGATGGTCTTGCACTTTTTGTTCATAAAGTCTTTCTTTCCTGATTTGGCTGTACAGTTTTGTTTTGTGGTTGGGAGGACTAGTGATTATAAGTTTGCAAGATGATTTTAGCAGTTTCTGGAATGTTCTTTTCTTTAGGTTTTACTGAAGGCTGGGAAGAGCAAGTCTTCGGTGCCAGATGCAGCAGTTGACAAAATTCAAATAAAGAGCAGCCACAATGATGCCAATATTGATGATGATGATGATATCAGTAAAGAAGGAATGGAAAACAGAAGCAACATGGACAACAACAACTGCAAGCCATTGCCTGGGTTTTCTATTACATTTCATAATGGTGAAAGTGGCTCAGGGAAATCTACATATGCACCTGATGAGCAAGACAGCCTTGTATGCCACAAAACAATTCATGAAAGTGTAATAGATGATCAGAGCGCAACCTCTGAGAATCTTGTCCATATTTCAGACAGCGGAGTTGACGTTTGTGAGCCTAGCACTGACAATGAACTTCCCCTTGAGGATTTATGCACCCAGACATTTTTCAAGGACCTGATGGATGAAGAACCAAACCTGCCACCTCCAAATTGTGCCACATCTAGCAAGGTACACGATCAGCCTATCTTGAATGTTCAGACAACAAGTCATGAAGAATCCTCAGCTGCCAAAGAAAATTCAGCAGCTGGCATTAACACTTTGTCAGTCTCAGTATCTGAAAAGCAGGAAAATACCTCGGCTTCTCTGGTTTCATCTGTTGACTTGACAGGAGATGATGGAGATGAAGTCAACCAAGGCCACATCGGTTCAACTAACACCAGCAACAGTTGGAGCAGAGGTCATAGTATTGTGGACTCTGGTGGCAAAGTGTTACAAGTGGGTGTCTTTGTCCCAGCATTTCTCTATGATTCTCCATATACAGTGTTTGACATGTATTCATTGATCATGTGTCTAAGAAGCTGTGAAAGAGGATTAGAGAGAATGAGGCAGTAGGAAAAATTTTGTAGCTGACTATGTGAATATTTTATGTTGTGGCAATTTGAGGACTGAAAAAAGTTTAAAGCGACTTGCGCCATGCTTACTTTGTGGCAGTTGTATTGTACACAAGTCGGAAATCAGTTTATGAAAGGGTGTTCAAGAATGGTGAATGCAAGGCTGATGTAAGTTATTTGAGAGTCTTGTTTTTATCTGTATTTTAGGTAAAAAAAATCAAGTGAATTTTGATAGAAGGCCTTGGATATAATAAAATTTCAGTCACAGCATCAGCTTAAAATTTGTGTTCATGATAGAGAACAGGAGTCGCAGTGAAAAATCTATGTTAATAATATGACAGTTCATTTAAATTCAGTTTAATGATTGCTCCATAAGAGATATAGGACACATTTTATGGTCAAAGTGTTTTGTTGCGCCCAATATTTTGTTAATATGAAACTTTATCTGTTTTAATGTTTGCATTGTTTTATCATAACTAGAAAACTATCCTTATTGACATTGTTTCAACAGCCTGTACAACTTTTGCCTCCATCATCCAAGCGGGCCCCTTGCAAACGAGCACTATCACCAACAAGTGATTCATCCTCTGAATGTCCTCCCAAGCGTAAGCAAACTTCAGTAGAGGTGAGTGATTATCCATAATTCTTATATAAATTCTATCTGAATGTGGCTTATAAAACATTCCTGTCATGTTAGTTGTATGGTTTGATATATATTAATACAAATATATATGTCTAATGCACTTACTGGATGGTGATTCTTTGTTCACTTGAAAGATCAGTATTTCCTCCTGCATTACAATTTTATGATGTCATGTACAAAACTTTTGCACAGTTTTCTATGTGAAGGGAGAAAAGCCCTCACACTACTGAAGTTTTGGATTTAGCATAGGTTTCAATTCAGTCCATCGAGAACCACTTTATCATGTGACGTTTCTGTTATTTGCTGCCAGTCCTCCTTTACTACCTTCACATCTCATGTGCTTTATTCTCACAGTGTCTTCCTGCCAATCAGTCAACATTGTTTGATGTCATAAGTGGTAAACAAAGTAAACCCACAACAGCCTTTGAGCTGTTTTGCAATGAAAGGCGACCTCTCAGTAAGTTGTTTGCTTTGTGTTATGTTTTATGGCCTAACCTTCAGTATTGTTTGTGCTGTATATATTGCAGCAACTTTGAAAACATTCTCAGTGCATTTCTCAACAATTAAAGTAATCAGTCTTTATTTGATAATGAATCTTGACTGTAGATGGTGCATTAGAAATGCACAAAATTCTTTCCCACTTACTGCTTTCCCAAGTCTTTCTAAGTGTAATTTAGACTATAGTGAAACCATAGATTTAATGCTATGATTGTGCATGTTCTGTCCCTTCAGTGCTCGATTCAAACCCAGATGACAGTGAAGAAGCAGTAGAGGAAAAATTAAAGGAATCCTGGCGAAGCTTATCCACGGATGACAAGGCCAAATTCCAAAAGCGCTTACAAGATGTGAAGAGGTACTGTACCGTCAATGATCTGTGCCAGTAGAAATTAGTGCATTTGATGTCATAATTAAACATTCTTGCATGATGATTAGTTACTCAGCAGACCTCCTGAACTTCAGAATTAGAATGAATGTTAATCAGATTGATAATTCTGGTAACAGAATGTACAGTACTGCTGTTTATGATGTTATCAGGCTGGTATTGGACATAACATATGAAGGGCTGACTGCTATATTTTATGACTCCCTAGGAAGGCTGATTCTTTCAGATTTGCTCTCTATTTATTGTATGTCTCAGGCCTGGAAAGCAAGTCATGGCAGGAGGAAATGGCGACAGTGGCAAAAGAGTGAAATCTTCAGAGGTGAATGTTCTGTGTTTATGATTCACTCCATCTCATTGTGTGTTAAGAGTTTGTTTGCATAGTTTGGTTAAGTACACAGAGGAGAGAGTGTATGCTTGTCTCAATGTGTTTAGTGAACTTGGTAAGTATTTAACATCATAATGAAGTTCAACAAGTAAGAAAACCTATACCTGCATCCTGTGGGACCAGTCATGTACAGCATGTAAACTTGCTGGGTGTGTAGACTAAATAGACTGCATAGTGCAATTGTTGAACAATGATGGCAACTAAATTTCCTTATGCTCACATGGTTCAGTGTTTGTTTGAGGCATCGTGTACCACAGCATTTTATGAGTGTATAGTGCCATGATGCTGTGAAATATTTCAGTGCAAAATCTTTATCCTCTCCACTAGTTAACTGCAAGAGACCAAGTTGCTGCAATGGCTGCTCAGAGTCAGGCAGAGAAGCAGACAAAGGCATTGAGGAAAAGGTTGTATCACTGTGAAAGGAAAATCAAATGTGATGTGAAAGATTTGAGATGCGCTGTTGAGAAGAAGGATGCCGAAACTGAAAGGTAGACTGAATTTCTCTTCTTTTTCACTTAGCATAGTTGTCTCAAGTTAAATGTCTCGAATAGTTGCAAATCGTTCTAACACGGCATGTTTTGTATTATCATACAATAGGTGTTAGATGGAAATGGCTACTGACTGTTGTGGAGTACAAGGATTAATTCTTTCTCTTTCAAAGTATCTTAAATGTGGGAACAGTTATTCAGATATCTCACATGACTGATGCAGTATATAGTACCAGTATTTTGATACACAGTGTAGTAGTGCAAGTGTCCACTCTGTTGTGAAGGCAACAGTAGGACCTCATCCTACAGTGTAGTGATGGTATCACCAGTGTGTGTATAATGCAGTTGAAAAATTCGTAAGATAGATCTCATTATGTTGGTGTTTTATACAATACTGACATTTCTTTGTTAATACAGACTTGAGACTGTTGTTGCTGCGTGTTTGTGGCATATTTTTCATGCAAATTAAAATCATGAGAAAAATCATTTGCACAACTTCATCTGTATTGAAAACATCTTGGATTTGGAGGCAACTTGTGTAAAAATGATTTTTATGCAATCTTGTTTCTCTAGTAAGCACCAATGACTTTCTTTCACTGAACTTCAATTTCTCTGTCTTTGTGGCAATTTTCAGTTTGCTATCTACCTTCAGTGATTAATGTAGCCATGTTTGTCTTGAACTGTTAACACCTGTTCACCTCAGTTTAGACCAAATAGTGATGTTCACATGTATGCCATAGGTATCCGATACCAACTGATTTCAGGGACACAGAATCAGTGCCATTTAAGTTCATCTTTGACACCATCAAAGCTTGTCCCAATGTATGTGGGCAGTGTTTTTTCCGATCGTATGATCGCGTTATTTACCCCTTAAATTAAAAAAATCTTCCCCAAAAAATATATGGAATGAACGTCAGATCTTTCCTTCTCTCTTGCAATCCAAATTTTGCATTACTTGAGAAAAATCTAAAAGCCATTTTAAAATTTCATTCCCCAGTCCCCTCTTAAGTTTATGACAACTCAGATGACTGGAGAAAACACAGTGTGGGTGAATATGGGAGTAAGACAGAGTGTGTTTTGACCTGATTTTTTTTTTTTTCTTCCCTCAGAATATGCTTTGACAAACCAACTGTGATTGGACAAGCAAAGTTATGTGATGCCTGGTTTTGTTGCATTGCAAGTAAATTATGCATGGTCAACATTCATAGATTAGGAGAGGCAACTTTATACAGAAAACTTAGGGAAAAACACAGTCTGCCGGCAAAATCATGCCAAACTCCTATCAACCTTGATACAAGGTGAGTGAGTGCCAAGAATCATTTGTCAATTTTTAATAGCCTTTACATGAGTCCGAGACCCTTATGAATCTATCCTCTAAGCCCACCGTGAGACTATATGTTAGGCCCTTAAGGACAGTGCTTCCCTGCACTTTTTCAGTTTTAGTGCAGAAATATGTACAGTGTACACTGTTTATAGGTTCTGTTATTTAGCTAAAATGTATCAGCAAGAAAGACAAGAGATCGTAAGCCTAAATAAACTATTTCTAAGTGTTTTCTCCAGGTCATGTGAGTTGGGGGAGACATTCCCCCAGTGTCATAAATTTGAGAGAGGGATTGTAAATTTTTAAAGAGATTTTAGGTTTTTCTTAAGTAATGCAAACTTTGGAGTTCAGGAAAAAAGGGGAGAATGGAGAGCGCTGAATGTATTTTTAGGAGGCTTTAGAAATTGAAAGGGCTAAGTTTGTGATCATGTGATCTGGAGAAAAGACTGCTTCCAGTAAAGGGCACATTTGCTTATCACTATCTGTCAGGAGCCAGGTCACCTAACCAGCTGACTCTAGGAGCCTGCATGTTACCTTTGATTGTTTGATGATCCTGTAACATGCCATATTAAGCCTATTGCCATAGCACCTTCCTGCAGTCTAGCACCATCCTGCAGTCATAGCAATAGCACCTTCCTGCAGTCATAGCACCCTCCTGCACGCTCCTGCACCCTCCTGCAATCATTGCATAGCACCGTCCTGCAGTCATTGCATAGCACCCTCCTGCAGTCATTGCATAGCACCCTCTTGCAGTCATAGTACCCTCCTGCAGTCATTGCAGTCATAGTACCCTCCTGCAATCATAGTACCCTTTTGCAGTCATAGTACCCTATTGCAGTCATAGTACCCTCTTGCAGTCATAGTACCCTCTTGCAGTCATAGTACCCTCTTGCAGTCATAGTACCCTCCTGCAGTCATAGTACCCTCTTGCAGTCATAGTACCCTCCTGCAGTCATAGTACCCTCTTGCAGTCATAGTACCCTCCTGCAGTCATAGTACCCTCCTGCAGTCAATAGCACCCTCCTACAGTCATAGTACCCTCCTGCAGTCATTGCAGTCAATAGTACCCTCCTGCAGTCATTGCAGTCATAGCACCCTCTTGCAGTCATAGTACCTCCTGCAGTCATAGTACCCTCCTGCAGTCATAGCACCCTCACCCGCCTACAGTCATAGTACCCTCCTGCAGTCATTGCAGTCAATAGTACCCTCCTGCAGTCATTGCAGTCATAGTACCCTCCTGCAGTCATTGCAGTCATAGTACCCTCTTGCAGTCATAGTACCCTCCTGCAGTCATAGTACCCTCCTGCAGTCATTGCAGTCATAGTACCCTCCTGCAGTCATAGTATGAAAAACATACCTTTTTTTTTCCACAGATTAAATGATGAGAAGCTGTGGACTGTTCTAACACAGCTGGCTACCGAGAGCCAAACGAAAGATACATATTTTCACATTAGTGATGAGAGACTGGTAGCAAATGGCTTTGAGATTCAATGCCATATAGGTTAGTGAACTTTATTATGATTGACTTCAGATTATACTGTATTCATATGATATATTAGTTATGCTTATAAAATTGTAGATAACATGTCAGAGAATATATTCTTCACACATTTCATAAATAATAGAATTCTGTAGTGGTTATCATAAAGGAGTAAAAGTTTTATTATGGCACCATCATATTTTGTGGTTATCATAATAACTGAGTTTGTTTTAGAGGGTTAATGTGTTGTATGGTTCATTGCAAATGATTCAATGTATCCCATGTTCCAGTTCCTGTTGTGTTTTCAGGTGGTGATTATCTCGTAGGCTGATTGAATTTTATGGTTTTATGATGGATGAGAAGGAGTCATAGCTAGAGCAGATCAATAGGATGCATGAGATGATAAAATACATTTCAACTAGACATATACCTCTCAACAGATTCTGAAGGCAAATTGAAGGCAGAACTGCATGGTTTGTGTGAGCTTGTTCCTGCATATGACACCAGTGATCTTATTGAAGTGTTGGAAATTATTGGCAAAAATCCATCAGTAAAGTTGGGAGATTGTCGGCCCACAAAAGTTCTCTATTATCTTCAGGTAAGCATCAGTATTTGGGGTTTTACAGAAGTTTTCTTCAGTTTTGTCAAATGGATCTTCCTTTGTCAAGAAATCTTTCCCAGCTTAGTGTGCAGGGAATAGCTTTATGTCAGATCTATGATACATCAGTACCAAAAGGGTTTATCTTCTGTCTCAGAATACTGTGCTGAAAATAGCAAAGCATTCGTCACATGATCAGGGGATCTGGATCAGAAAGACTTTTGATGGGGCTTCATCCTGGTAAAAAGGACGCAATCATAGCACTGTGGGCTAAAGTTACAGTTATGTAGAAAATGCAGTGCGGCTGACTTCACCTATAGTGAATGTATAGTAATCAGCCATACAGTTTTCCAGTTGCAGCAGTCTCTCTTGAGTTGTTCTGTTTCCAGTACAGTCCATATATATCGTTATATATTTCACCCTGGTATGTGTCAACGGTTGTGTGGGTATGTGTGAAGGTGTGGTTGCATGGGTATGTGTGAAGGTGTGGTTGCATGTGTGGTCAGGTAATGCGTATGACCTGAAATGAAATTTAATGTTGAATGTGAAATGTAATTTATTGTTGAATGTGTATGAACTGTGAAAGGATTTTGCCTTGTGGATATTAAAGTTTATCTTATCTTATCTTGGATACAGTGGGAGTTTGTATAAAACATCACCATTTCCAATCCCTTTTGCACAGATTTGATGGATAAACAATAATATTGTTTATCTCCCCTCCCTTTTTCTTGTTTCTTCAAAACCGACTTCTCTTTCAGCGAGACCTTAGCTACAATGGCCAACTGTTCTTGTATCAGTTGTCCAGTTGTATTTGAAGTCCACCCTATTATGTTATTTGAAAACTTGTCATTAAGGGGAGGTTGCAATTAAGCTCAACGCATTTATGTAAAATTGATTGGACTTCCTGTTTTCCAACTTATAGCATGACATCATAAGTGATGTTTAATAACTTCTACATATTCAGGGTGAAGCAGCACGGATGGTACACCAGAGTGTCAGCAACAAATCCTTATCAGATGTCCAGGCTATGCTAGATGAGCTTGTGGTTGGGAAGGATCCAGTACTGTGTTTACACCGCAGACCTGTCTTGCATGATTTATTTGATTTCACAGATACTCACTACGATATATCATCCTCAAGTATACCAGAGGACTTGTAAGCACACAAGATTTGCCTTTTGGAGTCATCATTCTTTTCTGTGACTTTTCGAAGTTATTGTGCCAGGTTCTTGAAGAGTTAAGAACAAGTTATTATTCATTGTGTTGTGGCCTAATGGGCATTGGGGACNNNNGGGGGGGGGGGACTGTGCAATGGTTGCTTCCAAAAATGAATACCATATCCCACGAAAAAAAACCAGGCAAAGGATTGACCTAGCTTCAGGCCCTCCTAACCTGATCTGCCTGTGTGAACTGGTGAATTTACCTAATGGAGAGCAAAAATGAATTAAGAAAGCAAGGTACAGGTATTCTAATTTAATGCATATCTAGAGATACATACTACTGTAACTGTGATTCTGGCACAAGCTTCTTGATATACTTGGAGTGAGTGGAAGAAAAACTTGACTAATGTAATGGCAGTTGGCTCCCAGCCTGGCAAGGATGCCACTTCATGCATCTCATAAACTTAGTGACAGTAGGCCTATTTTCAATCATGTTTTTGGTGATATTTTGATGCTGTATTTCTATGACTACTACTTAATTTTTTGTGTTGTCGCAACCGATATTTAGGTGATGCAATAGAAGAAAGATGTATGGAGTGGTGATGGAAGAGAGGGTAAAAAGATGGAATTAACTCGGTGCTCAAAGCTCTGGCAGTTTTCTACTTCTGGCACCCAAGCACTCCCAATTCACTAGCTACATAGAGTCGAAGAAAAAATAAATGTTTTTCAAGATAATTCAATTATTATTCTTATGTTTTTTTATACTTTAATGGACAAGGATCAGTTAACCTGTTTGCTATGCAAAGAGGTGTGCTTTCAATAATTTTTAAAAAAAAATAGTCTGGGGTTTTCCACTCCTCATTTTCACTAAAATCTACCAAAATTTGCCTCAATATCTGATCCCTTCTTCATTTCAGTAATCAGTTTTGATTAGTATTTGCAACTGAGTGCTCAACTATTCTGATTCAGATTTCAAATAAAGTTGAATCCATTGCCTGAAAACTCAGTCTGAACTTTGATAAATGCAAAGTAAATAAAGGAAAGCAAAAAAATAACAAACCACTCGCTGAAGAGGAGAAAGCTTGTTTCCAGCAGAAAGTAATGGATAATCTGATAAATGAGTGGCACTTAATGATACTTTGCCATCCCACAGAAGCAAGTAGACAACAGCAACCAAAAGGATGGTGCACTTCACAGAGGTCAATTATGATGCTTTGAGTCACATTAGGACGAAATGAGTGAAGGGAAAGGGGAACATTAACCTGTTCCATACAAATTACTGTTAATGTATGTGGATATCTGTCCTAGCTGCATGACAGATTTTGAAAATTTATTTTTGAATAATTTGTTATTTCTTTTGGACTTTCTCCCATTTATCTATGCATGTGATTTGTACATTTTTTAAAGTGATGAAATACAGAAATTGAGATGAACAAATTTATGACTTTTTTGCTTTTCTGAGTTGTTTTGTGGATTTTTAAAACCTTGATCATGATAAGCCCTGCCATATTTATATTCCTAGTCATGTGATAAATGACAGCTAAACAATAAAGAATGATATACTTTCATTATTTATAGAAAAACAGACTCAAGTGTGTATGTCCTGTCATATTATTGAATTTATTCCAATTTCAACACATACATTAAAGTACATTGCAAACTCCCTTGTATGGTGACAAAAGATATAAGACATGAATGAACATCTGTTTCTTCAACACAAAAAAAACCCAAACAGTTTCTGTTCTCAATGATGTAATAAATTGATGAAATTTGTGAAGAGGCTGGCCTTGGAATTTGGAAGACTTACTCCTACCCTTTGACCTATTTTGAGATGATGATGAGATTGTTCTTGGCCTGTATATCATATTACTATCCTAATTTGTACCAGCAGTGCAGAAGAGGTTCAGTCAGTATCAACCAAGGATCACAGGGGTCTCAGTTTTATGTGGATCTGGTGGAACTACACCACAAATAGTGCTAAAAAGACTGCGATCCTGCAGTGTTTTACAACCCAGGAGAGTTCTGCAAACTGTTGATTTGTTTTGCTGTTTTGTTTCTACTCCATGTGTTGTTGCCTGTGAAAATTTTTAGTACTGTTTTTTACAAATATAGTGACAATATCTGTTTGTGGCCAGATGTGTGATAACTATAAACTGAAGTCTTGTGTGCATAATGTATATTTGCCAGCCTTGTTAAGAAGTTCACAACCTTAGATGCCAAAAGGATTGGCAGGAGCAGCATCTTACTGGATTTCAAGCCAGTGGCTTGACAAAAGTCCCATGATATTTAAACTCTGTCTCATTTTTCAAATACTTTTTTCCATGAGAAACAGTTAATATCATTATCACTTGAAATATCTGAGTTTAACATGAAGATGTTATGTCTCAACTCAACACCATCTTTTCTTCCTCTTTGTCACTGTTAATCAGTGAATTCTGAAGGACTTGTCTTCTCTTGGGCCAGTGTTAATCACTTTCTGCCCATTTGTTGACTTGACTGCACTTAGCTTTAGCGACTATTCACAAAAAGTTCAGTTGATGGAAAGATTTCTCACTGAGACCCCTAAGATCAGTTCAAACATTTCATAACGTGTTTAAAATCTTTGAATTCTGAACAATGCTTTTCATCAACTAATGAACGACGACATTTATCAGAAAGGCAATTTATTAAAACCTCTTTTACCTGAAAGCTTTCTCCACACATTTTTCTAATGTAAGACAGGTTCCAATGACAGAAGTTTGTTGCAGTGGAACTCTGTTAACATAAAGTCTTAAACATTGTCCTTATAAAAAAGATTGTGGATAATAAAACTTTAGTAACAAACCCTCAATGCCTTGGTTCAAGGGCAGATGTGTAATCAGGATTCTATTGTAATTCTGAATTATATTTACTGAATTCTGATTAGTCTATTATGCCAAAAATTCAGCTTAGTATACTACGAATGGTTTTGGCAGTGGATCAGTTAAATTGTCAGCAACATAGATATGACAATAAAATTATGGGCCAGTTTAAAAATAATTTTCAACAAACAGGAGGCACAGGAACTACACCATACTGTCATGGTGCCATGTTAAAACACTAAAATGTCATATCTATTAAAGATAATAGTGATCATATGAGTCTCCCTTCTACACCCAATCCTGGCTGGAAACGCAGGGATATGGTTGTTTGAGAACTCTCAGCAATCTTCTAACAATTTGGCCTTATTTTCTCTAGCATAACTGTTTTCCTGACACATTTTTAATGTATAGTTCAAAATTCGTTGTAAGTACCTTTATAATTTACTGCCCACAATGGATTTCTGTTACGTAAATTCTTACTGTAAACAGATATGCTTATTTTAACATTACTACATATGAGGCTTCAGAAAATTGTCGATAGACATGTGATGATCATGAAAGTTATCTTTACAGGAAATTGGTGTCCCCATCTAATATTTAAGACATTCTCATTTCCTAAAAATGAGTTAAAATCACACACCAAGACATATAAAGTTACACTTTCTGTACATGAAATAAGACAGTTTCCCTCTCACTAGACTGGCCGCTGCTTAAGATTACTTAAAGAGGTCTTCTGCTGTGTTACCTGCTCATTAACAATGCAGCAAAAGACCCCTTGGCAATGAAACTCAGAATTTCCATTCAACAAATTGCAAAGTGACAGAGGGAGAAGCTATGCCATTAAATGTGGTGATTGTGATAGCATCTCTCTGACTGTTTATGTCACTTGAAGCACTGGGATTCAGAATAGTATGTACAATCGGAATAGACTGGGTGCGAACAATGCATGTGAAAAGTGTTAAAAAATGGTTAACATGGATGAAAAAGCCAGTGAGTACAGAATAACTCTGTAGTTGTAAAACTAACCTTTTCCATCACTCAGGCTTTATTATTGCCAGACCATTTGAAGCATTCTCATGTAAGCTTGCGTTAATTTTCAGGGATGCGCAAAAGTCCAAGAACTCGTGACAAAAATGCTGGCCGACCCCATCAAAAATGCACAATCTGAGAATGCTATGTTGAAAATAATTGTTGTGGTATGACCAAAATAGCCTAAGTGACACTAAAAGCAAGTCCACCAGATAGACAATCAGATAGATAATCAGCTAAGTCTGCATGTTTCACATTGCAAGCAAAATGCAAAAAAACCTGTTGATGGTTTTTCTCCTACTTCTGTTCAGGTAAAACAGGGTCTATTCATAAAAAAAATTCAATTTCAAGGACATATGAAACATTCTTCTTGAATGAATTTTCCATCATAAATACCAATATTGCACTTGGATTGACAAATCATAAAAGAATATAACCTGAAGTTTGACATAGTCTGAAATTATGAACAATCTGCAGAAGGTGAGTAAACAGATGACACACGGAAACCACAAAATGAGCATAATGTTTTGATGATGATTACATCAGAAAGAACATTAAAGCAGACAATAATATATGAATAATAAATTCGTTTGGATTGGACAAGAGAATCCATATTCTGAGGTACAGAAACCCAAACTCTCTTGTCAAGCATGATAAGAAAATATTTCATTGTAGCGGAGCTGTTTCTCGTGTAGTTTCCATGCATTTGATATCACAGGATGTCAAACACCACAAGAAGGCTAAAAGGCAAAGAGTTAAAAAAAACCAAACACATTGTAAAGGTTAAATCAGCAATAACAACATTTAAACTACAGTGTATTTCAGACTATTTAATACATTCTTTCACTTCAAAATATCTATCACATTTACCGAAATTACTACTCAGATCCTCCACATTAGCCTATCATGATGTTGGCTGGAGGGGTAGTGTGCTTCTGGGATCCGTGAAGCTATACCAGCAGGTTCAACCAAGCTGAGGAAATGCAGGGATAGTGGTAAGACCAAAGGGCGAGGAGTAGGTGGAACTCTCCTAGTGTTATGTGCAGTACCCACTGCTGAGTGGACAACCTTCTGACTTGCACCAACCCACCCACAGCTATGGATGAAAAAGCTGGGCGGCTAAACCTTGTCAGCTGGATACAGCCTCTTATGTAGAAAAGCAAGCCCTACTAAAGCTCAGAAGTAGGAGGTCCATAAGTCCAGGACCACAATCCTTCTGAAGGAAGGAAACCTCATAAAAAGCAACACTTCCAAGTCCCCTGAGGATTGAGTACATCAGCCTTAAGGATGTGGAGGAATCAAATGTGCATGCACTACCTACCAATTTCATGCACTATCTAAATTCATTATTAAACTGTCCACAGACATTCTTCTCTTGTATTGCATCAGCAGACCTGATAAGCCATGTCAGGTTTCTAGTTATCACATTACAAATGAATAATTCATGAACTGCTTGAAAAGCCAGTAAGATAATATACCATCTGGGACAATTTTTAATAATGTCTTTTAAAAAAAAAAACCCTGCATAAGAATAACAGTGCATGTTCATGGAAATACTTTCTTGATAATTTACATTTTGCTCAAACCAATAAATACATGCAAACCAGAATTACTGACATATATTTCAGAACTGCAGCTTTTCACATCAAATACAGTGAAGCACGGATAATGTGTACATCTTGGGACCGACCAAAAGTGTACTTATTAATACGTATTGTACATATTGATCATATGCGTATCTTCGTGGAGATGAACAGTAGAAATGACAGTAGATTGAGCTTATGACAAATTAAGTGGTGGAACAACAGGATATTCACATCCCGAAGGTACAAGTTGGCATCTTTCTTTTCTTTGCACATGGAATCAAGCACAGATCCCTTCCCTCCACTTCTCCCCTGCTTTTCATTTCAATTTCCTTTTTTTTTTTTGTTCCTGTTTTTCTCTCCCACTCTTGTGTTTTTATCATGTATATTACATGTAATTGTAACCACTGAGCACAAACAAAGGCAAAACCAATGTCTCCATGCATACACTATGATACACATATATTAAGAATGAGGTAATTTTATATAACGTAGTTAAGAACATACCATGACGATCCTGTGACATTGAAAATGCAACTTCATTTGCAATCTCACCATGATAACTACACGAACTACACAGAGGTGGAAAATACCTACACTGGAAAAGTTTACCATTAACGTATCACATATTTGTCTTCATCTGGTCCCCATATGAGCTTCACGGTAACAATCTAACACAAACTCCTCATTTTCTTCTGTAATGTATTCATATAATGTACTGTCAGATTCCTGACAGACACAATCATCTTGCGTGGACAATGGATGTCAGGTAGTATATGACAAGATATGTGAATTATGTAACACTTAGTAGAATATAGTTAGCTGAATTCAAAGCACTGGTGTCACAAATGAGTGCAACAGCCTAAACTAGCTTTGTCACCAACGGATCAACAATCGCTGAGACTGAGAGATGAGGACCTCTGTCCAACTCAACAATAATTGCCTAATCTCCTAAAAACAAATTCTCCTGATAAATGTAAACATTAACATATGTCTGCAACTGTCTGTAAAACAATAACAACCACAAATGACCAGCAGGAATGTACCATGACATCTTGAGAGCATCATATTCAGTTTTGATCTCATTAAGAAAAACCTGTTCTCAAGCAACATTCTCGTGAAAGCAGAGAAACCACATATAAGATACAAATGCCATCCTGAAAGCTGGTTCTTAAAAGTGTTGTTGTTTGTTTTTTTTCACCACTGCACATTACTATGTACAGACAAGTTATGAATAATCAATGCATTTATATATGTCTAGTGCTAACACACTCACACCAGATTTTTTTCAGTATTACTCAATAACCAGCACTACACTGTAAATTACTATAAATCAGTAGAATTTTCATTAACCAGTAGAAGCAATTCTGGATCATGCTGCACTATGGATGTAAAATCTGGTTCCAGTAGACTTCAATTTGTTCTTTCATGGATGGTCACTGCTGCAAGGCTGGGTTACCTCTTTGTAGTCGTCTTCTTTCCCTGTTGAGAATCTTGTACACTTGCTGCCTTTTGCTGTTCTTGCACCTTTTCAGCACGTGTAGATCTGGAGTGTAGCTTTCGGAATAGTGTCTGAAATTTGTTGTCAGGGAACAGTGTGACCAGCACCCCCTCCAAAACAACATACAGGATACGTTTATTCAGTGTCTTGTGTTGTAGCATCTGGAAGATTAAAGCTACACCCTTGCGAACTGCATCTGTGCCCATTAAGGTGCGAACTTCATCTGTATTAAGAAGACATCATTGTGTACAAAAATTAACATTCTGTCTGCAAGAGCTGTTTTCACACCAGTTCTGTGTAAATAAATGTACACAATTATATTCAACAAACAACCCTTTCTTATTGGAACAATGCAGAATGGTAGGATTAGGAGAAGCACTAGAAACATTTAAAGATAAGCTTCAATTAAAGTACACTAACATTGTCTGTTGGCACAGACCTTGGCACAATGTAGAAACAATGAAGCCGTCATTTCCTGTCAATCTCTTATGCTGAAAAAGGATTCAAACTGCTAAACTTGCTATGGACGAGACCACAAATTAATTCCTTAATGAACTCATAAAAAAGGTGTTTCATTGGAAAGGACAAAAAAAGTTAAACCAACATCACAAGAGCAGAATCAATTTTCTTCCCCTAAAGAGCAACCAATCTGGGCAACTTTGACACAAAAGTGTCAGTCTGTCAGTCAGGATCACTTTCATGTTAACCAAACTATTTTAAGAGAATACAGCAGCAATAAGGGAAGCTGAGAATACCTGGCACACTCCCCAGCATTTTGGCTTTACACAACACCCTTGTCCTCATCTTGGTGGCATCATCTCTAGGTGTGCGGGGCTCAGCTAACACACCATTTGGCCAAAACGAATTCCTGTTGCAAAGTGAGACAGATAAAAGTTTATTTTGATGCACAAATTAATAGCATGGATCTGATAGAAACCTGGCTGCGGCAGATATCACTGGGTAAAATTATGAATGCAACTGTTCATAATTAACATCTGCCATAAGTTACAGTAGAAATGGCACAATATGCATGTGGTCTTCAAGGCGGCTATAGACAAGTTCGGGGTGCAATGGTGATGTTTTTGGCAACAATTAAGAGTATCTTTATAAGTTTATATAAACACAAGGCTGACAAATTTTCACAGAGCTTCAAAAAGTTTACATAATCAGAAACTAACAATACAATGGAACCATGCATGAAAGACTGATAAATTACACAACTGGCATTCACTTGCACCTGCTAGTTTTCATAAAAAGTGACTGAATATTAGACCTGAAGGGCAAATTCAGCAAGAACTGCTGACTACATAAAGACATCAACTTTGCTGACACACATGGTGGTCCTTCCCTCACCTGAAGGCTGCAACATATTCTGCCATCTGCTCTGCTGATGTCATGAAGTCAACATGCTCAACTATTTTTCTGAAACAAAAAAAGAAAAATAGGGTCTCTTCACTGTATGGTTCGCTAAGGGGCTGTTAATCTGGCAAAGGCAAAAATCAATGGAGTCCACAAGTCCACATGACGGCACTAATCAACTGACAATCTTTTTATCTTATAATATGCTGCAGTCTATACAAAGCATGCTCAGACTGGCTTATAACAGATCATGAGGACTCCATGCCTGAAGCACAAAATGACTGAAAGACTGCCCAAGATCGTGATCAACAACATGATAAAACTATTGCCCATTAACGATGGGATATTCAGTAATGGATACAGGGATCATGACTAATGATAAGCTCAAAAATGGACCGTGACTAGACTAAGCAATAAAGTATACCCTTAACAGGCTCCTGATAATTTACCTCTACTCTGGCTTAGGCTGAGCCCATTCACATGATGAATAATATATAACCTGGACAATGTCATACAAATGTGTGGAATGAACAGGAACAAAAACCCTGATGACAATACCAGTTGACCGAATAGAACAGCCATCATGAGATGGAGGTAATGCTACATCATTAACTGTTCTGGCTTTGCATGAATTAATAATGCAGATGACCTGTGTTCAAAATAGACATGGACCAACAACATTGTGCCCTTACACTAACTGTCATGCCCCATGTATAAACAACAATTAAGCACATTTTGCTACACCTATAAAGTTGATTCTCAAAATGGCAATTCTAGGTGGATTTTCATAAATGAATCAACAACCAGTAGGCCCATGGTTGCGAACATACATAAAATCACCCTTCATCCTCCTAACGTTACCGACATCATGTTCAATGACCAGCTCAAAACATGTCAATAACATTCCCGTAGCAGAAAAACATGAAAGGGCGGGCTTGAGCTATAGGGAGATGATTGTTGGCTTTTTGACACCATCCTATAAAGATCTACTGATCCGACACAGCTTACATGCCATGATGGATATCACTTCTTCCTCGGCATTCAATAAATGTTAATGCTAATGCTAATTCTAATGGCTCAATCAGCCTGGTTTGCAAATAGGATAGTGTGGGTCCCATAAAGTTTTCTGTTCAGCTGGGCTGTGGTCAGTCAGATCTCCAACCTCCATCTGACATAGACTGGACAGTTTTGCAGCATATTTTCTCAGGATGTCATTTATTCCTGGTGCTTGTTAGTTTGAAGCACTCCACATGAAAGACTTTTACTTTCTTTGGTGTTCGGTTCAATATATGCTGTATAACATCTTGTTGACTAGCCAGGGGATGTCACTTATTCCTGATGCTACTTAATTTAACACACTCCATGTAAAAGACTTGGTTTTTGTGGTGTCCAGATAAATATACTGTACAACACCTTATGGATTAGCCATCAAATACAAGATATAGATTGCAACTGTTCACCTTAAATTTTGCTGAATGAGATTTAAAGATTTCCTTCAAATATTCTGTTTTCTTGTAGCAGCTTTTCTTGATTAGCAAGATTTTCTATAGCCCACAGTCAAGAGGATAGTGATGTGCTTGTAGATCTGACACTTGAGGAATTCCAACAACAGGCCTCATCCAAAATCATTCATTCATGGATGATTACTTTGTATTTGTGAAGCCCTCTATAACTGCAGAGGTAAACAATATGCAAGCACATATTTCACTGATCACAACTTTCATCACACTGTTGATGTCTTGTGCAGCTGAAGAGCTTCAGTCATTTCAGTTTGCGAAGCTTCCAGACTGCAGCTCAAATGGACCAAGCATTACGGATGTGCTTGTGTTATCAAGGATTGTACACTCAGACCTGGACTGTGCAAGGCTATGTGCACAATTATCTGACTGCAAAGCCATAAGTCTCATATATCAAACCAATCCAAGAAGCATTCAGTGTGACATTCTTAACATTGAAACCACCATACAGTGTAACAGTTTAACACTTGACACAAACTGGAAATATTATGGGAGGCATCCTCTTGATATGGAGAAAAAGGCGGATCCCCCAACCTGTAATGGCCCAGTTCTTGTATATCAAACAGACCATATGGGCCATGTGGTGAATGGAAGTTTGACTGAACTGCTTGGTAGTGTGGAATATGGGGCATCTTTTGTGGTGG
Organism: Ellobium chinense; assembly: GCA_033807755.1. Taxonomy (NCBI): domain Eukaryota; kingdom Metazoa; phylum Mollusca; class Gastropoda; order Ellobiida; family Ellobiidae; genus Ellobium; species Ellobium chinense. The sequence goes on from JAWQUT010000001.1 coordinate 4,100,076, forward strand.
TCTTCACAGACAATGGGAAAAAAATTACCTTCACTTGTACTTTCTACTACAGACTCAATGAAGGTGTGCAAACTGCTGAGGTTAGGTTCATAGCACACGATTTCACAAGATTTACACAGACCCCTCTTAGTAATGAGGACATAGTAACGCAGGTGCTGGAAGAGTCTATCAATGGGAACATAGATGTTTGGGAGATTTCAAGAAAGTCTGGGTACACAAACCTGACTTCTTCACCTGGTCCAAGAGAGATGGCATTCTATGCAATGGACAGATCATGGAGGGACCGAGACCCTCATCACAGAAATAAGGATATCACAACAGGATTCGGCCTAAATGTCCTCATCACCACAGCTACCATGACTAAAGTCTACACCTCTTTCCCCATCATCAGTATGGCAGAGCTTGATTCTGACAGGTTTGGTGCTCTGGCATTAGGCTATAGCTTCAATGGCAGTATGAGTGGGAGCTTCACCAGGGATTTAGCGCTAATGAACAGCAATGATACACAAGACATCCTCATCGATCACTTGTTTCCAAGAATAACAGAGATTAGCATCAATGAGGAAATGAAGACAACATGGTATGTTGACCCCTGCTGGCAGATGGTCTACAAAATTGACACGTTGGGCTTCGAAGATGAGATGTACAACAGGAGCTTTTTGGTCCAGAAGATCAGATCAGGTGCCAAAGTTAGGTTTGCTTATCTTGATGATGACAAGGTCACAATGGTTTATTATGCCCAATATGTCGAGTGCTCTCAGGACACGGAGCACTGTTTGGCTGTAACAACGATGAGTATTCAACCTGATGTTTCCAACCCTCTCACATTTCCTGTGGTCATGAATTATACATTTCTAATGGTAAAAGCTTCAACCCTTTACATCTACACTTATGAACCTTACTCTTTGCATACTCAGGTCAAAAACATCAGTTGGTACATGGACACAGCTCCATACACAAAGGTGTTTACAAAATTAAATAGCACTGATCAGTACAACTCATCAGATCTCATCCATGCCACTCTACATGGGCTTGCTCTAAGAATGGAGATGGAATACTATCTTCAGCTGCGCGTCTTGGATGTGATTATGTCAACATATGACCCTTCCACTGGAAGTGTAGAGCTCCAAACAGATGAATTCATTATGACTGACCCCTCATTCATAGGCTGTTCAATATCCCAGGTTCCTGTGGTGAAGCTTGTGATGACCACTACTCCATTTACTATGCAAGTGCAAAGCTATACTTATGATGCTACAGAGATCTGCATAAAGGAAATGGATGTGCCCTACACCTCTGTAGCAATTTACTGCCATGGAAGCTTCATTCCAGAGTAATGATTTGTGTTTTTACGTACAGAATCTCACCAAAGTCCTCCCCATTTCATCCTTATTAGAAATGACACAAAATTAGTCCCACTTATTCTTCAAATGCAAAGTTATTCAATCAAAAATACACTTTTAACAATTTTTATTTGTTTTAATACTAGCTTGAGTCCCTGTTATGGAATGGGGGAAGGCATGAACTATATTTCATTTCTCATCATTGTAAATGCAAGTATCTTTAATGTCATGTTGTAACAGACTTTGATGGTTCACCAACTCACAGTGGGAACAATCAAATATTTAAAGAGTTTGCAAGTTCATTTCTGTGTTCATGTTTGGTCAACACACATCACCTCTACTGTAAAAACTGCTATGTGCAACTGGGATCGCCCACATCCCATTTTGATCTATAAGGTATTTCTGGCCTAAGTTTATAAAATCTGTTTATGTATTTGTGTACACAGCTGCATTCTTGTCGCCATGGTTTCAGTCACCTTGTGTTACTCATCTCCGAGTGTGAAAGGTTTGAACATTCATATTTAGTCATGGAGTCATTGAAAAGACATCATCTTAAAGCAACACATATTTTCTGTGAAGGAGCAGCTTTTACATCTAATCCCTCAAATATTGCTGCATGTACATTTATAATGGCAGGAATGGTTATTCTTTTGCATTATACAAGCAGAAGCGTAAAAGGTTAGGGGGCTTGCAGGGAGAAATGTGTAAATGTGTGTGCTTATATGCACATAACTTTAATCTGCAGTGCTCTCTTCTTGTATCTCAAAAAGACCACACGAAAAGTCCTTCATATTAACCAAACTTCTTGGCATACTATCCAACACTAGCTCTAAAGGCTTATCATTTAAAAGAGGATCAGCAAAACAAAACAAGAGTGCAGAACTTTCCCCATTTATTCGTGAAGCCAGGATGAGACAGATATTTCATGAGTGAGGCTTAGCCATGCTTTTCATTAGGCTGAACTGATAGATGCACTTTTCTCAACTTTTGTGTGTGATGTGCTGAACGTCCTTAACATGAATACTAGGTTTATCACCTGTGTGAGAATTTATGTGCACATGTGAGAAAAAAGGTACAGATGTCAAAACATTATCCTTGCCTGTTAATCTTATCCCCAAAGGTAGCTTTGATAAGCTGTCGCAGAATGGCTACAATTCTTCTTCTCAGCCACTGGTTCTTGTGCCGCAAATCAAAGACTTCATCCATCAAAAGCAGCATAATTCGTAGTGGGATGTTTTCTCCATCCTGTGAAATATGATATATGCATAACCCAACTAAATATTGCTTTGCTGCTTTATTAAAAGAAGTCAAATACTTCTTCTAGGAACATTGGTGTTTAGAATGGTTACAAGATGACTGGTATAGAAGCTAGTTAAAAGAGAACAATAACAACAAAAGTGAGCCCAGCTTGATCACAAAACACATCACTGAGATTTTGAATGTTTCTAAAAGAGAACAAAAACAAAAAAAGTGAGCCCGCTTGACCACAACAGACAATATCATTGAGATTTTGAATGCGCCTTTGAATTATTAAATTCAAAACACCGTGATATTAATGTACTGGATCTTTAGGTGAGATTGTTCATTTTTTCATTACTGCCTGGTAAGCTCTGGCTTTACTGATTATGAATTTTTTTTTGTATATCGTCACCGTCCCCTAATACTGTCGTAAATGCAAATCTACCAAAAATCAGTTACGACAGTGTTGGGAGACGGTGACGATATTATTACTGTTCTGTGGCACTTCACTTAATATGCCCATTGGTGTTTCATGTTCCTTGGTAGTGTGTTTCTCACTATATGTGTTTATGTTATTTCACTTCATTACTCTTTTGCACCTCATTCAAGATTTGATATACATACACTTCATTGATGTCCATATCTGAGTGACTTCAAATAAAATTAATGTAAATCATAGTGTTCCCTATATCTCTTACTTCTGACAGGCTTTTGTAAGGAAATACAGCCCGTGCACAAAATCTGTCACGATCTTCATTACTGCTGTGCTTACAAATTAGGGACCAAGGGACAATAGTATATGAGGGACTCCGATTTTTTTTTTCACTGGTTAGTTTTGTTGAGAACTGATGATAAAGGAGGGTATCCTGGGAATTGTGAAATTTACTCTGAATTTCTCCTTGAAGAGACTCACATCATCGTGCTCATTCCACCTTTGCCTAAGTCATTTTTTGAGGTTTTGCGAAATTACGTGCTCTAAATCTGTGGCTCAAAGCAATACAATGACGCAGATGTGGTTTAGCTTGTAAACCTGGGATACTATAACGAGCCAAACTCCACATTATATCAATATGACAAAGGAGATAAATGAAAGATCATAGTAATATAAATAATTCAAATCATTAAAAAAAAATTGACTTGGACGAACGTGAAATGAGGCTGACAATATAAGCTTCTTCTTGGAGTTCATGCACTAATGGGCTTCAGCTTATCACTGTGATTTTTTTTTTCAAAAGTGGAATCGAAGTTAGGAATCTCAAGTGGACAGCTCTACTGCATGAAGAACAAAGCCTTTCAGAACTGAACTCTTTTTCTTTTTGTGTGTATGACAGGGTCATTGTATGCATTACATAAATGTGGTAGGTCTACTCTCTACAATGTTTTTGAAGGTATCTACAGAAATCTAAAACTAGATTATAAAGCATGAAAAGGAGCAAGTCCATATTGAACACAGCCATTCATCTCTTACTATTAGTAATGAGTACATCAGACTGCAACTACCCCTTGGGCTAAAGTATTCTTCACTTCTTAACTGGTTATCAATGAATCAGTGATCTATCCTAGAAAAATGGATTTAAGACAGACCCCACTGAACATCAGTGTGCCATGATAGACCTAAATACAAAGCCCACATTAATTTTTATGTCTGTATTGCAACTTCAGCTTTCAAAACAGAAGAATTGAATTCCACTTCCTTGACTGACATCCAACAAGGCACATTCTGTGCACCAGTGGTCTGTTTGCAATCAGGCTGGAGTAAAATGACACTAAAACTCTATATGACCAGAGGTAGATGACTCTGTTTTAACTAAACATTTAATATGCTGTACAGCTTAAAATTCTAATCTTACACTGAAAATAAATAACACTGCAGTAGCAGTACTTACCTCAGGGTCTAAGCCAGCACCAACTTTCAGCTGGTTCATCATTTCTTTAGCTTTGGCCTGATCAAGCTGAAAGCAAAAGAATATGGATGTTACATTATCTTCGGGACCTGACACATTCTAATAGAATTTAATCCTCAAGGAGGACAGAATCCTATTCACCATATAGAGGACGGCACACGATGATGTTAACACATAAGAAATTACAGTGGAAAGAGAAAAAGTGGGCAAACGCACATGTTAGCATTGCCCAGCAGGAGGCTGAAAATCATTAAAACCAGCATAAACTGTGCAACAGTCAATGAAAAATAAAGTGCTCTATGTCCAACCTCTACAGAGGACAGTCTTGATAAAGTAGTATAAGCTTACACTTTTCTGAGAGGTGAAAACTTTGCCAAGACCATCTCCAATGCGAGACATGCCATCAGGAACACTTTTCACCACATTACCCATACTCTTGGAAGCACTTTTGATAGGGTGCACAAATGTATCCATCTGTAGGAAATATACATAAAAAAACGTCTTCTTCCAACCGCTGAATTAACTTAGGGAAAGTATTTGATATCTGATCCATTTTCGTTATGTCTGTGTGAGATTTTTAAAGTTCACACAAGCACAACAGAAAAAACAACAACTATCAAGCTGTGCTCAAAACAATACCTACTTCAAAACAAATCAACACAGGCCCTGGATTTATCACTGTGCCAGCACAGTCAATTTACCAGACAAACTACCATGTCTCTAACAAACAAAGCTGTCTAAAGACCAATAACATCTTGTCAAGCTTGTTGTGAATCTGTGTTTGTCCAATTTATGAAAATTTCAAAAACCTCAGGTACAAGACCCATGTATTTCATGATGCACTAGTGAGTGCATTTGTGTCTGATCAATGAATGCCAAATGCTACCCTATGCTGCCCTCTAACTTGAGCACTGAAAATTCCAATTATGGAATATTTATGTAAAATCAAGATGCAAAAGAATTTAATAACACTGTATTCTTTGTCAATATCCACCAAAGAAACAGAAACCTAAAATACCTTTCTGGAAAACTCTGACTTGTGTTTTTCCCAGATTCCTGTGTGCAAGAACTGATTAAGCAAATCTTCAAGGCCAGGAATATTTTGGAGTAACTCTGGTTTCATCAGTGACTGAAAATACAGATATTCGGAAATTAATCAAATCTCACTGTCATGACAGGAGTGCAACACATGCACACTGTAGCATCAGACATGTAGGAAGTGTATACAACTTACATAGCAGAGAGAAGGAATAAGTGCTTGTCTGACATAACAAAATTTAGATAATTACCTAAGTCATTACTTCCAAAGCCATTGCACTCGAACTGTTACTTCCAGAAACCAGTAACACTACACACTGCAAAGTCACTGATTTTATATTGATATCCAAGAATAATGACTGTACATACTGTTGATGTTACCACAGTATTTAATGGTCATGCAGACTCTGGGTATTGTTAACCAAAAAGATTGGCCTAGAATGTATCAGGAAGTGGTATTGCACTTTTACAGCCAATGGTAAGACCTAAAGAATGAGTAAGGGACCATTCCATAATTCTCAGATTGTTAAGTGATCCTGATCATGAGAAGACTTTGATTAGAAACTAAAGTATTTGGGGCCTGTTGCATTAAGAGAAAGCAGGTCTATAGAGCACCTTACATTTGAGATTGTGAAGTTCTACTACATTTTGATTGCTTACTCTGAGGTATTTGTCAAGATCCTTCCTACGTTTCTCAAGGAAAGCTTGGCTGGTATTCTTGAGCACAGTTTTGCCGGGCAGGTGGGGAGCGCTCAGGTCCGGAAACTGGAAGATTAATACATACTGGTTTAGCACAGACCTAAAAGCAGGAAGTCCATACAGCTCTGCATGATGATTCTACAAGCCAGGTGATATAATACAATAATACTACTTTCTACAGTATCACCAAACCACACACTTCCATATAAATGACAAAAAGGTCTCTGCAACAATGTTGGACACTGAGAAATTAGATCAAATCTAAACTAGTGGAACAGACTTTGCCTTTACATCTGGACCAGTCTCACATGGCCAGTCTTCATACGGGTCACAAATACTTTACTGTCATCTATTAACAACTCAAGAGCAAAAAGTTCTTATCTTCCTGTCAGCCAGAATGTTGGCTGTTAACAATAATCCAGCTCTCAAAGAACTGTATGAAGATCATTTTGTGTCTCTACTAGGAACTGCTTAGGACAAATTTCTCATAAATTATCTATAAGTTAATCTATAATATCACTGCAAAAATTCAGACTATGCCACTAATAAAGAGATAAAGTTACAAATAAATAACGGCTTTTATTACGAAAGAAAAAAAGCGATGATGATAATACTTCCATACTGTCTAACCTTTTCTGTGAGAATCATATGGAGGTCGTGGAAGTCGCTGTATCTTCTATAAACATCCCATATTTCCTCTTCCTCTGAGTATGGATCCTTCTTCCGTACTGTCACAGCAAAGACAGCATATGTTTTCCCACTTTTATCTGTTTCTTTCACAATACCTGAAAAGTTCAACACACATATAACATAGGTGTTAACATGTTCCATTCACTTGTTGACATTCTACAGTTATGAGCATGGCGAATTATAAAACAAATCTGTGTATTAGATCATAGGAAGCTTAGGGAACTATGACACATTACTGAAAATGTCACTGTATTATGAGCATGGTGAATCAAACGAATGACACTGAATATGACACTGAATTAAGAAACTGACTGTAACTAGTCTCAGTCAAATGACTGTGTACCTTATTTACATAATGATCAGAAAACTGTAACTATGACAAAGAGCTGACGATTCCATTGTAACTTTTCATAATACAGTCAACTCCGCTTAATCGCCCATCCTCGGGATCGCGGGAAAAGTGGTCGATTAAGCGGAGCGGCGATTAAGCGGAGGAAGTAATTTCGGCCATATTTTTGGTAAGAAGATTAAATTTCTTTGATGTCGTGGTTTGATATCGTGCATTGATACCTTCTGGTCGCCAGACTCAGGACAAACTCGAGTTTGACGGTGTTGTAGCGCACAACATGTTTGATCTCCATGGTCTCTCTCATTGGCCACCTCGCAATAACCCAGCAGACAATAAGGAGTAGGATGGCATGGTCGGGGTAGACCGTTCATTCACATGACACATTCTCTGATCTAACCGAAATCCACCAGACAGGCGCAATCAAGGTGTGGGGGGAGGAGGCTATACCACGGCTTTCGGCGCAGTAGCATATTGGACGGACGAAGGCGGTGATGCGTAGCATGGGACGAAGGGGGACAAGGGGAGGGGGAGGGGGGTGGAGAGGAAAGGCTTATCACACCTATTTCGGGGTGGCAGCTGTCACTCAGTCAACCGATCTGCCATCCGTCGCGCAGTTAAACTGTCTGTGTACATTGTTTGTTTGTCAACTGTAACCCTTCAACCGCTGATCATTGAATTCATGGGAGCTGAAGAGTGGTCGATTATCCGGAGTGAGAGGCGATTATCCAGTGACTTTTATATAGAAAAAATTCGGTTCCCCAGGAAACGAGGCGATTAAGCGGAAAAGGCGATTAAGCGGAGGGCGATTAAGCGGAGTCGACTGTATTCCATTTCCTTCCCCTCTTACGGTCAGTTTGACTTACATCTGGATTTTTGCAAGACTCGTGAGGAGATACAGGTATTCTCTACAAGACAGAAGCAGATAAGGTACTGTTCTAAATGCAAATCAACTTTTTAGTTCCTTGCAAATGATTTCAACTGTTGGATGCCCACAAATTAAACTCAATCCTCTCAGCATTACCAACCTGATTGAGACACTTGAGCTTGTAGGTATGCATCTCCTGCAGGCGAACCAACTGAGGTCGCAGAGGATCCAGAGTCTATGGACATGGTGTCTGAGCCTGTTTCCTCAAACTGAGGGTCCAACAAATCTTCTGCCTGGAAATTGGAACAAGTGAAAAACTGCAGTGGTAATGGTTGGTATGAGAAAAGTTGGAATAGCACCTAGACCTACTGTGGTCACCTCTATGAAATCCCTGCCTGAATACTGATACAGCTATTCGCAGACTATGACAAAGCATCTATGAGAGCTTGGCACATACACTGATTCATGTGTGAGTGACATATTTAATCAGTAAGATAAGGTGGTCTGCTTTATGATACAAATTTATGGACAGTGGATCTTAAACAAGTCACATTCTTCATTGAACTTTACATATCATAAATAATGCTGGGTGTAGACATTAAATATACTTTATATCTAAGCAATGTTGGTTCTTACAACCTCACAATTTCTGAAGGCTTCTGTCCTTAATTTATTATTTTCCATCTCTAACTATGGAGAAGATGATATCTTAACAAATGCCCTAAGGCTTTTCACTTCTTGAATTAAGAATACTTGCAATATCAAGTATTTATTTGTGTATACAACATCACATTTCATCACTCACAATGAGACAAACATGGAAATTAAGGTGCACTATTTCTCTATCACAGTGTCCATGGCACACCTGTGCTCTATGGTGCAGTTAGCTACAAGCAGCACATATCAAAATGAAGTTAGCAGCAACACTTGTATAGAGAAAAGGAGACTTTTCCAACTGTCAGAATGAAAGTGTATGTCTTTACCCTACGGTGTAACTAAAAATGCTTCTATCAACATTCACAGTAATCACAGGCTCCACTCCACACCTACGATAAATGTGATTTACATCCATAAAAATGTCTAACACTGAATTTTGAACACTATCAGTCCTTAATCAGAATTTTACAACAAAAAACCACAACATGACAACAGAATCTACAATTTCATTCACTTTCAGTTCATGCAAAACTTCACAGAAACACAGAGATTGGAGAAAAGTCAGGTTGCACTTGACTCTAGATAAACAAAAAGTTATTAAAAAATGTTATGTTAAATGAGAAATTACCAGCCATCATTCTACATGCACCACAAAACTGATTTCCTGTCCCTCACTCACACACAGAAGAAAACAACCCAAAAGACATCATCCCACAGTTAGTACCCTTCTAAACCCAGACATTCTCTTAACTTTGTATCACATATAAAACATGAAAAAGGGTTTCCAGCACATATGAATAAGCCAACAAGTTTAATAAACAAATAGATGGGTCACAAAAGGAAGACTTTAACTTGGTGAGGGCAAGGATACTGTGCCTGCAGTGACACTCTAATCTACCATGGCACATTTTCAGTGACTACTATTCTAACACACTTTGGAAGATAAACGCACTGACCTTACATAGCACACTTCAGTAAATGTGCTGTCTTAGCACTCTTTGAAAGATAGGCTGGTTGCATGCTTCTTACCTCCCCCCCCCCTCCCCCGCACCCCATCACTCCTTTCCCTTCAGAATTGGGAGAATACAGATTGTCAAGACAAACTCATTTTGGTGCCATTCAGACAGTGCCATGCAGTAGCCTATATCACTGTGTTTCTTTGGCAACCCAGGATAGCATTTTAAAAGCACACATCTGCAGCACACAAGAGACAAGAGCAGCACAGTAAACTTACACTTCCCAAAGAACACTCGGACCCCGCGGGTGCACTTCCATCTAGAAAGTTAGTGGCAAGAGAAGAGAGAAAAATAAAAAGGCATTCAGGCGAATGGGGGTAGGCAGAACAAATTGTTTCACTGAACGAACTCAACACAGTCTAGCATCTCTACTCATGCAAAGAAATAAAACAGAAACAGAACTCCCCCAAAGCATGAACTACATGCAGGTATAAATAATATGTATAATGCAGGCAGGCAACTGATCAGCAATGAGTAGCATGGCTCATTCTTGAAGCAAACAGAGCATTCGAGTCTGATATAGTTATGAAACTGAAGCAGACATTCAAAACAAAAAGGGTTTAACACTTGAATGGGTAACAAATGCTCTGATGTCACTAATGAGTATGAAAGACCTCGGCAACTTTCTTGCTTACACATCCCCACATCATACATGCAAGTTCCTAACACCCAAACCTCTTCACTGTAACCTTCCTATTATGACCTGGCGTGTGACATTTTGTGTGCACTATTTATCTGCAATACCATCCATACACCCTGTCAGGGGATCTTTGAAAGTTCACAGATTTCCATCAATATATGCTGTTATGCAGTGCTCCTTCCAGACTGCACGATCGTCTGCTTTGCTCCTTAAATTTCAGAATTCTCCCTAAAAATAATCCCTACATGATCAAAATAATGCTCGCTGATCTCTCCTTCTTTCCCGCACTCCAAAGTTTGCATTTCTTCAGAAAAACTAAAATCCCCCTAAAAATGCACAAACCTCCCTTCAAATTCAAGGAAAAGGGAGAGATAGTCTACCCTAGATCATATGATCTGGAGAAAACGGTGATTGTATAAAAACACTTGCCCTTCCAAATTTCAAATTGATATTACACTAATGACAAAGAAAAAAAAACAATCCAGCAACCATTGAAAAATAACTGTCAGCTCCAATAAGAGAAAACATGAATAATGTTATGTAAATTTTCCATCACCATCCTTCCCAGTTAATTTTATTAAATGACATCAAGCAGGGTATCTCTTTCAGCCATGGGTCAGCCAACCTCTCATTCCATTACATAATAACAATAATTATAATAATAAAACATTTCCTTCCAAATAAAATGCCACAATGTCATCTACACAATGAGCAGCCTACAACTCATTGACAAGAGGGAGATAAATGAACCAGCAAGCGCAAGCACTAGTTATGACTATTTGTTACAGTATCTGCATGCCTCTGATATACTCTTCAAATGAAAGAACCACCTACTTTAAACCATAATATCCTGGGAACTGAAAGACAAATTTTAAAAAATGATAGAAATAACAGAAGGGGGTTAAATATCCTCATACATAAAAGGCGAGTGCTTTTCTTTTCAAAGACTGCCAAGCATACAACCCTTGTATTGCATCTATCCTATTTTGCACACAAATACATACTGTTATGTTTGGGGACATGCCTGGGAACACATTCTCACATCTGGCTGTAATATTCTACAAAGTCCATATACAGTCGACTCTACTAATTGCAGGCTGCTTTGAAGCATTTCCACTTATTCATAACATTTTCAAAATAGTCATGACAGTAGTCACTTAAAAGAACGGTGTCGCTTAAGTGTACATTTCCTTGAGCTCCTGTGGAATTTCAACTGAGTGAGTCGACTGTACTACTTTGCAGGGTTGATAGAGTGTTGCCCAAAGTAATTATAAAAGATACCAACACTGGCAGCAATCAATAAGAGATAGATCCATGATCATATCAAATTTAGGAATACCAGTGGATAACTACATGCCTAATCAACTAGTGCTTTCATGGTTACATAGACTGGATGTTCATTACTGTCCGTGTTGCAGTTCTTTGAATGTAAGTGACGAATTAAAATCATCTGTCACTTTAAGATAAGATCAATGCAACTGACAAATTTGTTGTGAGAAAGAGACTTTCTACTTATTGAGTGCTTCCTGCATTGCTGCATATCACTTCAGCACAAACAAAAAAAAAATAATTTCTGGGAATATTGTATCATGGGCACATGCAAGACACAGTGGGAGTGAGACAACTGCAGAAAGAAGAAGACAGAGAGAAAGAAACAGAGGGAGAGCATGGAATAGAAGGATCAAGTATGGGGGATTTCATGTACAGATCTGATGAACTCAGGCAGAAAGAACACTGAGCAATTAAGAACTAGACCTTCATTTTTCATTCAAACTAGTTCTCCTATGCTATATGCTCATACTAACAGGTGGGTATATTAAAAATACACTGCACTGACAGCGTAACTGTCACATCATTGTCAGAAAAAGGACATGGTGTAGACAGATAATAAAAGATGCAGGTAGGAGACCCAGCATTTGAAAGGTTGTTAAATGGTCAAGCATTACATATATGCCTAAGAAAGATGCAGAGTCTTTTCAATTTGTTCTTCCACTCCTTCTCTTCTGCATCAACTTATTGTGATATAACGGAAGCAATTCTTCGCTGATATGGCACAGGGGTGTTAAGTGCCATCCACCTACACCACAGATATGATGCTAGCCTCATATGCAAATAGCCGCTCGATTTGTGCAATTATAGAGAATGAAGCAGCCATCTTTATTTGAGGCAAGTTTCACATTTGAGGTATGGCATAGAGGCAGATAGTGCTTATGCCCACAAGCCATACTGGCAACATATCACTACCAATGAGTGAACATCTGATCATACTTCTTTATTCCTTTTTTGGGGGGATATCACAATCCAAATAATGAGCAAGCACAAAAGAAAATTATGGGGAAAACCATCTGTGTATGATTCACTGCCCTACCATCATCAATGCTGAGGTTGTCTCCATCTTCTCCTTTGTTGTTCAGCAAACCAAGGTCTGCAAGCAGTCTGACATAGGCTGGACATTGCAAAAAATCCTCATAGTACTGAGTATGAAGTATCTGATATACCTGAAAGCCAATGAGAATCCAGATCAGTAGCAAAAACATTTCCTCTTCAAATGTTCTCTGAATAACCAGTCACTACATTATTTCAATTCAATTTATTTAAATTGAACCCAGGTTACAGAAAAGTAGCTTAGGAGTAATCAAATATGCATGGCATATAAGTAAGTAGACAAAACAACAAACTTATTGAAGAGGTATAGTGAAAACAATTACCCTTTAAAAGCCATTCCATATACTTCAGCATAAAAATTGAGAAGATTTCTGCCATACAGTGAATAAAGAATCTGTGTATAGTAGTATTGGAAGTATGTCTTTACAAAAATGAATTGAGGTTAGCATCCTCCTCTGTGGATCCTCTGGATCAACACATTGCCAAACACTACATTAGCTCACATGCTTTTGTTAAAAAAAAAAAAAAGCCTATTCACATCACCACTTACTCTAGCCTGTACTGTGTCAAAAACATCCTCTGACATCATTTTATTTTTCATTTTCTGCACAGTGTATTTGATGAAATCAGGCTCAATCTTGACTCTTGATGAGCCCTGAGGACAGTAGAATATGGCAAAATTAATTAAAGGTAAACAACAAGTTCAAAAGCTGATGCAGGAAGGGATTACATGCTACCAACAAGATTTTTTTTTTTTTAAAAATTTCTGTAAGCCTTCTTTGTAAGCCACAAATTGAAATGTAATGTGAAATCAAAAACCTAGTTTCATGCTGCATACATTTTAAAATCCTTTTATTGAGACTTAAACATGTGCAAAGAACTGTTACTGAAAAAATATTGTGGGGGACATCTGTATCTCACATGTGCTACATAAGATTGAGGACATCACCTTTTCTGACAGGTATTGGTCAAAGATAATTTTAGCAGCTTTCCGCAGGGGCTCCAGATCTGGCTCAGGGGCTGTATTACTGTCAAGACACTGCTTCTGCATTTCTGAGATCTGTTGCTCTGCAGCTGCCCGGAAACCCTGGGAAAGAGTTTATACATTTACATAGGTAAAAGAGTGAAATAGAGATAAATGAGAAAAGATCTACCAAACAAAAAAAAAAAAAAAAAATTTAAAGTGTGAAGTAACATATATTGCACTAAGGAAGAATTTAAAAGGATATAATCTACTCATTTTGTACTGACCAACTGACACGATTCAATGCATAATTATTTGAGAGGAAAAGACATGTTTGTACAAACAACGTCTGCCAGCAGGGCAGAAATTCAAGAATTTTGAATTGACCCAGAACACTTCACTGGATGATATACAAGAAGATACGTGAGAATTTAAATACTTTAGAATCTGACAATCATCTAAATTTGAAATTATTTATTCTGATGTTCAATTACAAATTATATCGCAGCTGGCGAACTAAATTTCATTAAGGCTCAATGAGTTGCTGAGAGTAATACTACTAACCACTGGACTTAGCCATTAACCATACAGCTAAATCATGTTGGCATTCCATGTACAAATGAATGAAAACCGGTTCTTTCTATTACCTCAACATTAAGATAGAAAAACAAGTACTGCTGTCCCCCACGGTTCGTCATGTACTCTGCACATGGAAAGTAAATCTGATAACATCACAAAAGAACAACACATCACATAGCAATATAGTAGTGTCTCCTATTTATGACTTGGAATTACACTGTAAGCTTATCTCAGTATAATGTAAACTTCACAATGAGCTGATGTCTGATTATCATTTCAAATCCTAGTCTCTACAATCCTTTGTGTAGTACTTTACTAAAATAGGAAACCCAGTGCTGGACTGCAGCACCTTGGCAATGATTGACATCTGTCCACACTAAGCAGTAATTTTACTTCTGTTGTTTTCAGTGCTTTGGAATTTTCACAGGTGTCTATAAATTGCAAAGGGACAAATTCTGATTCTTCTCCGAAATTATATGCATTTATGCCGGAGTAACTCTACCATTTACACAAATTTACATTTACTTATAATGCTTTGCATGATCTGCTTGACTTACAGTTTAACATTTACTTAATAATGACAGTATCTATGAAAGAACGGTTAACAAAAGTTTGCAGGACGAAACACAAACATTTACAATATGCTGTGCAGGTAGCAGACTTACCTATGAAGGACTGGAGAGCAACATTATTGTTGAAAATATCATCCAATGTCAAAACATACAAACTCTGGTATCTCAAGCACTCTGGCTCCTGCAAATGATGAACAAATTTAACAATTTGCGAAGGAAAAAAAGAATTAATGACGTAAGAATAATTATATGCTCAATAGAAAAACAAAACTAAGCACATTCATGACAAGCATTTACCAGCTATGCATTTTCCACTGTGACCTTCAAGTCCCACAACGTTTGGTTTTAAAACAATTTTTAAGCCATTCACAATCTATATATGAATGTTTTTAAATCGGTCATGCCCAAACATTGTAACATTTGAATTAAATTCTTAAGGCTCGCTGCACCCATGTCTGTTATATTGCAGGCTGCATCATTAAGACTGCAAATATTTATGCTCATTCCAATCTCCTTAAAATAAACAGATCAAACAAAGTTACTTACATCAATGATTTGCTCTGCGGAAGCAGGACCATCCAGCAGACGACGAATCCTCATATCACAGGTGTCACGTAAAAACATAAGGCTGTTTAGATTCTGCTTGATGGCTGTGTCTGGAATTAAGAAAAGAGATTAGGAAAAAATTCAAAACCAATCAAGTGAAAACACTTTTGTTTATACAACATACTTTCTAACTGTAATTCCTAATTCCAACTGTCTACTTTCAGTCAAGTTGATAACACAGACAGGAAAATTCACCTTCCAATTTCTTTTAGTAAAAGAAAGTAGTTGTTCCCTTACCATCACTTCCCCCTGTATCTTTGGAGCGCCACTTTGCAATGTCACTATCCACCTTTTCTTTCACAGCCTCCAATTCATCCATAGAATCGCTTGCGCGTATCACAGTCAAGAAAGTCTCACGAGTGAAAGATGTCTCATAACACTGAAAATAAAAATAGAACAGAAGTTCAATGGAAAATGTTAAGATTTGAAGATATAAACAAGACTATCTCACAGATGATAGATGTAGTAGTAAACCAAAGATTCAAGGAAGCAAATTTCCTGATAAGAGGACACAGGCAAGAAAATCTCAGAGCTGAATATGTGATCAATAAATATCAAAGATGTTTCATGACTATGTTCCTCCTTCAGACTATCTGCAGTACAAGGTCATGCGAGGTAACACATCTATAGGCAGCTTTAGATATACTTTTTCGTCAAGACATACCTAGGTGACCAATCAAAATGCTGCTAGAACCTATCTATTTGGAAATATATCTCAAATCATAGCTATTTTACAAAGCATTATCCATTCAGGACAGTGAAAAAGATGATCAGCGTACAACAAAGCCCCCCCAGGAGTACTATAACAGTCAATTTCATCTATGCATGGCCATAACCTACATTCGTATAAAAATGTAAAAGCTAAATTGAAATGAAGATTTAAATAAAACAGGTGTCTAAAGGGAAGATATATAGGTATAAAAAAGCATGATGTTATATATTACAACAGTGTATACTTACCAACCATGCAATGTACTGATTGATATAATCGGGATCAGACAACAAATCTATTGTTGGCATGAATATTCCATTGACTAGAACCTCCTGTGACAAAAAAAACCAACATAAAACAATGTGACTCTTTGTGTGCAAAGCTTGACGTTAATGTAATGTAAGTAGTGTTTGATAAACTTTATAATTATTTTCTTGCAAGAAATAAGGAGGAAAAGTGACTTTAAGCTTTAGGCCAGCAAAAGCCACTTCCATCACATGCTTGTATGTTGTCTATAATTTTCACGCTATACTGAAGGAAGAAATCCCTAGCATGGACTAAGTTTTGGATCTTGGGTACATAAATGAATAATGTCTCTTGTAACAGTATGATAGTACATATAAAAATGTAAACAAGCACTTACACGAACAATGTAACGGAATGGTTTATTGTGAAAGTCCTCTGTTGGCAATAACAAAAACAGCAACACTTCACTCAGATCCTGCAGGTATTCTGTAAGCAATAAAGGGACGATATCATTATGCTGAACCATGTAAACAGTAATCAAGATAAAATATCTAACAGTAAGGCAATCTATTTCAAACAGTGTATTTCAAATACCCACCATTTACAAATCAAATAATGTATATATGTCACATGCTTAGATGACATACTAAAAGTGGACAAAAATTGCCGTGCCATGGTTTGCAAATGACTTACCTTTTGCGTAAAGTGAGTGATAGAAAGGCAATTTTAGTGAGAGAAGACTCATAAATCTACTCACGTCTTTCAGCCTCTGGCTCTAAGCACACTAAATCTCTGCACATGTTGTTTTCCATCTCCACCTCCATATCAAAAAATGCACTCTCAAGGGCAGCTACATTCTCTAACAATGTGAAAAGAAATTCATGAAATTCATTAACTTCATTGACTGAAATGTTATACAAATGACCAATGGTAATTGCAATGGACTTTTTCTAGCACAGAAGTGAAAAACAAGGCATATAAAGCAGAAAAATATGATTCAATGATTTTCATACTAATTTAAACATGCATAGTGTAACACCGCCCAATTACAATTTGTCCCTTAAATTTCAAAATCCCCGATGCCTAAAATCTCTCTACAAATTTATAATTCTCCTACTCAAATTTATGGCAAGGAGGAACGTCTCCCCCAACTCAAATGACCTGAAGAAAATACTGTATGCACACAGACTACAGAAGGACAGAATACACAGCCTACGGTAAGCAATCAAACTCATTCAGGCCAGCATGTTCTAGAGTCAGAAACTGAATGAAACAAAAAGTAAATGCTGTTGTATCATATACCTTAATAGATCCATATAAATTATGAACAGCTTGCCATATGTTATTTTGGGAGTGCTCAGATAATCTGTTGGAAAATAACAGCTGAGTTCACTTCACTCTTTAATGCCCAATGAATAAATAAAGTTTATGATTCAGTAATTACACTGAACTCACCTTCATTCTTCACTTTTGAAACCTTATCAGAGGCTCGACGGTACAGTTTTATGTGAGATGCAAAATCATCTACAAGCCGCTGGGTAAAATATGGCATCCAGTCAATCTGCTTCGATCTGATTGAGAAACACAATGGACACATAAAATGGCAGTTTCACACAAAAAGGTTTTCATAATGTAGTGAATTATCTTAAATGAGGATGAACCACCTCCATTCATCATCTTACCCTCAGTCTTTATCTACTGTGAGAGACACTGGCAGCCAAGCACAAGCTAGTTACAAATTTTATGGGCTTCTTTAGAGTGTTTAACCTTTTGAGCCTTTACTCATCCACAGATCACAGACCAGATGCCTGATTCAATTTGCAGCAGGCCTGGTTTCTATCTAGTCACAAAATCACAGGCAACATTTATTCAATAATTCTGTCTCTTTTCTCCACACATCATTGTTCTCCACTTTATCAAATATCCTATTTGAATCTTCTTCTTCTTCTTCTTTATGTGGCATGCTTCTTGCAGAGCATAGTGATCCTCATAGTAGGGGAGTAGGGGGTACCGCGCTTGTAGGCTAGACCGGCGAACTCGACACGCACACCGCTTTCTCCGACTTCACACACCAATTACTCAATGACCATTCGGTCTATCTGCATAAATTTAGCATCAATGAAAAGCTCAGTCTTTCCCCGTCAGTTTCATATCAAGAACATTACATCTCATTGCGTAAAACATCGTAAAAACCCTGGCTAAGGACCAAGGGGTAGGCACCGGACTGTCTACCTCGCCGTGGCACCCGAAATCACAGCTTGCGCGTACTGTGTTACATATGGTGGCGTTGTTTGAATGGAATTTTCCAGTGATGAAACTCATTATTGGTTCCCAAAACCATTTGACTTTGAGAGATGAATGGACAGAGATCACGTGGCAGTTTCCTCGAAGTTTCTACATTGTCTATGAGAAAAGTTAGTGTTTCAAAGTTTTTGAAGCGATTTTTTAAATGTCAACAACAACCAATTGCGCCGATGAGGCCGTGAAATATAAAGTTTATCCATTTTCCTCAATGATAATAATTTGATTAACGAGATTGCACGTTTTGTATGAGAAAACTTTAAATTTCCAACCCATGGTCGGCTCGATTTCGCTGGTCAGCTCTCGCCATGTTCCCTTTACCGCAGTTCAAGGGCAGGTCACTCTCGTTCTTAGCAGCGTGTCGAATGTACACACTGACACGCAAGGGTGTTTATTTGCCCGCTGCATTCGATATTGCATTGATTATGCCAAGAATGGCTTTGGAACTTTGCTATATTGTAATAATAATGAAACACACTTATAAAAACTGAGTTCGTAGATTTAAAACTTTGCGACCCCAGTCTGGCTCACCTGGCGGATGAGCGCACAGTCAACCGGGTCTGGCCGGGGTTGACTACAGGGTGGGGGGTGGGGTGGGGGTGGAAGCAATGGTTTAGGTTATTTTTTGAGAGCATTGTTCATTGTTGCTTTTTGTGGTTACAAACTGATGGTGTTTGATATAAGGGAGATCAGCTTTGAGAGCACCAGACTAATACATTTAGTTCAGTTCTCAGGAACATGTAGATCTAAACCAAGTGCCCTACACAGTGTGTTAACATCGTATCACGTTGCTATACTGCTAGACTAGCAATCAGCTGGTGCTAGTTAGGCGTTTGTAGGTCCAAAATTGCATGCAAAGATAAAACTCAGCTTTGTAGTTCAAAGTTTTCCAGTATAAATATTCAGATGCTTTTATGATGCATTGCAGAACATGGATTTTTACTTGTAACAGTAGTGTCTCGTCTCTGCAAATTCTTACGTTTTACATCAATTTTTTTTCTTACCAATCTCAGTATTTCTTCTTGAAAATGGTTCTATGTAATACAGGTTGTCATTCTGAGTCAGAAAATATATAGTTTTGTATACTTATTATAATAAATAACGATGCGATTTAGCTTCTAAATTGTCAAATCGGTCTTATCTGCCATCATGGTGGCCATTTTGATGGCCATATTGGATTATGTAATCATGATTATTGTGTAACACAGTGTTATCTTATAGTTCAGAAGATACAGATTACAAAAATATATAGTTTATAGTATCTAATGTTAGCGGTATGGTTAGTATTTATTATTTATCCTATATCAAAGTATCAATTTATCCTATTTCGGTGCCATTCTCTCTTCTATTAGTCTCTGTATTTTATGTTCACCAAAAACAGTTAAAATAAGTCAGCTAAAAAATTCATAAGTCTGAAACTAACCATCCGATTTACAAACTTTTTTTTCATTGTACTCAGCTGAATGAGCTCTATCTATTTATCCTCATATAAGACTTCTGAGATCACGTTAAATTTTTTGATGGTACCCCCTACTCATAGCCTCTTGATAAACCTTTTTATCTGTTGCCATTTGTTATAAACCTACCTATTTGAGAATGTGATAACAACTTTCTGTACACACTGCCAAATATCCACCAGGAAACTGTCATGATCACTGATCTGTCTGTACCAAGTTTTGATGTAGTCTCTCACAGTGTACTCAAGCACCTGGTGAAGGAATGTCATATTACATCACATACAATCCATCCAATTTCCTTAAGTAAAACCTCATTTTGGGGTGTACTAACAATCTTCCGAAATGAAAGATTCCTGATCATCATTCCTTCTACCCCATGTCATGTTTATAAATTTCAAGTTTATCTTATTAAGTACACTGATCGAAACATTTATAAAGATATATAAATATATTGTAACCGAACAAGTATTCCCTCCTCTCTCCCTTTCTGTCTGCTTGCCTGTTGGAATGTATCTATCTTTCTTCAATTCTATCTCTTCTATTGCTCTTATCTCTTACTCAAAACTCTAATAAATAGTATAACTAAATAAATATAAAAAATGAATCCAACAAAAACTTCCAATGTTTTCCCTAATGATTCCATGAGGTAAAAATATGTTCTAGCTTTCTCTACACGGTGGTCTTTTCCTACCAGTTTGTAAATACAGGTGATTGTAAAAGATACCAAAAGATTGTTGTAGCTTTAAATATCCATGCAACAGATTTGAACAATTACATACAAGATAATAGACTCATCAGATAAATTGCCTGCCTACAGAATGAAGACATGACACTTAATTATTGATAATACAAGTGTATTATACAAGTGTGTAAGTTGTGTGAGCAGTGAAGGGTGAAGACGAGAGTGTGACAGAGTATGTGACTGGGGCGGCGCATGTATCATGTAATATGTGTGAGAGTGTGTGAGTCTGTGTCTGTCAATGTATGTATAATTGTATGCATCACTGTAACAAAGAAAAATTTCCCCACGGGGATAAATAAAGTATCTTATCTTATCTATCTTATCTACAGCAAAGGTGGTGTTTTTGTTCTTTGATAAGTCAATATCTGTATAAGTGAATTACCTCCTTCAGCACATCATCAATGACACTGGCACCAGTCATTCGTTTGTCAAAATTCTTAATTTTGGTTGTTTGCTCCATTGATTCCTTAACCTGGAAAAACCCAGAGGGAGAAAACATTGCAGTATTTGCAGTCATTCAGAAAACACTGGGATGCGATAAACTTTGCAACAGGTATGAAGGACAGTAAATAATGATAATTTATTACAACATTGTTAAATACAGATGAATTTGTGCATCTTCATCCTCAATTTATAAACACAGAGATTTAAAAGAAAAAAAAAACAAACTGTGGGATGCAATTAACAGCAGAACAAAATTAATTACCCCAAAACAATACAGACTGATTTTAATGCATTCTGTTACTTATGTAACTAAATCAATGAATGCTGAGCTGACTTGAGTTGTAAAAAGGCATATTATTTCCATTTCTGTCAACAGAAACTGACTACACAACCTACCTTCTCAATGCCTCCATGGTGCTGTTCATTCACTTTGGAAGTATGTGTTTCATTCAAGATGCTTGCCTGTTTTCCAAAGTAATACACCATGACCAAACCCCTGTAATTGATTTGAAGTCATTTCAAATTAGGTAAAAGGTCAGTACACAGTAAAACTCATTTAACATGACAGCCATTTACCCTAAATCTCAGTTGAGTCAATAGAAAAGAAATCCCCATCCAAAGGCCCTCTTTATTCATAGTAAAATTTTATAATTAACCCAAAATAATGAGTTTCAGGGAACCTAGTTATGACACAATATATGCGATGAATTGACAAGGGAGGAATGAGCCAGAAAAAGCAATAAAAAATATCCACTGCCAACGCGATTTTCCCTCCCTTTGACCATTAGTGGTCTGGCATGTAGAGATTAGGTCAGGTGTATGTTGAATATTGCAACAATGAAAGGTGATAACAATGAACACTTACACCAGTCCCCGACAACACACAATGCTATCACCAGTCAAAGTTGCTGAAGATGTCACCTAGAAGCACTGACATCTGACATTTTTTTTATTATACATTAAAAAAATTCTCCTTATACTATTCTGTAAATGGATAACACAAAACTCATCTAACCTTGGACAATTTGGCTGGTTCCTTCTATTTCATGTTAGCAGATATCTACTGTACAATGTCTGATCAAGCCCTTCCTCCTGATTGTTATATACTAAGGTTAAGTTAAGTTTGTATCAGTCTTCAGTTGTATCATATTAATTATTTCATATTTGCTGCTTGGTGCAAAACTTTATGCACTAAATTCTAGGCACATGCCAGAGGGGCATAAAATTATATAACCTTTTTTTACTTCTCTCATCATTCTAGGCTGAGTGAATGATCTCAGCAGTGGCTACATACTACATGTAATCATATGAAGTTTTTTTTAAAATACTGGTCTATTTTACTTGTGAACCTATATAGATAACTCACCCACTGATAAATGCAAAAGCATATACACCCAGCAATACAGCAAAGCCTCCAAAGGATAGAAAAAACAAGCACATCCCAAGGGAAATCCAAAGAAAGATATTCCCAGGTATTTCCATCTGGAAAAAAATGTGCACAAATGAGAATCCAGTTACAAAAATGCAGCAAAAATGCTGCATCCTTCTTACTTTGGTCTGGCTAAAAATTTGGTGCATTTCCCTTCCTGGAATAGACTATCTCTTTTGAATAATTATTCACTCTTGACCCATGTTAGAAGCTCAGGTAGGTTGATGGCAGTGTGGACATATTTATTTCTAAAAAAATCTATTGGTTAATAGGTTTACATAGTATTCATCTTCAAGTATACAAACTGCTTCCTCTGAAAATGGTATCAAGCCATGGCTACCATTACTGAATTGCTGTCCACAACAGTTTTAGTATGGTTTCCCATCATGAAATCTCGGCTATTCTCTAACGACAGCACCGATTCCATGACTTGTCTATGACTGAATGAATGGTATCATCACCACTGCGGTGCTGTCCTTAGAGATAGCTGAAATCTCACACAGTCTCTTTACTATTATAGTCACAACTGACCAAGCACAATTTGGCTATCCCTCATGACAGCACCAATTCATTCGATATTAACTTCGATTTCCATATACATGATATCAGTAGATATCAGTCGATAACAATTATTTTCAATACCCAGTGCACTATTAACAGCATTCCCACAGTCTCTCCCCGCCTCTACGCTCATAGGCCAGATTCGGCCCACCTCCGTTTCTGACAGAGAGACTAATTAGTCTCTCTGGTTTCTGGTTGAAACTCTCTCACCTGCCCGGCTATGTGCCAGTGAAAGTAAATCATTACTACAGGATCTGGATTTTCTGTAAGTTTATGGTAAGTTATTTCTTTAAATAGATATAATTCATTTCGTCTTACGCATTGCCCACTCCCAGCACTACCAATCTCAATGCATGGGGTTCGGGGAGTGCATTTCATTTCGTCCCTATATATATATACTCAACTCACAGCACCGGCACTTTCAGCGCATCTTTACCTTAACTT
>JAWQUT010000001.1:4130653-4200955 GCA_033807755.1 Ellobium chinense
GTGTGTGTGTGTGTGTGTGTGTGTGTGTGTGTGTGTGTGTGTGTGTGTGTGTGTGAGAGAGAGAGTGAGTGCGGGTGCGCGGGCGTATGTATGCATGCATGTGTGTGCATCTGTGTGTGTCTATATTAATTTACTTATGTTTGTATCTATATCTGGGTGCTCTTGCCTATGTATAGCGTGATTTTGATGTGCACTTGTCCGAGACAAATTTCCTGTGAAAGGATAAATAAAGTTTATCTTATCTTATCTTATGTCAAAGAGAAAAATGTGAATGGTAAACTGAAAAGTTGACTCCTCCTCCCCGCCCCCTCTCCCCCTTCCCCTCACAAAACAGACGCATCTGAATTCCCTTCCTATGCTTCCCACGCTCAAGATAGTGATCATTAATATATATAATATATAATCAACTCCATTGCCACCACCACAAACAGCAACTACCACAGAATGCAGCGTGTGTATTTTTAGCTCTAGACCTAGAGCTGGACAGCTTTGATCCGTGTCCACAACACTGTTCACAGGTCCACTATAGTAATGAATTCAAATTCAGATCAGCTGACACTAAGCTTAAATAACAAAGTAAACGAAAGTTATATCATTTTTTACAAATTTTATTTACTGGGCAAATATGTTGACATAAAATATACTTATCCTCAGTGGAGAAGGTACAAAAGCCATTCATAACATAATTTTGTCAGTTTACTCAGAAGAGCAATAGAGATTTTATCCATGTCTTTTTTGTTCTTCCACAGTCTTTGAGGCATCTGCAGTATCTGACTGTTGATGTACTAATAACAACAGATTTTTTCCTGAAGCTCTGGCCATATGCTCAGATAAAGCCTTGAAACTTCAGAAAGAAAAGAATTTGACAAGCTAGTGGAGTGCAGAGGCATACATGATGAGATGATAGCAGATAAAGGTAATCTATAGACTCTGAACCATTTGTACTACACTTAGGACACAGATTACAAAGACAGAGCAAAAGAACAAGGGTGAATTGGAGGTATGGAAGAGGAGGAGCATACCATAACTATTTCTTCCAAACATTTCCTCCTCTTCAGAAACCAACCTAATCATTAATTTATATCTCTCCCCCTCCTCCCTCCTCATACCCTGTCCCTTAAGAATTGTTCCACTGCCCACATACAAGCATAAGCTAGATGACAGGTAAATGTGAAAAATACATTTATCTATCCAAACAGACAGTAAATATCAATATCTACATTTGTACATACGATTGTCTCAGAAACATGCACACCTTAAAAATTGTTGAAAGTGAAGTGACTTTCTTCAGGTGGTAAAACTGCATTACGTACATGAAGGTGATTACCTAACCAGCTAAAGTCAAAGTCAGTGGCTATTTTTGAGTGTACCTGATAATATTTTTTAAAACTTGTTATAATGCCATGTAATGGCCTTTGCAAGAACTCTGTCATTTGTCATATATAAAAGAGAACATTCATCATTCTTTCAACAAGGAATACTTCAGGATTACTCGTATTAGAAGTAATCAATGGACTATAATGCACAGCTGAATAAACGAAGAGATCAAAAATTCAAAAAGATAAGCCCCACCCACCAGCTGTAGTTGGCAGAGGAATATAGTGATACTATTTTCATGTGAAGAAATTTCAGATTAGTTTGCTTCCTGCTCTTCTTGAAGATTAAAACTAATGTTCCATAAAGGACTGAAAAACAAAGGTATTTCTTTTCATTATTTGACACTTTCCCTCCACATGTCACCATCCAGTGGTGGCGATTTTGTCATTTCCCACCACACATCGCTTTCAACATCAAAGTCACATAGCAACATAGTAACATTCTTTATTTTGTTTTTCAAGGATGTGAGTGTACCATATGGAAGAAAAGTATTGATATAATTCACTGTGGGGCAAAGTAGTCTTAACAAAACTTCAAAGTATAGTGCATGTGTAGCTAATCTTCAGGAGGAACATTTATTGAATTTGACAGGATAATAAGATGCAATAAAACAAAAACACAATTTACAAAGAAGGAAAGGGCATAATAATATGAAGGGAACACTAGGTGATACAACTGCAGTGTTTTCACAATCAATTCTACTCTTCATAAACTTCCACCTTTCACTCACTCTTTTATCACATTTGTCTCAGCGCAATTCTAACATCTGAGGGAGAAAAAAAGCAAGGAAATAAATGCTTACACTGAGTTCTAACTTCTAATTAGCGCAACTTAATGAGAACAGCAAAATAATATATCAATATTCAATACAAAGTCACTAATAAAAATATACATCCAAAATAACATAGTATGACACACCATATTGCCACATTATTACACTTCAATTGTGAACAGCAAAAAATTACTTAATCATGTAGAAATCCCAAGCC
The DNA here is from genome assembly GCA_033807755.1 of Ellobium chinense. NCBI lineage: Eukaryota > Metazoa > Mollusca > Gastropoda > Ellobiida > Ellobiidae > Ellobium > Ellobium chinense. Next base: position 4,133,020 of record JAWQUT010000001.1, read on the forward strand.
ATGTGTAAAATCCACATTGACACTGTGTATTCTGATTTCAAGCCTATAGAATTTGAACCCTCTTCTACATGTGTAATTATTGCTATATTCTTTCATTTTGCTCAGCATAGAAATGTTGAAAGAAGGAACAACTGTTCGACATCACTTGATATGCTCTGCAAGTTACTTTTCATATATTTTATCATTCATGTTGACATACGACATTATTTCCACATGAGCAAACTTCAGAGAGAAATAGGATTGTAGGCAGCCTTTTCATTGGCAGAAAGATCTAATTCCTCATAAAATTGTTTTATGCTTAAATTTTTGTGCCCATACAAGTCTGTTACTGCCATCAGAATCTGGCTTTAATTCTGAAGAAAATGATCTGAAAGTTTGCATTTACCTAATTTGTGGAATACAATATCATCTGTCAACATAAACAATAGCTAACATACTAATACTAATACTGTATTATATTATTCAGTTGCACAGAAGATAAAGCAATCCAATAGATTATCATGTTAATAAAACATAAAAATGACAAAATATAGAAGGAGGAACATAGATCCAGAGGTTGCAGATTAGCAAACTTGAAATGACAGGATTGACAGTAGTATTTTAGTAATTAGCAGAGAAGTGATACCCCTGCCAGTCTGCTACCTTTTCCGTATCGTTCTACCCTCCCACCATCCACAACCTGTACCGCTGTCAAAAGTATGCAATGCAGAAATAAGTTTTTGATGTGAGAGACATAAATGTATAATTTATATGCTCCACCAATTAAAAAAACAAAATGACTTCACATGCGAGAGAATTTGACAAATTCTTCAAAACTGCCATGATGTAATGATAGGAATGTGTTATCACATTCCAACCTTCAAGGATTAATCCCTTTGATTCCACTGATGTCAACATTTAATCTACTACAATGCTTGACCTGTGGGGTGAGGGAAGATAAGAAGAATGCTTAATAGCAAATTCTAATGATGGTTGCAAGTTTATTGTCCTTGATGGCTGAACACCGAACATGAATTTTTGCCCTGCCATCGACAACAGAGACTTTGTAAGGACTTTGCTATTAGTCAGTGGCTCGTTTATTACTCTAAAAACTACAGGCTGCTGATCATTATGAACAGCTGAATGGCTGGTTTGATCATGCTGTATGATACCTGAAGACAGCAGGGACACACATACAGTGCCAATACTACATCATGGACTTTGTATGAGTACAGCAAACTCTTGTCAGGTATAGATCCATACTCATGCCTAATTATATATGTCTTGCAGCCAGTCAAAATGAGGCTTAAATTACTCCCTGGCAAAATCAAACTTTTGGTATGACATATAAGCTTCATTAGCTTAAAAACAATTGACTTAGCATTATGTATTCTGGTCTGAGATGTAGACTAGTTGTTTGAAGTAGCACAGGGTCAATGAAAAAAATTTCTGAGAAAATCATGATTGAAGAGCCAGTTTACACGATATAATCCAGCTTACAAGCCTCACAAAAACTCAAACATAAAGTGGTCAACACACTGTTATGAGGTGTTCATAAAATCAATGTTTTTTTGTGTATATAGAAATGATTTCATTGTCTATTTCTGCAGCTTATAAAAGTTTGATACCAGCTGGTTCTAATCACCTTCAGAACCTAATATCTCAGTCATTAATTTAGCAACATAAACCTCTTTTTGACTGACTGCAAGACATATCATTGCATGTTCCATTATTTTATTGTAGAACACAAACCATTTTACATGTACATATTTACCAAAATTTTCATACGGAACAGGACAGGCATTCTCAACTCATACTTTGGCATGTTCACAATTTCACATACTGTACATATGAAAAATGAGATACTAAGAACAGCATCATGTGACAGTCACATAAACATTAAAGCTTTGGTATCACTGACATAATCTTTAGTCTCAGGACTGTAATGGTTTACATCTAAGATGTCCAGTACAATACAGAAAAGTCATTCATGTCACAAAAATGCAGCTGTTTATTATGTACAGATAAAATTCATGAATAAATATAAAATGCCATTACTGTAAATATTGACCACTGTAGAAATGACTGTTCTCACTGAATGTGTTGGGTGTAATACTTTAAGTTACATTCTCACCAACAACCATTTGCCTATGGCCCTTGATTAGTGTGACTTTCTTTGTCACCCAACCATAATTTTGTTGCATTTCTAATTTGACAAGCATCACCATGACCATTAAGTTACTGGACAAAAAGTTACTGTGGTTATTTCATGAGAGGCAATTTTAGGATCTCATTATGTCACCTACATCAACCACACCAAATTAGTCTTGAAAATCAGCCCTGAGTAATGGTCACTCTCCCAGAGTAACATAGACCCCCCTAGTGAAGTAAGAAGTCAATAGCTAATACATATACAGAAGCTTTGTTGTAAAACTCTTGTATGTGTCATTGTGGGATTGCATGCTCTGTTAAAATTCTTTTTCAGATCAACATTTCTTTAGGGGTTCAACAGTCATTTGGTACTAATAAGATATTGCAGGTATTGCAAAGCATGAGGGATATGGGAAAGTAAAGTTACAAAATGCTAAAAACTGTGTTTTAATCGATATGTCAGCTAATGGGAGTCTGGCCTGCAATTAGAAATGTCACATGGCTTCGAGTCCGGAAAAAGTAAATAGGCATCACATGGATTAGCATACGTATTTAAATTCTTTTTTGTCAACAGTATGGAGTATGACTTGGAGGACAAAGCAATAAAGTTGTCACTAGTATAGGTCTAGTCTAAGATGTGCTTTTTACTCATGTGTGCAGTGCTGTGATTGCACATGACGGACTATGGCAGTTTCAGATACTGCATTTCACTTTGTAATCCCAAATTCAATCTTTGGTGTAAGCTTGAAATATACAAATAAGGTTGTCAAGATCAGGAAATTGGGATACACAAAACATCACTGAATTAATAATTCAAAAGAAATGATTATCAATGCTTCTCTTCCCAAGCTTAGCACCTATTAAACACTGTCAACTATGTAAATAAATGAAAATTAATAACAACACTAAAAGCAATGGACTGGTGGGCAGCACAAGAGTTGGTTTTGTCTGGTCAACACAGTGTTATGAGGTAGTTTCATAAGGACTTAGGACATATGTATGTCCAATATGCCTTTGTTAACTAAGACATTCATACAAAGAAATGAGAAGCATGAAAACATCTAACTCATGAAATGAATACATATTGGCCACCTGGTCAGCTGTCTTGCCTGATATAAATGTGAAACATTATCCTGAATCTAAATCTATATATAGCAAAACATAAATAAAAATAATGTACAGAAATAATTATCTAACATACAAAAATTCCATATGAACATCATGTAAGATCCTCTCCCAGTAATGACATTGCACTTCATTGCAAATTGAAATAATTTCATCATGGAAAGGGCACCCCATAAAACTGATAGCAGCTAAAATATTTTAAGACACAAACTCCTAGATATTTGAGTAAACAACGCCATCAACTGGCTTGCTCACTGATCCATTATTTCTCATCGTCATTAAGCGAGAGAAACAGTTTTACTTCAACTCTCCACGTGACAAATGCACAGGAAATAACTGTACTACAGGTAAGTAGAAAAAAAAATGTCTTCACTGATGCGATTCATCTTGGAGTGCAGTTTTAGTTACACCATGAGCTCTCAAAACGGTCTCTTTGTCATGTCCAAGATTTTCACAAAAGTAATGTCAGAGCATATTTTGTGCCACCAAGGCATTTTGTAATACCCGTATAGATGCACAACTCATAATGTATATGATAGCTCTTACCATGAGGTCTGGTCTCCATTGTACTATTGTATCACATATGGTCATATCGCCAAAATACTTTGAATGAAACCAAATGTAGAATCATGCCTACAGCTCAGTGACTGTAAGTGTGTTATATCTCAATATGAAACCCATATACCTGAGCTTCAGGGAGACATTTTGATCATATGGGTGAACTGAGTTGTACTTTGCAAAAAATACATCAAGCCCTATTCACCCGCAGGTGGCAGATCTGTAACATCTGTCATTTTCCAACTCTGTCAACTCATTCCACAACACTTCTGAATTTCTTGAACACATATTGCTAGTCGCTCAATGTACATAAACAACAAGAGTTCAGCAAATAAAGAATTTGTGGGTAGATCAGCTGTACTAGCATCACAGCTAAATCGTTGAGATAAAACGATACTGTTCATTCCACAGGAAACAGCATTATTACACCTGGATCATAAACAACACCTTCAAAACTGGCACATCAACAACATGTCAATTCAAATGTATCTACATTACATTACAACTTCTGATATTGGATCACATTTGGTAGGGCTTTGGAAGCTGAAATAAATTTTTCCAGCATCTTTGAATGTTCATAATATTATGTTTATATAATAAACATATCATTTTGGGGTGACAAGCAGGAAATCCAAAACAGTTTTCCACCATAGAACTATTTCCTGGTACACTTCTTACATGTGCATTTACGAATCATCGGCAACTCATAGATGTAATTTGTATTATCTTCACAGAAAAGCCGTACTTTCCTATTCTTAATTTTCTTTGGGTTGCAGCAATAACCATTGAAGCAGTTACCTTCACAGCGACGGAAACGAACACGAGCTTTTGATTTGCAATTTGTTGTTGGATCAATGAAGTTATCTCTGAATACAATGGTCTTGCATGTTGGGGCTGAAAGATGAAAAAGAAATGTCCTGTGTTAATATTCTTAAATGCTGCGATTCTCTCTGTAGTTCTACCTTCCACAATGCTTGTCATAAAACTTCAACAATAAAGAGGTCTATGCAGTGCTTTCGCATGAATACACTTTGGTCACGGGACTAGAATAATATATCACCATAACTAATGCACTCTTTTGCACTTTGGCATGCAGTCTTACATGACAAGACCAAGAGTTGCAACCCAAGGCATGTTCGAGGCAAACTTATCTAGAATCCTATGCTTCAGATCAGTTTGCTGCACTGAATATGCCTTCGTATGAAACTCTAATTCAGCTCTAGATCTGACATGGACGATTCACTGGTGGCACGCCAGTGTGCAAAATGGTGACGGTAGGGGAGCACTGCATAGATCTCATACTCACTATATGACCAGAACAACAATACCCACAGATATAGCAGATTACACAGCAACTAAATGAACTAGTTTCACAAATAATAAGATTCACTCCATGATCTTTGTGGAAAAATGTCAAAGAACAGCCCTTACAAAGTTTGCTCACACAGTGATTCTTTCATATAAGGGGCCCTTATGAATACTAACTGACAACAAGGCATAGAACAGAAGACACAATTTCAAGACAAAGTTTTCACTGAGGCCTTAAATACTCAAATGCAAATAAGGCACCATCAGGCCAAGAGGAAAGTGTTTATGGATTTGGCTTATCAGAGAGAACGGTCCAGGAAAGAAGCTCAAAAGAAAAGGTTGCAATAAAGGAAGTAGGATGGGAGTATGATCAGTGTAGCATACCTCTGTCACAATATGTTCCCGAGAAACCCCTTTTACACTTGCAGCGGTAGCCAGACTTTCGGCGCCTGGGTTTGCACCTGCCTTGCTGGCACATGTGATTGTGACATGGATCATCACTGACTGTGTCGCATCCAGGAGTCACCTTGAAGCGCTCATTGGAAGTAAGCAGGTCAACTTGTCTACCATTGATGAATACTTTCGCAAAACACCCTATTTCCAGAAGGAAAGACAAATTCAGGTGAAAAAAAAAGTGTATACATATATAAGCAACAGTGAAAGATTTAAAAAAGAATGATAGGACATTGCAGGAAATAAAGATCATACTGTAAAAAGCAGAAATGAGCTTTATTTGATGGAGCTGTGCTCATTTGACTTACAGAGCAAGAAGTTTACACTTGTCAAGAACACATTTATTTTAAACCCAGTCATTACTTAAAGGAATAATTTTGAGATGTTGCCTAAAATATCTCTGAAAGGTGGGAAAAAGTACCAAGTGCTACAAGAAAACTATTTGACTACATAAAAGATGAATTTGGGACAGTCATCCAGATTAGCAAGTTTACTTTTCAGCAACACTCTCCACATTATGCAAGATCTATTCTTCAGCATTCCCTATTGCAAGATGTATGATGCATGGAATACACCATATAATGACAGACTCACTCACCAATGAAACTGGTACCATCTCGGATATGCCACTTCTTAAAAGCCATGGCATTGATGGCACTGGGCAGTCCACCAAGATAGAGAGATTCATGAAGGTCCAGATGGGTGCGAGGGCCCTCATTTGTGATTGTGCGTGGAAGGTTGTTTTGGTCAATGGTCATTGTGAAGTTCTTCTGATGGATGATCATGGAGACTTGGTGGGTCTGCCCATCATCCACCCTCTCATAGCTGAACATGGTTGACACAGGATAGTTGCCTACATCAAAGCTAACCCTAATGCGACCACGGAAAAGCTCCACAGCCACATGCTGCTCCTCTCCTGCATACAACAGGATTCCGTTGTGGTTTTTGGTAGTAAAAGTGATGGAAATGTTGGTCTGTTGCCGGAAGTCTACCTTTGGCAGCTTCACATAGGAATCTTTGTCCTTGAAGGAGACACTTGACAGTTTCTCACATTTTTTCCCTTCAAAGCCTGGAAATGAGAAATGTAAAACTGTGAAAAAGAAGGCAAATTCTAGACATGCTATATATGGTAAATGGACAAGACTACTAAAGATGACAAATAAGTGGAAAAAAACCAAAAACATTCCATGTGGGGAGTGCAGAGTTTACAGATATAAGAATGAGCAACCAACATTTAGAGTGCCCATGTGAACAGAATGAAGTGCAGGGACATAACTGTCCAACATTTAAAGCAGTGTGTTTACATGTTTTATATGTTGGGACAATACCACTGATGATTACATATTATATATTCATTGACTCTGAATATGTTTGCTCGTATGACATTCATAATTACAGCAAATGTACCCATTTAACTCTTAAATATAGAGGGCAGCATTTAGACACTATGATAATGCTGACAAAAATGCACATGTATACATATTGTGTCAGTGGAGTTTGCTATTAAAGAATGAAAACAACCTAATCTAAAACCTCATTCTGTTTGGTGCGCTGAGGACAGTGACCAAAAAAAAAAAAAAAANNNNAAAAAAAAAAAAAAAAAGACTGCCTGACTCAATATCAAATTATTTATTCTGAGATTTTAAGCCTTATTTCATTTCATGACAGACCTATAGTATATACTGTATTTCTGTACTGGGTCCAGTATTTATGAAGTAATTTGATTTCTGTAAGGCCACTATGAAATGAAATGATGTCTTGCAACTTTGACACTCATAAATTTTGTAACATTCATAAGTTGAAACCAAAAACTGTTGACCATAATCTCCCTTTGTACCGACCGATATATGTAAGTTCCCTATTATCCTTGCTGAAACTGCGCCACTGACACTAACAAGAATTCCTGATTACGTTATGATTTACACTACAGCCAGAAATGACAAACACTATAACCAGTTATGACAACTGCTATTACCAAACATGACTAGACCCAGTACACATTTCAGGATATCCATCATGTAATAGAAGCTTATGCAAATTGTACTAAATAGTCCTCTCTGCTGCTTTTGCATTCATGTACTGTAAACTGAAAGTTCATTTAGAATTCCCAATACTATCACTTATGAATAATGTTGTAACATTATGTGTATAGGGTGCTGGAACTCCCCTCTCAACAAAGAGGTCAGGAGGCTTTCCTTCAATTTCATGTCAGTCAAATGAAGCCAAGATTTATCTGATCACTGAGGGCTCCAAAGCCCCTCCCCCCCAACCCTCTCCACATCCTCATAGTCCTGACTGTGGCATGAAATGTTCTTTTATTAAGAGTCATTATAGTGGAAGTCAGTTAAATCAAATGCTGCTTCATCTAGTGATGTCTGAAGTTCTCTCTCCCCTAAACTGAAGTTATTCTATGTGCAACTGATTTCAAATTGAAGTCTCTTGATTGTGATCATATTCCATAGGTGGTGAGACAGTCAACTTCGGCCATTCAGCTAAAAACTTGGGAGTATTTTTGGATAATACCCTTTCTTTTGATGATCATATTAATCACCTCACTAAAGTCTTATACCTCCAAATTAGACAAATAAGACCATATTTAACAGTGGAAGCGACAAAAACTTTAGTCTCTGCATTTATTCTTTCTCGACTAGATTATTGCAATTCCTTACTAGCGGGTCTGCCGAAGGAAAAAGTTAACAAATTGCAGAGAATCCAAAACAGTGTTGCTTGTTTGGTTTTGAGAAGATGAAAACAAGAACACATAACACCTATGCTAAAAGAACTCCACTGGTTACCTGTGAAAGCGCGAATTGACTATAAACTGGCCACCTTTTGCTACCGGGGATTATACACTGCCTTCCCATCATATCTAGCTGAGCTATTAAAACCATACATTCAATCAAAAGAGCTCAGGTCAAAAAACTTAAATCTTCTGAGTATTCCACGTATCAATTTAAAAACATTTGGGGAACGAGCTTTCACTCATTCTGCACCATCTCTATGGAATGAGCTCCCTGAAGAAATTAAAGCAAAAAAGACTCTTCAAAGCTTTCAAACAGATTTAAAAACATTTCTGTTCAGGAAGTACCTGAATGACTGTGGTTGATTGTCAACTTAACTTTACTGTTCATATGTAGTATCTTTATCATGTTTTATAGTGTCAGATACTGTTACGTATGCAGGGGTGTAAAAGTGTGATTGTAAAGCGCCAAGGGCCCACAAAGTGGGGAAATGGCGCTATATAAATGAACTTTATTATTATTATTATTACCCCCAAGCTTCTTAATATTCTTTGTAAGTTCACTCCACTATATATGAAAATGTAATAGTTTGAATACCTTTTTACCGAAATCTTTCTACTATCATTCAACCAATATTTGCATGCCACAACTTGATTCTCACTTTTTGTATGTCATGCTACATCATAGAAATACTGAAAAGAATGTGTCCTGTCCTACTGATTTCAACTTAACTGACTTCAACTGTATAAGAACTAAGAAACCTCTTTAACAAAGATCTGATTCCTTCAGTAAATTATCAACAGAATGGTTCAAACAATCAGTGACATAAACACAGACAACATATATTCATGCAAACTACTAATCTACCTGTGAAATACAACATGTCTACAACTGAATGATGCATGCGATTATACAAAAGCTAGAGCTTTAATGTTGCTTTTCACCACCGTCTTTGATAAAAATTCTTTGTCCAAAACTAATTCCCAAAATTACAATTCCACTGTTTTTACCTGGTGTTTTGCCTGATATGGATGAGTATGAGATGTTCCCTAAAAACTGTCTATTTTCATTACTGCTAACCAAAATTATTTTACCCTAGAGGTTTTAAAAGTAAATATGCTTTTGCACAAGTTTGTTTATTCAATTTTGTCCTAATATTTCACAGCAAACTTTGCAGCTTCAGGAAATAAATGTTGGACAATTGGAGAGAGAGCTTTCTGACAAAGCATGGAATGGTCATAGTCAAACAAAAAGCCTAATAGGCACAGGTTAGCAGTTTAGTCCTGCTGATGAATTCAGTTTCAAAAATTTTAAATACAGAGTATGTGTGGATAAACTTTCTTGCTGTGTAAATTAATAGCAAAATACAGATGGTAAAGCTTATTACAGACAGGAACTCCGATAGGAACTGCAAACAGTAATGCAAGTTTGAGACTGTGATTAAATAGCAATCAAATTAAATTGCAAAAGCTGATTTGTAAAAGACTTAACAGCAAAAAATAAAGTAGAAAGTGGTATATATTTATACATACTTGACATGACACATAGTATAATATGACTCCACAACATTTAGGTAAGATAATGCAGCATTAGTGTATCAAAATATGTTATTAAGTTGTATGATGAGATTAAAATAAGAATTGAACATCTACAAAAACACAGCAAAATACTAAATTAAAAATGATGAAAACACTTTGAAGCATAAAGTGAAATTACTTACTGATCTTGTGACACAGAAAAAAAATTCATCATCAGATGCTGACTACCACTTCATACTTGAATTACAAATTACAAACAATTCCTTCATCAAACATTACTTTCTGCATTTTTTAACAATAATACTGTTTTCCTTGATGCAAAGGTAATGATATTTCACGAGTGGCAGTAAGCACTGCTAAGGTGTTGAGGAAATATATCTCACTTCGGACACTGCTTTTGTCAATAACTTCTACAGAGTACATCTGGTCCTTTAACAAGACTCACAAGACGCATTTTGATGGACTGGACAAAGTATCCCTATTGCCTACCACAAAAATTAGCAATCACAATTCCTAGGATGCAGTTTCAAAGACTGCTAATAATCATGGCCTCAGAAAGGGGGTTGGAAATTAAGCGTAGAACTATCTAAGACAGTAAGAGACTCAGATCCAGGTGGTGCGTATAAAAACAGATGCTGGTGTAGGATAAAAGAGCTTACTACACATTATAAGACCACAAAACATATTAAAATACTATAGATATCACAGCAGTAAAATATGAACATGAAAGAGTGACTGAAGGAAATATATGTGTTCATACACAGCAATAAAAACACAATATGCCTGGTCATAAGTAAAAACTTCTCCTAAAATTCTGATAGCAAGAAATTCATTTGTAGTTGTAAGCTATTTCTGACTATGAAATTATGAATTTCAGTAACACAGCAATCACAGCAGAAACTAAGAAAGCTACACAGCTTGACCCTAAATAGCATCCACCCCTACCCCTCTCCCAAATATTGTGATCACTGCCAAATCATTGAAAAAAAAATATACTTGGTGCACAGAATTATTGCCATGTAAGCAAATGTCTTTACATGGTGGTTGTTTCAGTTAATTTACAGTAAATGTTAGCTTTACATAATATGAAAACTACAGTATTTACAATCCGCTCCATTATATCTAATAACTTCATCCCACTCATCCTAACTCCATAGTAAACCAAGGCTACCCACTCATATTTGAGGGCTGTCAACCCCTTCATTCTTCCCAAAATGATAGCCCTTTCTAAATCTGTGTAAAAATCTGACCTGACATCACAATTATCAATTACCAGCTGAAGGAAAACAGAATGCCCAGAAGTGTATTGTGGAAGGGACAGACTCAGCAAATGCTCAAAATGGCAGGATACCGAAAAGAAAGAGTATTCTGAACATGTAATTGTAGAGAATGGAGAGAGTGAACATTTTCCCACCTTCCAGTTTCCTCCAAGTCCTCTTTACTTGTATTACAGCACTCTGTATCACTGAACCTTATGAACATTTGTGCATATCTGTATGCCCCCTCCCCGCCACTTGCTGCTACTAGTAATGTTATCATTTTATAATTGCCATTCTAAAGTGGTCTCTGTGACTTCTTAATTCATATCATAAGTGCTATGCCACCTTATATCACACTCTCTGAAAGATACAGTTTATTATCCCTCATTATCCCAATGTCCTATGTTTAATATCACACCTAAACTACATCAACAACAGCTGTCTCACACTGACAACAGCAGTACCTTTAGCACATTTACACATATAGTCAGGCGAGCCGGCCGGCTGATAGCACACTGCATTATTCTGGCACTGGTGCAGCCGGCAGGCAGGCGCATTGTCGTGGGAATTAGGGAGCAGCAATAAGTCCAGCACCGGTGCAATCTCACAAAAGCGACCGGAGAAGCCGGGGGAGCACATGCACGAGTACGAGTCCAGGCCATCTACACATGACGCGCCATTAAGACACGCGTGAGACTTACAATCATCGATATTCTCAGAGCAGTTTTTGCCAGTGAAGCCAGGGGCACATTCACAGCTGTTAGATAGAAAGTCAAACAATAATATTAAAATGACAAAATTTAATGTGCAACAAATGTAGACATTCACTCCGAGACTTAAAGGTAAACTGGTGTCATTATGATATATATGTACATGTACATTTAATATAATCTTAAAACTAGAAATGAGAAAAAAATTCTTTTTATAATTTACATGCATGTTCTGTATATAAATTAATTATAATGCAACTGGTTCTGAATTCTCAGTCACATACTGTCACATGTCAGGTTCATCTACCTTTATTTCGATACACATGAATAAAAAAAAATTAACTAAATATTGAAACTAGTTTTTTGAAAAGTATAAACAAAACATAAGTTACCTGTATCCTGCCGTTTTTGCAACACAGGTTGCACCATTCACACAGTAATTGTAGCCCTCTTTGCAGAATGGTATGGAGTTTTCACACCATTTTCCTATAATACAGAAAGATCCATGTAACAGCTTTTTGTGCACAGTGTCAAGGCTGTGTGTCAAAGATATTTTGTGAGGAGGAATTGTCTCATCTATGCCTAATTGCAATAATGGTTGCAAAAGAAACATAATAGTATTCAGTACTCTGGACAGCTCCAGAGTCTCAATTCAAAACTCTGGAAAGGGCAATTCTAATAAATGTCCCTGTTGTTGTCTGATTATGGATCCACCTTGAACATCATGGCAAGCTTACAATTCCTTCCTTCCCACTCATATCTACCCATATTTAGTATTTATTTTAGGTAGTGGTGTTCTCTCCTTTCCTTTTCTTCTACTCTTCCCTGAGCACCTTGTCAGTTCTTTCAACACATCTGATTTGCTGTATTTTTTTATATGTGGTGAGAAATGACCGAGTTGAACCACTGCTGGGGAATTTCTGGAGTGATGTCCCTTGCTGTGCTGAACAACGAGACCAAGAAGGGAGTAGTAAGCATATAAACTTCAAAATTGATAGTCCCATAGAGGGTGGCGTCCTTTTCTAGTGAATGTCATTTGAAGGTTCAGCAAACTGTCGCCACTGGAGCCAACTCCTTTTTTCGCCTCACGAAGAACTGCTCTTTGTTCGGCCTGTGTGGGATTGCCTACTGCTACCGGAGTTCACTGGCATGTGGAGGAATCACGTAGTCTCTTCTGAGCCCTCCCTACCTTTCCACCGATCTACACTTGGCGAATGTTGGCAGAGTGTCTCAAGAGGACCTTGAGGAAGGATGGAGGATCTTTCCACGGTTGAGAGATACGAATTGAGCGAGCCTGCAGTTGCCCTGAGGACAGGGCAAGGGAAAAGCAAGGGAGAGTGTGGGACGGTGAGAAATGACTGAGTTGAACGGCTGCCAGGGAAGTTCTGAAGTGGTGTCCCTTGCTGAATAGTGAGACGAAGAAGAGAGCAGGAAGCATATAAACTTCAAAGTCGATAGCCCCAGGGAGGGCGCCGTCCTTTTCTAGTGAATGTCGTTTGAAGGTTCAGCAAACTGTCGTCACGAGAGCCAACTCCTTTCTTCGCCTCATTAAGAACTGCCCTTTGTTCAGCCTGTGTGGGATCGCCTACAGCTACCGGAATTCACTGGCACATGAAGTCATCCTTTCTCGTCTGAGCCCTCACAGAGTTCACTGGCATGTGGAGTAAGTCACCTCACCTCGTCTGCGTCCTCCCTACCTTTCCACCGGTCTAATATCTAAATGAATCTGCCAAAATTAATGAAATTTACCAGACTACATACAATTTAAAATTATAATCCCTAAAATATTCATAAACTTATGCTGCTGATCACCATGCTTGTATTACTGACTTACCAGTGTATCCTTCTAGGCAACGACATGAGTATGATTCAATCTCATCCACACATGTAGCATTGTTCTGGCATCTGTTCCTGACACAGTCATCAATATTTGTTTCACATCTATCCCCTTCAAATCCTTTGAGGCACTCGCATCTTTGGGGACAGAATAATGTGTCAAAATCATTAATCTGGTTTTCATTTCAATTCACTTCATGAAAAGCGCAATCAACTTTTATGTCCACTATCCACTTATAAATATAATGGATACAGAAACTATAAAACAGTAAACCCCTTAAATGCTAACTTAAATTTTTTATGTTTTCACAGTGGGTATTAAAATTGTGGCAAGTTAGACTCATCTGACATAATTTAAAATTTTTCTTGTGACTTTATTTAATACTAAATAAACATGAAAGACATGCTGAAAGAAGATTGGCAAGAGCATATGATGTGTCAAGTTTTTCTGTAGCAGTTGCCAAGATATCGACAAAACTTGGATCTCATTGGTGACTCGACACCCCCCACCACAAAACTACTCATCAAACTCAAAGGGTAAAGCCATTTCATTTGGCAACTTTAGTATCACCCAGAATTATCCCATGATGTAGCCTATTCCTTCAGGTGACATGCTGAATGAAATTTGTGACAAATAGAAAGATACAGGTTTAACAACTGCAAAACTAATACTGTGCATATTTCATAATCACACAGATTGAATTTGCCTGTGGCAGATATCATATTCATTTTTTTCCAGTCACTAAGGAAATCTTGTTACTTTCCCCGCAGGCCTAGTTTTTTCATTTTCTGCTCTACTACTTACCTGAAGCGCCCATGTTCCAGGACCTGGCACTTTCCACCATTGTTGCAAGGATTCCCAAAACAAGCGTCTATCTGCTGCTCACACTCATCACCATGAAAACCAGGAGCGCAGTCACACTGAAAGTCTTTGAACTCAACAGTGGTGCACTTGCCCCCATTTTTGCATGGATTAGACAGACAAGCATCACATTTCTTTGCCACCACTGGATCTGGGTCACCTGTGATGAATTTGATGTTATCATTTTATTATATTATTATTATAAAAGTGTCCCTCTGCTTAAGATTCTTAAGGCCAGGTATCACATAAAACTGGCTATGTTCAGATAATCTTTTACACTCATATAATAATATACATATATCTGCATGTTTCCCTCTCTGATCTTATGATGCCATTGTCAGAAATGCTCAACCTGACCCCAAGTAGGCAGAACGGCAAACCTCTTGGTGACTCTTCAAATAACAATTTGATGATGAAAATCGTAAACTTGCCACAGGCCATTCAAGACAAAAAACACATTACTCAGCTTTGCCTGTCACAGGACAAACAAATATCCAACCATGAGAGGCAAAGCAAACTAAGAACCTCTTTTCAATATTCCCAACCACATGAAGAGTTATCAGGGAGGGTCTAAGAATGATGGCCTATAATCATACAACGATGTGAACAACATAGCCTACAAACTAGGATTTACTCACCCAGACATTCAAAGTAAGAGGATGGAGAGCTAAGGAGAAGTTTTGACATCATTTTCTCAGGTCCACTGCAGGAAGCAATACCAGGCTCAATAAAATCTCGCTTGATCCAGTCAGATAGCCATTTTAGTTTGCAGTCACAAAATAGTGGATTGCCTCCAAGAGCTCTGAAAAATACAAAGGACATCAGAATGGCTTGATAATGATATACTGCACATATACACTCTTAAGAACTGTGTTACTAAACCTTAGAACCCTTACCATTCTAAGTTTTTAGTCACTATTATGGACCTGGGCTCCTGATGGACTTATAGTTTGTAATAGAGTGCTCTACACTGGCTAACCAGTGTTACAAGATAATATATTATGATCAGTATGATCAGAAAGTCCTATCAGTTTATGAGTGATGTAATTAAAAAGGTTAAAGAAACTCTCAGAGACAGCTCATTAAAGTTTGGTCTTCAGAATAAACAGCGACATATGAGTCTGTATACAGATTGAGGAGTAACCATTCGAGTAAGGCTGTAAATATTTTGCAGATAACGAAAGAGAATGTTCAATTTTGATAAACACAACTTCCGTTAAAAAATGTGCGTGCAGTATGTGGTCAGTGGTGCGAATCTCATGTTTGTCTGTCCCTGTTTCGTATAACCATTTAGCTTAGTTTCAAGCTTCAATACACTGTCGTGTCTGTGTGCCTTTTGTACCAGTAGCTTAGCTCCTTATGACTTAAAAAAGCCTGCTCAGTGGATCCCTGGTGGGTCTCAGCAGTACACAGTCAGTTGCTAAGATTTTTGGAAATCTTGCAAAATGATACATTTCACAATAAATTTTCTGGTCTACTCACATATGAGATAATGATTTCAAACTGTCGAAAGCTCCATAGGGAATAGATGACAAGTTATTCTCATGCAGGGATCTGAAAAAAACAGGTACAAAAATTTTACCAATGATATTCTGGCTTTCATTTAATTCTCCATTATTCACAGAACTCTCTTTTCATTATTTTTACTCAGCAGAAGCATTGCACTTCCTCCACTAAAACCCATAGTAGGTTTGCAACAATCTGTAATAAGTGAAGTAATTAATGATATGGTCACAGATGTCATTATGACTTGGGAGATCTCTATAGTAATATTAATTTTTCATCCATGAAGATAAGGTCAATCATCTTTGATGCAGATTGGTCTGTATCCATATGCCGTCTTCATGTGCTTCAATGTACATGAAAATGGATCTGTCATTATGCTGATCACAAACAGACTTACAAAATTCTCAGATTTTCCATCTTGTAAAAACTTGTCTCTGCAATACACTGGAGATCATTGTAGCTCAGAATTCTGGAAGAGGAAGATTGCTATCAATTTGAGAAATACCTTCACACTGGACGACTTTAATGCAGAATACAAAGTGACATCTTCATGACAGCACAAAAATGACTTGGACAAAATTATTTTAAAGATATCATGACTGTAAGGGAGAACCGAACAAGTTTATTTGTATTATTGGTTTAAGCTTTAATTTAGTGGATTGCCTGTCATCACCCTCCCTCAGAGTTTTATCACATCATCCACTACCACTTGCTTTACACTTTCTCTAAATTTAAACTTTTTTGTGATGTCTGTATTGGGTTGTGCCCCTTAACACGGTATTTAGAATAAAGCAAAGGATACTTAGGCTGGTAATTAAAGGGTTAAAATATGAATACATCTTATACTCACAAGGTAGATAAGTGTGTGAGGTTGGAAAATATCCTTGAAGGCAGTGTAGTTAGTTTGTTGTGGCTCAGGTCTCTGAAAAGAACATAATCAAGACAAAATTCACTGAGTTTCATGATAACAGTTCATGCAAATTTTCCATTTATGCTAGGTTCCTGAAAACTCTTTTTGACAATCTTAACTGCTTAAAAGAATGAGCTCCAATTGAATTTGTGACACTAAGAGATAAAGTATATGTCTGCTGCACAATGAAAAAAGTCAGTATAACCATTACTTGATCATAAAGTGGTTTGTTGTTGCATAATAGATGTATAACAATGTGAGTAACATCAGATACCTCTGATACCAAAGTTGTGCAGACAAAATGTGATAATGAAGTCAAACCGAATGTGATGATGAAATCCAATATTATGATGATGACCAACATGAGGATGTAACTATGATAATGGTTGAAAACGACTGAAAAAAATACATATAAAGCATTTCAATGAAGACACCACAAAGTACCGGTATAAAAATCCAGTCTGTGAAAACTTCCAAATAAGAATATACAAAAATCAAATTTTCAAATGTGTGAATAGTTTTTTGTCAGGGCCATATGAAATAGAGTAAATGTGACAATAAAAATAAAATGATGGTTAATGATGATTAATGATGATGACAATGACTGTGATATTAAAGCTGTGAAAACCAACTTCATGAGGCTGAACACTTACAATCTTTTGAGATTTGTTAAGAGACCAATTTCATATGGAACTTTGGTAATGTCATTGACGTCAACATACCTGAAAGACAGAGTGGCAAGCACCAGAGGTCAGTATTACCAGAATTAAACACGGACGTGTCAGATGCTTGATTGGCAAATTTGTTGTTTTATATAGAAGTTTAAAACATGACTTTAAGGACAGGGACGAGTCCTATAGGCGATTTTCCAACTGCCACATTTTAAAAAAAATTTAAATATCTTTTTTAAATTCAGCATGTTCGAATTAGTATAAAACAGTGCAAAGATATCATGTTTATTCCTTGGTTGCTATGAAATCAGCCACCATCTTGAATTTTCACATGAAAATATGTCATTGACAATAACTATCTCCTCCCTCAAATGAAAAACTATCCATTCGAAATTACACACAGACATGCCCACAGATACTCTCTCAACACTAATAGAAAGCTTTTTTGAATATCCTGATAAAATTTTATTTTACACAGCTTCAAAACTGGAGTTCCACTAATTTTATAATTTTTTGACAAAAACACCACGAATTTCAGAAAATTTGCAAAAATAACCCAAATATCTCTCTATTACACATTTGGAGTTGTTATATGCAAAAAATTACATAGATTGGTCCAGAAATAGCGATGGAGATAGGAAATTTGTTATAAAAAATATAATTTTGAGAAATCGGCCATCAAAAGTTTCAGATGTAATGAAACATAGCTTCAGTCACCATCTTCAAATGCATTTTTTGGACGAAACATGGATTTTTCTGCAGTCAACAATGCTTTGTCTGGATTCTAGACATGTCAAAGTACCTAAAAATAGCAAAATCCTGATTTCGATAATTTCAGCCCAAAACCTCATTTTCAGAACCCGCTCCCCTTCTTAAGCATCAATATGCACCATGACATTTTGCACAATAGAGACTAGGAACAAAATAGCATATTTGAATGAAAACTATGTCTTATAAATCATGGTGTTTACTCTGCTTATTAAACTTTGACCATATATGCCAACAACTACACAATGTTATGTGCTTAACACTCACACAGGGAAAAAAATGAGGAAAATAACAAGATAAACTAAAGATTACTTACAATTCAGTGGTGTCCAGTGGAATGTATTTGGGAATCTCTGTTAACTCCTGGTGGCTACATCTGACAACAGTGCCAGTGCAAGTACATTTAGGGGGACAATAGGCTCGAGGATCACAGCTATTCTCTACAGTAACTGCAAAACAAAAAAACAAAAAAACAACTGAAGTTAACAAAATTAGAAATTAAGCTTTTGTCATCCTTTGCCTACAGTTGTCGGCTCCTTTGCTAACGGTTTTTATTTGTTCCAACTGATTAAGCATCAGGTTATGCTGAATGAACTACTGTTTTACAGAAAAAAATGCACATCTGCCAAATTAGATCAAATTCATTCTTTAGCACTTTTGTATAGGGCCTAATTTGCTTTATACTGTATTTCCACCTGGGTTATTCTCTTGCAGCTTTGATAGCACTTGACACAGCTAACCTTACAAATCACTGATCTGTGGATAGTGTGAGCGGTAACATGAAAGTTTTTTGCATTTGCTATAAGTTTGTGATTTCAGTGCACACTCATTTACTGTAAAACAGCAGTCAAGTCTGGGCATGATGTTTGAGACCTGTTCTCCCTGTTTGAGTTTAGATATACCTCTCCCACCAATCATGAAAACGCAATTCTTCAGGCAGCTGGAATTATCAGATGCAAAATAATGTAACTCACCATGCAGCGAATATAAAGGAACACACATATCTTGTACATCGTTTTGACTTTATGACTCACTCCTGTCGTCTGTGTAACTGTAGCAGATTTTATTCCACATCTATCTACTGCTGACTAATCCTTTAAAGATCCTGTGTATGTATGTTAGTGAAAGGTAACTAATATAATGAGTGGATGATTTATTCTAAGGTTGTCACAAACACTCACCCATATTGCTATCAGGACAACAGGGCTGAAGTCCAACATGGCAACCCAGTTCATTGTTCTCTGCGGAGAAATGAAAAAAACAAATATGTGCAACTTTCAAGTTAGACACAGAATTTAATGGCATCAAATATTCAAAAACTATTTCAGTGATGTGTCATTGTTTAAACATTCAGCTCTCACTCTGTTTGTCCAAAGAACGCATTAGCCATTTAAAATTGTATGAACTTGTAGCAAATGGGAAATGACAGTTATATATTAAGGATATGAATATGAAGAAAGAACCCATTATTTAAAAATTAAGTTGTTTTTATTTTAAAGAAAACTGAATGAAAGTTTATGCACAATTAAGTTTAATCGGATTTACTAATTTTAAAACTGAATTGCTGAGCACAAGTGATAAGAAGAGGGTTGAAATTTATGTCCCCCTTCATGTTGTGAGAATTATCAATGTTACACATGATAAAATGATGAGCTGATTCTTGCAGCTATCACTGATGAAAAGAAAAGCCTTTCAGACTTTCTCTGAAGATAGTGGTCTTTTTCATGTAATGTGCACAGACATTGAAGGTGGATGCAGGTCTCTGGAAATAGAAAGATATTTCAGTGTTTAACACTGATAACTTATCATGACAAACCAAGTTTGACCAGCTTTTTGGAACTGCTCACATGCATTTGGCTGAGCATACTTGCTCTTCTACTCCAGTTAAAACTTTACACAATAAATTAACATCATCCCACCCTTCATCTTACATATCTTGTTGATAATTATCTCATTTCCCTCCTGATATGATGTACATACCTTCACAAATAAAGTCTTTAGGTTTCAGGTCTTGAATAGGAGTGTCTTTAACCTCATGAGGTGCAGTGCATGTTGGAGTCCCTGTGATAACATTCCTTTTCTTCAACCACTCTGCCAACCAGCCCAAGTGACAGTTACATGTGAAAGGGTTGGCCATCAGATTGCTGGGAGACAACAGTCAGATTAATTTTTGGCTTAATGACTATTCATATTGTTAGATAATGAAGTATTGTTTCTGTTCACTGGGCAATGTTCATAAGGTATGTCAGAAGTCTACTACTCTGAGTAAAGTGTACATTCCTTCCTGTTATGAGTAGGACACAATGTGATATGATATGGTGACTCTGAGTTTGATCTCTGGTGGTTACCATCATAAACAATAGAAATGACATTAGACTCTATCCAGTCACTCTGTAAAAGTAAAGCCACTATTCTGAAGTTATTTCTATGTAAACATTACTCAAAAAGCTTAGGGTAACAGTGAAATCAGTCAACTCTTCCAGCCCAGGCTTACAGTACCAATTTGAAACTCTCAATGCACCGATTATCTCAATCCCAAAACATGCAAGAAATATTATCTTAAAAACAAACAAATGTTAACTTACAGAGTTGAGAGATAATGCAGTCTGTCAAAAGACCCTTTCATCACACAGCGAATCTGATTATCATAGAGCGACCTGTAATAGGATGAAAATAACTATTGTATCATATTAATATCATGCCTCAGTTATGAGGGTAACATGCTGTGTGACGTGAGTTGTTCTTACATTATGAAGGCTGTCAAGTTTTAAGGGTTGTGGGTTTAGTTCTGAGTTGGCTGATTTACCAGTTGTGTGCTTGGGAAAGACATTTAAGTACTGATCCTTACTCCACTCAGGTGAAAATGAATACCCTGCTTCCTAACCTGCACAGTGGCAACTAACATGGCTTTGTCCTGGATTTCATTTGTAATATTGTGTATTTTTGTAGTGAATACTGTTCTGTGTGTATGTGTAATGAATGATATGTACAGTATCTCACTGTATAGCACTGTTAAACAATTTTCCTACGGGATAAATAAAACGTCCTTCTTTTTATTTTTTGGGAAACCTGACAGGGTTAAATAGAACTTAAAAGTTATCTCTTTACCTTACAGTATGTTTTGCTTTCTGAGATAAAATGACTGACATTAGTTGCAACTGATGCTTCAGTCCCTGGCTAAAATAAACTACAGTATTGAATGACTGTGACATGCACATCCAAGCAGTGAGAAACCGCAACTCCAAGACAGAGGCAAGCAACATATACATTCATACATAAAAGAATATACACTGATGGGGAAACCAATATAAGTTCTTTTTTAAAAAATAATTAATCTTATATATTAAAACATGTATTCGCATATAAATAAATAATATTTTGCAGACATGGACACATCAGATTCAGTGTATAGGAAAGGATGAAAGACAGTTTGGTACTCTACATTCAAAAAAAAAAAAACCAACAAAATATGGTCCTCTCTAAATCTTTAAGCACAAAAGTTAAAGAAATGATCTAAACATTGGTTAGTAAGCGGCCATGAATTGCTAAAATAGCACCAGTTGTTTGCAATATAAGTTCTTTTGTCAGAAGGTGTTAGAGCTGCTCTTTCTGCTCTGATCATGTCTCTGAAATTAAAAATCTTTTGTTTGAAAGTAAACAGGAATAACAAAGAAGATTATCAACATAGCAAGGGAAGATCTATCCCATACCCCAAATAATTACTTACAAGAGTCGAAGTCGTGGAGTCTCGGTGAAAGTGACATTGTTGATGCATGTGATTTTATTTCCGCGGAGCATTCTGAAAAAGAGACAGGAATTAAGAATGAAGCTTTAATAAAAATGTCCAGCTTCTCAGGATGAAATGAACCAGGCAAAATTATATCTAGATAAACAAACCATGTTCTCCTTGAAAAGGTTTTATTTTCTAAAAATTACATACATAAACCTAGAGAAAATTCATTGTGATTACGTTCCCATCAATCAAGCGTTGCACCAGCCTGCAGTCTTATCCAGGATACTTACAAAGATTTAACATTGGCCAGTCCTTGGAAAGCCTTCCCAGACAGCTGTGACAGTTCATTGTTTGACAGTTGTCTGAAAGTGGAGCAAACCAGCAACTTAAGTTACACAACAACACAAATCACTTTCCATAACCAACAGTTTGTACATCTGCCATCTCTTTTATACATCCTCATCATCCGTTTGATTTCAAAATTACAAAATTACCCCGAAGTGGATTCATTTAAACATCTGTTCATAATATAGTTGTCAGAGTAGATACTCCATTTCACATTAAAAATATTTGCCATTAAGTTTATATGAAACTTAGCATACATGCCTAATATATATATATAAATATATAATATATATATATTATATTATTATATATATATAGTGTGTGTGTGTGTGTGCGTGTGTGTGTGTGTGTGTGTGTGTGCGTGCGCGCGCGTGCGAGTTTGTAATACGATTTGTGTGTTGGAAAGCAGTGTATGTACACTGCAAAGTGCCAGCCTTTCGGAGATGAGGCACTTTAGTAATCCTCTTTATTATTGTTACCATTATTATTAATTATTATTTACAATCAACCTCAATAAATTCTAACTCCTGGGGAGCATAGTAGAGCCATTAAAGGAAGTTACAACTATCCAGTGTCTTTTATAAAGACTTATTTATTAATTTGCTATAATTATAGAAAATGTTGCTTCATCATTATTTTCACCCATTACAATCATCAGCATCTGAGAGGACAACTGAATGACTACCACTACCAGCAAATATACAGGACTTACAAATCTGTTAGTTTGTCAGCTTTCTCAAAGGCACCATCATCGATTTCATGGATATCATTCTCGCTCAGATCTCTGATGAAAGATCGAGAAATAAGGAGACATGTCAAGTTTATTTCATAAGGTGACTGAGACGCAACGCGAAAACAAGGTCTACAAGCACATGTTCATTAGGCCATCACACTTCAGTATTATTGTAGGTGGAAGCCGAGTTGATAGCAGTGAACAATTCTCATGCACAAAGGATGCCTCTGAATGCGCATAGGCATGTATTTTTGCACGGACGAACTTGATTTCGCCGTAACTGAGTGAGCATTAAATTGTCAGTTTAATAAAGAAAAGGGGTTAGGGATAGGGTTGAATTACGGCGAAATCGAGCACACTGTTTTGCACGTAGGCTACAAGCATTTTCCATCTGAGCAATTTTCAACCTTCAACATCTTAACCTGACTGTTAAGAACAACTCAAGAGTATTAGGTGTTGCAGAAACATTTATTTCTTCCTTTCGCAGTATCTCACATACCATCCATTCTCACCTCTCCTAAGACTACTTCTTCCACCCCATCGCCAGCCTCTTTTAATGCCGTAATCTTACAACATCCCCTCCCAAATAAACACTTTACTAATACTCTTTAAGTACTGATGGCAGCAGCGGCGACTTGTGGGTGCAGAGTTCACCACCAAAACATCGTAAAAGCGTTACCTGGCCTGTAAATCATAACATTCGGTGACACTTTACAAGTGACGGGCGGTGTACGAGGGCCGATGCTAATAAAATCCGCTGGCTAGCAGGCTGTAAACGTGAAGTTTTACAAATTAATGTTCGTTCTGACGCCGCGTTGGGTGACCGTCATAAAAACTTTTTAAAACAAGGGCCTCACTCATGGAGACACAGAAGCCATTAAACGCAGGTTGGGTGCTATAAAACGCAAGGAATTATCTCTTCTCACATTCCGCCGTGACTGCTTAACTTGTAGACAGGCCTATCTCAACCTGCCACTCCTATTTTGTTGCCCTTTTTTAATGTTAAAAAGGATTTCACTGTTTTACATGAACAGGCCTGTACATCATTATGTAACCCTTTTATGAGATCACTGGCATGAAGCAGAACCACCTTGGAACTCCCACGATGTCAAGACATTCATGGAATAAGCCCTAACGCAAGCTATGACCCTGAGAATTTGGATTTAGAGCAAGAAAGAAAGAAAGAGAACGAAAGAAAGAAAGAGAAAGAAAGAAAGAAAGAAAGAAAGAAAGAAAGAAAGAAAGAAACCTCTGCACACATTAGGACAGTCTTCGCCCACGATTACAATTTTAAATTTTTGTATTATTTTCAACGTTGGTAAATGATCAAACGACCACTGACCCCTGGTGGCTAAATGTCTCACTGCCAAAATTTACAAAGAACTTGAAGAAATTCCAAACTAAGAGGCCTACAAACTAATACATGCATGTAGATCAACAAGTTGACTCCTTCTTCCTTCCCGCCCCCAAAGGATAATTACATGCAGTGTATTCCTAAAACCAGCACCGCTATCAGGTATCCTGATATAAGCCATATTTTTCGTACTGGTAGAGGAACATAAATCACAACGTCATATTCCGAAGGATGGACAGATGCACAAATTGGTCCTGGCTCACGCGCATACCAATAAAAATGGTAGCACGGGAGGTATGGCACGTGCGGTAGCTTAGCCTCGCTGCATACGGTGCGGCTCGCCCTGACGGCTCATTACGGGCGCCGAAACAATAAAACATCGGGTATACATTTCCATGTTGTCTGGCCCAAGGCAGTAGTTCTATTACACTGTACTCTCCTATTAGGTCCACTCGCTCGCTCCATAACAATGTTGGAGACATAGGGTCGATTTATCATGGCAATGATTATAACCTTGCCAGCGATTCTGAGACAGTTGTACGTTGTTTGTACTGGAAGCTAGTTATGAACACGAGTACAAGATGCAAAAATAGTCATTATTACTGACAAAGCATAACCACATGTAGGTATAGGCCAGTGATAGTAGAATGATTCAACCGCATTTGGTGAATTCAGCTCACAATTTCCCCCAACCTATCGGCGACCGCTGTTGACATGGTTGGTGTGACTGTGAATTACAATGTATTCATCTGGCAATTTAATCTGCTGTCCTTGTGGCTAACTACTCGACAGAGCTCCGCCTGAGTTTGAGCTAAAAAATAAACCTGTAACTCCGTGTAGGAATAAATCAATCCGTTTAAAGAGTGAAAAACTGAAGGTGTCTGAAAACTGCAGTTCGTACACATGGCAGTGAATGTTAAGTCCCCTTTCCTGTTCTACCCTCGCTTCGAACAAGACACGCTCGGTACTCGGTACCGCCTGAGAAAAATTATTAATGTTACAATACTATTAAATGACAAACGACTATGGTTGCTGACGGTATCTGGCTGTTGTGTGGGAACAATACCATTTGTTTCCTATCTTTAGCATTAAATTGAATTTCAAGTAGTTTCAAAAAGTAAGCAAATATCAATACTGCGCTACCCATATATTATCACACGGCTTTGCTTATAAGTCTGAATCGGTCCCTTCGATGCGGACTATACAGGGATCAAAATGTGCGCTGAAGTCACCGCTGACCGATATAACACATGGTATAGATTCTAAAAAAAAAAAATTTAAGGAGTGGGATGCGGATAACTTGAGATTGCAGTCATGCGTCCGCGCCCCTGTGCTCGCCTGCAGCGCTTTTATCTCTGCCAGTTTGTGATGCAACTGTGCACAGTGGGATATTTGCTTACAGACTGGATTAATTTTAGACTTAATCTGTGCCTGTGCATTAAACATGTTGATAATATGAGAGAGAAACAAACAAAAAAGTAGGAACAGGCTAGAGGAGAAAGAGTTCATTTAAAATAACCAGTCTGCTTTTATTTCTTGTTGTCCCTGAACTGACAAGCTAAACTGTTAGCTCTAAATGGAAAGAAAATATTCCCTAAACGGCCCTGAACAAAACAAATTAGGCTTCTTATTTAAGAGGAGAAGCAAAATACAAATCTGCAAAAAAAAACAACAACAACAACCCAACCATAGGCTATTTCACCACGACGCTCAGACAGAGAATGGTGTGTTATTTATTTTCCGACCTAACTGGTAGCATACGCTATCTTCACCCGCATCACAGAAAAGCTTGCAGACCTCCCAGTCAACTTGTAATCCGATCTAAGTAGGCCTCTACAGACGCGTGTACAGTAGAAAAGGAAGATGAGCTAGATGATCTCCGCCTCGCCCCGCTCCACCGTAGTCGTCAACCCCGTCCAGAGTCCCTCTCCTCACCTCCCCGAACCGCCCGCTACCTCCTTCCAACAGTTTTTCTTTCCAAAACTATTCAAGAATATTAAATAAATATTAAACTCAAGTGCATTAAGCCTATCCTGTAATCTGACATTGACAGAGTAGTTTACAGGTAGGTTACAGCTAAAACGTTTGAGAAGTGCATTGCTGGGCATTTCCAGCATTTCATTTGTTATAGCATTGCATGTACTCGTGCTTGGCACCCACACAGTCGACAGTATAATCCGACAGACCGCCGCGCTCAGTGCACGGATATGTATGTACACTAGCATGTGCACATAATAGACACACAGTGAGGTGGATTGAACACAAACTCTCCCTACCCATCCATCCAAAAGTTAAACTCTCAGTCTTCCAAGTCGATGTCTCCAAAGGCTTAAGTGAATGAATCTGACTCAATGTCTAAACAGGCTTGAATGAATGAATGAATGAATGAATGAATGAATGAATGAATGAATGAATGAATGTGTCCAAACAGCCTAGAATGAATGAATGAATGAATGAATGAATGAATGAATGAATGAATGAATGAATGAATGAACAACTTACATCATCTGGATATTAGGCAAGCGTTTGAAGAGTCCATCAGCTTTCACCCGCGTGATTTTGTTGGTTCCAAGCTTCCTGCAGATATTAACACAGTATTTCTGTCGTTAAAATTTCTATCAACTAGACAACACGCTTTATCTCTCTCTCTCTTTTTTTTCCTTTGCCAATCGGACATGAAAAATAATAGATTGTACAAGAGCAGTACACAAGCTCAGCGTTAATCTTACTGAAGATACAGCCTCCTGCTGAACAATCACTCCTCCCGTCCGCCCCCTACAACATCCCTCCTCCTCCCTCTCTGCCCTCCCCCGCACCCACTGAAATAAAAAAAGCAACTCACAGTTCTGTTGTGTACATGGGTAAAGCGTTTGGGATGTCAGTCAGTCCTCTGTTGGAACAGTCAACTGTGGTGCCCACACACACGCAGTCTACCGGGCACTCACGGTCGATCATGCAGGTCCCGGCATTCTTGGTACGGTGATGCTCCGATCCTGAAGGTAAACAACATATAAACCGGTTTTAAGTTATTGTTTCCTTGAGTGATGGCACTAGGACTTACTTCGTGGCTGACTTTTTTTTTAATCTGTAGACCTACTAAGAGCAAAAGATTTATGACACCAGCTCCAAAAGATTAATGTTGTTGATGAAATGAGGCCGTGGCAATATTTCACCTCCGACCAAATTCAATAGTAATGTTTTTCGTAGAACAGGTTGGATAAAGCTCAAACATATTGTGCTGCCGTAATACTGACTTAACGATCTTCTTGCGAAATCACAATTTCAGTCTTCGTTGGCGTCTGTAATTTCTGTAACCTGCCAGTTAAGCTTCGGTTAAACCATATGGTTTCTGCCTCAAGCTCCATGTGGATCTACGGTACGATGTTGCATTTTTACTTGCGAATATCATCATACTCTCGAGGTGATGTCCCCACTTTCAGCTGCTCTTCACCACGACCACAAAGATGTTGATCTCCACAGACTGGGCAGACCAAAAGCATCGACGATAGCGTCACCACCTGTCACACTGTAAGACTAGCCTCACTCAGCACATCCTTGAAAACAGCCAAAAGTTCACGTATCAGCCAGACCGACACGACAGGCATGCCGGAGCAGGTGGTCCATTTCTTACTGCCAGTGTCTCAACCTCGAGAGCGCTTGAATCACGTCAGCATCAACTGGAGCAGTTACAGAATTTCTATGGCATGGGTTTTAGTTGCCCACAGTGGGTATCATTGAGATTAGTTAATCCAATTGCCTACAAAAATAGCATAAACATAGGTTTCCACTGAAAGTGGAGTTGTTCCTTTTTCAAACCCTTCAAATGCTGGATGACATCTGTTACTGTCTGTTTTAAGACAGACTGACCAAAATGTATTCAAATGTAGGCATACTCATCCCCAAAATAGTTAGGTCATTTACACGCATCTGCAGGCAGCAAGCAAAACTACAATCTGTACAGATCTAATTGCTCTTCAGGTGGCTGTTTTCGACTTTTGAAAAACGCAAGCCCCATGCCAGGACTATCGCCCGTAATGGAAGTTGGAAGCTGCTATTGTTCAGTTCCTTAAAACCTGACTTCTTTCTCTAGTGATCCAGCTCTTAGAATTTATTTTTCAGAGTAGTTTCAAAATCATTTCAACTTAATAGGTACCGATACAGCTCCAAGTGTCAGTCATGCATCAGAGCATAATGTAAATAAGTCTTCCCACTAAACTGCACACAACTAATCCTTGTGAAACTACCTCCTCTCGCTGAAAGGACTTTATTCAAACATTATGGTGGTCTCGAATTCGTTATTGTTCTCAATACTATCCCACGTTTTGACACTTTTCCACCTACAGTCACCTTATCGATTAACATTTACAGTCACCGATTCCGCCCACGTCATGTCTTCGTTGAAATACGATGTGTATCGTATTTTTGCTATTATCGGTCCCGGGCGTGTAAAACTGAATGTGACAATAAGAGTCTGATACCGAACAATTGGACAACAGATCTTCTGTATTTACTATTTTTTAAAGAATTTTTTCTTTACTTTTTTACTTCGCGCGGAATTGTGCCCCTTTTGTTAGGATTTTATTGTACCTGTGTTTTTCATGTACGCACGAGCATGAAGTTGTTCAGACAACAATCTCTGAGCGCGTCTAAGCTGGGGAGACTTTCTCAGTATGTGAAACATCTATTACAAGTTCTACACATTGCCGCCTTTAACATGATACCAAAACGAGAAACTATCCTGCAACGCTGATATCCTCCGCTGAAGGCAATTTCCACCAACCACAGAGAAACATCTTTACCTTTACATTTGAACTTTTCTGGCTTGAGCTGACTTATCTTCTTCCTCTTTACCCGGCGTGGAGTGAGACAACGTACACCGCTGGTCTCCACTGGGTATTTCTCCAGAAAATGGGCAAGCCACTTCAAGTTACAGTCACAGATCAGAGGATTGCGGGCAAGATGGCTGTGAAAGAAACAGACAATGATTAAGAGTATAATAATCTGGTTGTGCTTTCTGTTAATGTTCTATGGATATGAGATCAAAGACCCCGAGGGGCCTCCTAGGAACGCCGAGCATAGACTAGGACTGCCCAGCAGTCAGTCATGATAAAGGGGGACCTCAATTAAAACAACCAACAAAGCATAATTTAAACAACAATGCCAACAGCGACGACGACGACGACAACAACAAAACAACAACAACAACAACCACAGCAAAAGTGGAACAAAAACGTGTGTCAAGCTTTAAACTGCTTCATACCCTAGATAGCTTCGTTAACCTAAAGAAAAAAAAAGGACCAATCCTCCAGGATACTTAATAGAGTTAGTATTAAGTGACTTTACTTTCAGCCACCAGTTTTACAGTCAAGTAACCCTAAACCGCCCCCTCCCATCCTGAAAGACGCCGCTTACCCTCCCTTGTGGCCTTTAATCAAACGATGTGCGAGGACATTATCAGTACCGGAAACACTCGCATTTCCTCCAGACTTCCGGCTGCGGATCAATTCAGTTACCAGGCGCGTAAACAAGTGGTTCTTAACACAACTGTAGTCTGTTAATAAGAGGAAGGCCTGGCGCCTGACTTCATGTCTGCAAACTCTCAAAGAGTAGTGATGGAAGAACGAAGAAGCACAAGAAGAGAAATCAGAATAATGGGACAAAAAGAAAATGGAGGAAGGTGGTAATGGTGAAAGAATGGACGGAGGAAGAAAGGTTATGAATACAAGCTGTAAACACTGAACAGAATTCAGAACCCATCAGCTTTGTATGCGTCACTATACGTTGTTTACCCAGCATCACGCAAATGCAGGGTCTCGATACGACCGACGCAACAACCCATAACCAGCCATCTCCTTTACCATCCGGCGCGATAAGCACGGAAGAAAGAGCAGCAGGAAATCGGGAAGGAGCGGTTCTCAAGATATTCATCACTGATATCATCATTACAGAGACATCAACATTGTTTTTAAATGCTGTCATCACCATGTTTGAATAATGGGCTTCAATAAAACACCCGTTGTGGAAAGCACCACTGTGCCATTGGGTGAGTCTCCTAACGATGTCGAGTAGTAAAAAAGTCTGCCTGACTATTCCCCGTCTACTTTTCGTCTCGTTCGATGAGAATCCCGCCGTAAGATCTTGGAGTCAATTCATTTGCATCAAATTAACGACCAATCGACCCATGGGAAATCAAAGGGTGTCGATAAGACAGGTCTGAGAGTGCCTTATCCCACGTACAAGCCGCATTTATGCACGCGCTATCTCGCGCATTGGTTCCAAGATGCAAATGAATGGGGTCTCTATCACAGAGTCGTGCCTTGAGTCGATATCGATACTAATATCGACACAGCCTTCAATGCCAGTACTCACTTCTGACAGCTGACTGGGTCGAAGTTTTGATGCTGCAGTTTTAATTCGTTTTCTTCACTTTATTTTTGCTATTCATAATACTGTGTTTAGATTCAGAATACACCAAATGAGTTGAATCTCAAATGAATTCCATGCAAAACATGGATGTAAACTTGAATCCCATCACTTTGACCTTTGACACTGGTATCTAGCACTAACTCCTAAAGTCTTTGTGCCGTCATAGAATCGGTACTGAATCGTGTGTATTTACGTTAGTAGATATTTGAAAATATCGACCGATAAACAGTTCCAATACTATCATGGCCACTATCATACTGCATTTCTAACAACAGACCCGTGCTCTATTCCGCCTCACTCCTCCCTCGAATTACACTTCATCCTCTCCCTACCGTGTTTCCCCACCCTGTACTAAATCAAATGCACAGTGGAAACCTTTGTCACATCTTCTTCCTTCTCCTCCTTCTCCATCTTCTCTCATCCACATCTCTAGCCTCACCTCCTGTAGCAGGACCGTAATTGGTGCGGTTGGGGGAGGGGCTTACACGATTTCGACACAAATTTGTGAGTTATCTACGTTTCATTTCCTCTGCATAATCTTAAACGTTCCACTTTTTGTCATTGGGCTTAAGAACTGTATCACCTTCATCTCATCTCTCATTACCAGGCCAGGATGTGGCAGTGCGGCATTTTTTAATTACATATTCCGCTAAGTCGCAACTCCTCCGGAGTATCGAAAATGTTGCGACTGATAAAAATGCAATTATTCAAGGACGTTTATACAACATTCATATTAATATCTAAAAATAAAAATGTTGGGATACCGCCAAAGTTGCGTTAAAGTGGACTGCGATTAACCAGAGCAGGCTGTACTGTGGATCAACATCCGTACGTCTCATTAGGCCTACGCCCTCGTTTATTCGAGGTCGCGCTGACATGAAGCAGGAATATGTGATTGATGACAAGAATACCACGTACAATGAGAGCAGTTCCGACATCTCTTCCGCAGTTTATTGCAGTACATCTGAAACGTAACGCATCTAGATCTTATATCAAGTTTTCGAAAAACGCCCCAGTTCGTAGTAAAATCTGTCCAACCAGTAATAAAGATCGTGTTTCACCGTTATATGCCCTGTAACACCAGAGCTCGAGATGTCGCCTTGCTGGACTGGAACTTGTGATAATGGACGTTTAAACATGTTCATTGTGTAACTGCCATACAGGAGTCTGTGCAATGTCTACATTAAAATTTGTCGTCGACAGCTGAGGAGTTCCCAAGTTTCCTTGATTTGCGAGCACTACTTAACATCTCGCAGCGAACCGCCTTGTTTCTTGACTTCACTCATGGTCCCTTCGAGAGGACAATGTACCCCCAACATAATTCACTGTGCAGTAAAACTAGCCCGAAAACTGAATAATACCGAGCTTTTCAGTTGTTGCATATTACACACTTAAGCCTAAAACTACATATTAGCTGCAGGAGTCATTAGAATAGCTATGTACAAAGATATGTTTCAACTAAATCCTAGGATGACAATAACAATTTAAATCCGAGGGACCAATGCACTACCTATCCGCCGAGGACACAGTACTGCAGACTGAACAACCACCTTGCCAGAATCAACCGCGGAGACCACCAAATTGTAGAAAATGTCCCCACTCACTGTTAATCACCATCTACTTGACTGCTCAATCCTTCATCGGCTACGACAAACCCTCCTATCACACCAGCTCAGCATCGCCCATGCCTCTATTGAAACGCACTTACAAATTCCATTATCTGGCATTGGCAACATAAAGAGACATGGACTCAGTAGTGTGAAAATGTAATAATAATAAAAATAAAAGTAATGCCTGAAACCACCTAGATCATTTTGATCTTTCCTTAGCTTACAGCACATATATGTAAATGACGTATTAGTTTCTCTCCTGTCTACAAAGGGTTATGAATACTAAAGTTTGGTAACCTCTGGTTTTGAACGACAGATTGTGAGACTGATACCTCTGGATGTAAAGCTGAGAGGATATTTCTTAATTAGACAGGAGATCACCAAGATTGTTTGGCGAGTGCTAAATTTTTATGTTTAAATTTTCATGTTTATTTACAGTAATGTGTTACAGAACTGTAAAGTCTGTTGCCATAATAGCCTATCATTAAGAAAACCATTAATATGCAGCTCCGAGACGTTGTCAGGTGTGGAGACTCTCGACAAGCATGTTGAAAGCCGCACGTCCTTCTGGACAATGTAATGTTCACGCCTACACTTCAGGCTGAATAAAATCCCCTTGTAAAATCTAAGAGAGCGTAGATTTTTGGAACTCACGTCTTCTTGGGAAAGATGGCAACCAGAAAGAAGGGCTTAATTGTGCCCGATAGATGACTGTTGCCCAAGTACCTGTCTTAAAAGACACTGAGAGATCTAGGCGCTCACGAACAGTAAACTTATCATCTTATACTAAAACACGTCCACACATGCGCTAATACTCTCAGACATTAGAGAGTTTTATGCATACTTACGAGAGTCTCACTAATTAAATGAAAGCAAATGAAAACACGTGCTCTATTTATTATTATAAATTTCTCTACATGATCTACAAATCGGAGGTCAGGCAGTAGTAATATAAAGTCAAGTAATGCCAATGCCGGAAGTAGACTTGGTGAGGCCACAGGACAGATAACGCTTGCAGGTTTCTCGTTAAAAATCACAGCAGAAGATTTCACAAAGGTCCGTTCCAAAACAAGACCTTGTACAACCCCCAAAACTTTAAAATAAACCGAAGGTATTTAAAGTGACACTATAATCAGAATTAATAAGGTTTTAAAGACAACAACAACATCAACAAGTACAACATAATAATCATAATAACAATAACAATTTGGATTGTTCTTTGGATTGTTTTTTCATTTAAAGCCCAGCTTTTCTGGTGGAGAACGCCTTCTTTCCTTTTTTCAATAATAACAATAACAACAACAATAGAAATAATAAAAGTAACAATTTTAATTATTATTATCATGAAATTTTGTCAGCACCCTCTAGAATTTGCGGCCTTAAGACGTAGCTTGTTAAGAATATGCCGAAATCCGGCAAGCTGCACTGAACAATCCACAGAGCACACCACCTGCATGAAGGATGATACCTGTCTGTAGATATCTATATCTATATACATATATATATATATATTTATATGTATATATATAAAGTCAAATAGTTTTTGAATACACCTAATAATAACTTACATTGTCTGAATCTTTAAGAGCGGGCTGAAGGTTCCATTTGCAAGAGCTTGAATATCGTTGTCATACAGAGACCTGGAGAATAAAAAAAATGTGTCAACACCACATACAGAAGAATGACATGTAAGACACCTTTCAGCGTATGCCTCTGAATATCCACAGAAGATATGATCTCTGCGTGCAGCGTATCCACACAAAGAATTACGACTTAACCTCACAATGCCGGTAATTAAACGGGTAATACAAAAAGCACCTCACCTGTAATTACATCTGAACGTGGTGTCAAATTCACCCATTCCTACACCTTGACTGCACGAAATCTCATGGCACATGCTCTACCTTCTCACGTGTGCCGCAGTGCCGCATCATTATTGCAGTTTTATGGCCGCCCTAGTTCTTGGCATATTAGTACTGTCATAAAAGCTAATGCAGCGCGGAGATCAAATCAAGACTTTTGTTGGCACATTCTCACCTTCGTCAGATTTAAAGAATGAAACAATCAAGGCACAGTGCATAAAAAGTCTTGAAAGAGATCACAGAATGTTTGATTGGGTTATCAAAACAAAGCCCCGAGTTTATATCGCATTGTTTGTACAAAGATTACTGGTGAACTGACATCATATAATAATTATTATGACATTACTTATAACACAGCTGATGCCGCTATAAGTTTGATGACTTGTAATTGCTGCAAACTTAGTGTCTTTATCTACTGAGCCATAACATTAAGCCAGGAACTTACAAGAGGTTCAGGTTGGCCAAGTCTTTGAATGCGTCCACTCTCACACAGGTGATTTTATTTGCATTCAACAATCTGTGAAAAAAAAAACAGAACATAAAAGTGAAATTTCCTTTGGTGCAAAGATCAGACTATACATGTATATATAATCTGCTTCATCTAAGCAGCCACATCATCATGATCATGATCATCATCATCATCATTGTATTATACTGCAAATAAGCCTCTTAAGTTGAAATTGGTTATACTCGGCTATCTGGCCAATTAAAAATCTGTTTATTACGTCACAAATTTCCTTATGAACTGAAATTGTAAAATAATAGGTTTTATTTGTGTCAGTTCCGTATTCAGTTTTCCTTTTTACAAAGAGTTATTATCCAATCCACATGGTTGGCTTTTGAAAGCGTGTACTTATAACTTGATCCGCCGCGTCACGGCTAAGCGCACGCTAGAGGTATGAAGATGCCAACAGCACCTGGCATAAAAATATGCAATTTTAAATAGTCCATATAAAATCAGAAAACTGGCCATGGGGAAGGGGGATGGGGTTGGATTTTAATTTCAAAGGCTTAGATAGGTGCAAATACATGGTGTAGACTCAGAATAGGTGAGGTTTAGTCACTCAAGTATAAAATTTGTGGTTGTTGCTATGTGGGTAGGTTACCCTGTTTACTGAGTGAAAAGGCCTAAAATATTAGGTTGTCTGCTTCACTGCCTAAGTTCTCAAAATCTAACTGGTTCAGATGCATTTTTCTTTGTGTCATAATTTGGAGGCAAGAGCTAAACAACATGTTGGAAAGTATTTTGACACGGCACCCCAGGATAAGTTAATGAGAGGTGTAAAACCTAATATAGCCAACAGTGAAAAAAACATTGGCATCTTCATATCTAGAGGTCAGGGCATCTCCTTTGTGTAGTCGGGTCGAAGGTTGTGCCCGCAGCTAGTACACAAATTCTTTGATATTACTATAACAATATATTTGGTTAGATTACTGTAACGTTTTTTATCTCTTTGGGGAAGGTGAGAGGGGAGGGAATTGGAAGGGAATGGGAAAAAGTTTGAGGACAGAAAGAGAGCGTTCGGGGTTGGGATTTGATGGCCTATATCTGTTTTGAATTTGCACTGTCGGAACAGACGTTATGATTTCATTTGAGTATGCTAAGACTTCATACTCAATCTTCACTTTATACTTCGCGCTGGCCAGCAGCGCAAACGATGTATTGGTAATAAGGAGTCATAAAAGCAACACGCTATACATCAGAAGCCATGAAAAAAAGAGACTCCTACAAGAAAGACTCGATGCAAAAAAAATCAACAAAAACCCTCTGGTAATCTGTGGGAATCAGCACTTAGTCTCGCAAGAGAAGTAAACGAAAATGTTATCCATACGACTTTGTCTCGCAATAAGATCCGTTTCTTTCCATTCACACATTCATCCATCCGTGCAGATACGCGTACCTAGACACACACATATCCATGGCCTGAACAATAAAGGAGATAAAGGAAGGGGGAAAGCGACATAGCTTAATGGCAGACTAATCACATTGGTATACGTGTACGATTTGAGATTCTTTGATCATTTCACTCTGTCGCGCCCGTTAGATACACCCTACTGCCGCCCATCGTGAGAGACAAGTTCCAGATCCCATTTTCTGTCTCTGAGAGGCGGCCCCAGAAATACTCCCTGATTGGATTACTAGACCTTGGGCACACTGGTTGTGATCTATTCCGCCTCTGTTCATCACCAATGAGATGATGGCACCGTGCAGCGTACCGCAATGTTTTTTGGCTTTACTCATTGTCCCTGTGAGTAGTTGCTTATAGCACCAACATATACAGTATTACCAATGTACAATAGATAAATTCTAAAAGTTTATTAGTATTGATTCAGCTGTTAGGTTATGGCATACTCTTATGCATGAAGCCTCCCGGCCCTTGTTTTATTTTCTTCTGCTGAAAGAACGTTCGTATACATGTGAGTAATATACCAGAAACTTGTAATTTCAATTTTGAATCGACATTGTCTGGTATGTTTATTACAGTATAATATACAGAGTATTCAATTTATAGTTCGAAAACACAAAATGTTCTATACCACTGAAGTTGTGTTTATGTAGAAAATCACTTCAAGTTTAGTAAATGAGGCAGCCTGAGTCGATTCTCACAACAGGAGACCGTCAAGTCCGAGAAGAACACTTTACTTCTTTATCCCTACTCGACTCACGTGTGAATATATTATACTGTACATGGCTCTCGAGCTAAAAAAGCCCAGGGCGCTACTTTGTGGCGATTAACAATCATTTTGATATAAATTTGATTTGTAATAATGTGGTGGTATAATCTGTATTATCTGCAGGGTTTATATGTATTGTTTTTTTTAAATAAAAAATGAAATATGTAACACTGGTTGGCATTGTAAAAGATATTCCCTTCTGGGCTAAAATAGGTAGATTCTATCTTTACTTTATCTTATGTATCTCCCTAGATCCCAAGATAATGAAAACACACTTGGTCTGAGTGTGAAATTAATCCGCTCTGGCAGCGTGTGGGTACAGTATAAACATTGCAAATATCCTTACGTCATAATGTTTCATGGGAGTTTACCTAAGGGAATAGCTGATAGCTGACAGACACGTTATTACTGCAGAGCTTGAAGTCAGCAGAGCAATATCTTCAGAGACATTATCAATATTTGCAAAACAGAGACATTATCAAAATTTATCAGCATAAGCCACTACTAATTGATTATATTATCCGTACACCCAAGTGTTTTCGGCTGTTGTAAAATCAAATATTCCACCATCAGAGAATGTCACTGGTGTGACGAGTCTTTTATCGTACATAACAATTTTAGACAAAATGGAAGTGAAACAGGAGGGAACAAATCATAGTACATGCATCGTAGGCATTCTTGAACTTCTTAAAATTGTTTGAAAAGTATCTGCATTATTATCGTCATAATAATAATAATAATATAAAAAAAACAGATATTCAAAAAAGATTCTATAAAAAGTCTAAATTTATATCAAATTTAACATCATCCTCAGGGGATCTTTGAAAGTGTCTGAGTCCTTATGAAATGAGAACTGACAACCTCTGTTCCAACTCAAAGAGAACTGTTGCGAGAATGCTAAAAGACTCATAAGAAAACCCAGCGAGAGAATGGACCATTTCCTTTCTGACAGTGTGAGCAGTAATGCTACGGGCTGTTCTTATCACACTCAAGATGCGCCACCAAGCGGGCATTGAGTTACCCTGATGGCCTTTTAGTGAAAGGACACAGATACGAGAATCTTTTTGCTAGCTGGAAAATCCACCAATCACTTCGATGAGGATGAAAGTTATACAGCATTGTGCATCCTACAGTAACACAGAGTTGAACATTCTCTTCTTGGCCAATTCCGTGACCTGCTCTTCCATTTCAAAGTGTATTTTTTTGTGTCTGTCTCTCAGTTCTTTCGCCTGTCCATCATTCTGTCTCATGTACGAATTCCAAACCTCCATGCTCGTTTACAATACAATCGCTTATTTTCGGTCGCTTTCTTGAGCGCGAAGTGCTAACCAGGTATGTTTTATTATAACGAGATTTTTCATCGGAATATCCAAATGTAGCCTTAACAGATCTAGATCTAGCCGAAAATGTCATATAATACATAACAGCACAAAGCAGACCAATAAGTGAGAAGAACTTAAATTAAAAAAAAAAGATGAGGAAGAATGAAAACAGAGGAAGAGGCACAGAGCAAAGTGCAAGAGCAGATCCCGCAGCCGCAGCCGCAGCAGCAGAAGCAGCAGCAACAACAACAACAACAACAACAACAACAACAACAACAACAACAACAACAACAGTATCAACAAAATAGTAACACCATCATCTGCAACATAACAGTTACCATCAAACTATCATAAGCAAACGAAAACAACAATAAAATACATGGAAGTTCTTCTGCTTTAGCTGTCCTGGCATCGAGATCTCCGCATATTATGTGATGTTTTTTTTTTATTTTTATCCTGATCCGTCGCGACTGAATTCAACAAGCAGGTGTCGACCTGATAACGGTTGGCTTCCCCAGTGGTTTGCTGGTGTTGATCTAAACACCATAATGTTACCACAAAACACCAGGATACCAGATAATCCGAGACCGCACTAGTTTTTTATTTACAGCTCACGAATTGGTCGCATTTCCGAATCTGTCGAGTGAGTAGCTGTAGGTGGCGGAACATGTGTCACTTTGGAGTTAAGTGTAAAGAAATATTAAGTAGTTATGACTTACAATGTACCTATCTGGGTATGTATTTCTCATCATACTGAAGTTCTGTTTGTCTTTTTTTAAAATACATTTTCAAGTAATTTATGCATCCTTCTCTTTATAACGGACGGGCGGTTTTGGGGGGAGGGGGGGAGGTGTGAGGATGGGGAGAGTGAAGGAAAAGCAGGAGAATGAAACTGTCTCGTTATTCTTAGTGCCATTAACAGGGATTTCTCTCTCTCTCTCTCACTTTTCAGGTGAATACTGCATAGGCCGTTCATAGCCTGACGAGCATTACTTCTACAAATATCCGCCAATCCTTATTTCGATGCAAATTACATGTGCCCTGAGGTCAGCATCTTGTTGACGCAAAAGCACCAAGCCTTTCCCCCATCTCTCTCCTCCCTATTTTCACTCCTATAAATCTTCAATAATGTGGCCCTATGATCAGTCCCGACTCCCGAGTACCATGTCTGGAAGATCGTTGAAGCTCACGCACATACATAATAATATATTCATGTAAGTATGGTTTCAACTGTTGCATTGCAAAGACAGAAATAAGATGAGCCTTTGACCTGTGTCTGTCCAGTGAACAGAGGCGAACAAAAAATATGGTTGTATTCCGGTGAACCTGCATTCCCATTGCTTTTTGCGTTTTGTATGCATCTCAGACCAGACAAAAGAGCAGAATCTGAGCTGGTGCACTGAGGTTTCCACCTGGTGACCCTTTCACCCCTCCTCCAACTCCATCATCATCTCACATGGGACACTTCCACCATCCTCCCTCCAACCTCTCACGCTTTGATGCCACCAACCTACTTCCCAGCAGTCCATATTTTGTCTGTGTATATAGCTTATGCCATCAACACTACGAAAGGTAAATGGATTTCAGGCACGTGACAACATTCAAAACATTTTAACACTTAAGTGAGGAGGAACAAAACATTTCCACATGGCATGTCCTGACCTTCCCCAAAATCAATTAAGGAGAAGAAAGAACACAAACTAACAATCTAAACACAACAGAAAGTTTGGTTAGTGGGTCAGACTTTGGACAGGTACAATTACAAATTGTTATCCCACGACTCTAAGCCAGCACAAGACGAACAGAAAAGGCTAAACAAAAGTTAGAATAGGTGTGGCCGTGTTGAAATGCAAGGATCATCAGGTGTACATATCCTAAATAAACACGAACACCTGGTCGTATCTTTGTACACTGAAAGACTGACACAAAGATATAGAAACGTGATTAATTCTGCTTCAGACTGATGGTGCAAATCGGGCATGAAAGATACTATAAGCGTTCAGTTATTACGCCAACAAAATACTTAATAATTGAGAGCTTGCTCATTAACAATAGGACCTCTTACCATCGTAAAAATTACATTAACTCTGCATGTTGAATGCATTCAATGTAAATTCAGCACCAGTGTACTAATGTAAGGCTTATAGTGGTAGGAGATCCCATCGTTAATGCGTAGGCTCTCAAGTACTGCATTTTTGTTTTTTGACACGAAGAGTGTTCTGCTGTCTTTTGTTAAAAGGGGGCCAGATTACTCAGTGTATGATTCACACACTGAGACACGATAAGCCTGAATTCCTGATCAATCAGTGACGTGCTTTCCTCTGTTACCCGAACATATTTAAGGCTTACTGATGACTGATTTTTACAATAAATCTGTCATTTTACAGAAGCAGTATCTGGATCACATTCACGATTTTTTCCGCAAGACTGATTAAAAAACAGTCAAATGAGACTCGTCATTCCGTCTACGCTTTACTGAATGACTTTCATCTGCCATTAGACTACGATTTTCTCAAAACTGATGGAGATGCAGTTACGGTCTTCTTTCACAAAACAACAGAATTGTAAGAGCACAAGGTTTTTACTCACCACCACAAGGGACAAAGTATTCACAGCGAAAGTTCATATTCTCTTGCAGTAAGTCATGATATTTACATCATGCAGCGACATGTTAATTTTTTTATGGTGGCTTTAAGTCCCTAAACAGCAAATGCATGGGAACGAGGCCTTTAAACACGCCAGGAGAGACCATGAGGTATTCACAATGACAGTTACATTTTGCAGCAAACCATGATAGGGTACTCTGTAATTCGAACCAGATCCCAACAGTTTTTACCTGTACAGTTGTGAGTACTACAGAATGTTCATACAGTCAACTCCGCTAAATCACGTGGAAAAAGTTGCAATGAAAAGAAGCTGCAATTATCAGTTACATTTATAAAGTGTATAAAGACTTTTATTAGGCTTTGGTCTAAACAAACGAACTGAAACTATACAGAATCAAGTCTTTACTGTATGGAAAATTTACGACTATGAGGAAGTTGTCCTTCTCCAGGCTGCAATTAAGCAGAATCGACTGAATATTATATACATATCTTTACTTACAGGAGTTGCAAGGAGGTGAGACCGTTAAACACGCCAGGAGGGAGGTCTTTGATTTTGTTGCCGTATAGCACTCTAGAGGAAGGAAAAAAACAGTAAAACAAATAAATATAATGAGTACGTAGGCTGTACCGAGTATTGTTGTCTGGATGTCAGAACAACGGAATGAGAAAGAAAAACAGAGGCGTTGATAAAGAAGCCTGAGAGATTACTGCAGGTAAATCCACGTATAGCCATGCAGACGGGGAAAGGGAGTAGTATAAGGAGAAAGTAAAGGAGAACGCAAAAGGACGCACGAGAGATATTATATGAAAGAGAGATATAGAAAGATGTGGAGGCTACTATTTAGTAAAAGAGTGCAAAAGGACGCAGGGAGCTATTGTGAAAAACACAGAGACGGAAAGAGGCTCGTATAGGTCCATAAGTAAAACAAAGGGAAAAGGACACAATGGAGAAATAGATATTCTTTGATTTGATGTAGATTATGTACTGAATTTGTTATTAGCCCAGAGCTCTAGTAATGACTTTTGAATCTTGAATCTGTAAGGAAGAGAAATATATAGAGATGTGAAGGCTATTTTAGATGTAGTTTATATTACTGCTGCTCAGTTTTTCAGGATGCTACGATCTACTAGGGGATTCGTAAACCATTGTCTTTTTACAGTACTTTATCCAGATTATAATACCAATTCGCTGTTTCATTCTGCAGGTCGTGCCAACATGTTATTCTTTCTACCTTTGTTGTTGTTGGAATTTTGATTGTTACTATAAAGCTGGTCGCCTGTCAGGCGTTGGTAAACACTTTCACATTAGACGTACGTAATAGTTACAAATAATGGTCTTAACATAGTCTGCGTGTCCATAGCGATCTTGACTTTCTACTTTAGGTAAAATGTTGATAGATATGAATATGATAAAAATGTCAGTACAAACCAAAGTACTTACAATGAACTGAGGGAGTGCAAACCGGAGAAGGCGTCTGGAGCGATGTAGGAGATCTGGTTGTCACCGAGATCGCTGTGGAAGACAAACAAAAGAAACCATCAGGAGAGATTTATTAA
Organism: Ellobium chinense; assembly: GCA_033807755.1. NCBI lineage: Eukaryota > Metazoa > Mollusca > Gastropoda > Ellobiida > Ellobiidae > Ellobium > Ellobium chinense. The sequence goes on from JAWQUT010000001.1 coordinate 4,175,619, forward strand.
AAAGACACGGCAAGAGATTCAATGTAGTTTGCTCTGGCCCCTGTTGCAAGTGCAACTATGTTGTCAAGGTAAATCTTGCGCCCGTACTTTTGGCTGGGCCTGGGCAAGACTCACGTATTTAGGCACTCGTGACTCCGAGTACAGTGCTGCTCGGGACACACGAATCCGGATCAGATTCCGATTTCTTGTCTTGGGCAGAAAATACACGGATAAGGAGGAGAAGTGCAAATGGCTTCACTCAGACACACTGGTTTTCCACTGGCTCCACTGAATAATCTCTAGCCATAGCTAGCGGCCGTGAGATGGAACAAAGATCACGAGTGTGGGTCAGTTTGTCTTGTCCAGCGTATGACAGCTGAATGAAAACAATGAGTATGGAGTCATATCTGTATAAGTAACTGGTTCCGAGCAAGAACCGGTTTCTCGGAATCGCCGAGTTACGACTCGCAGTTACTGATCCCAGATCCGAATCCTGCTCAGCCTACTTTTGGCACAGATCTCATGCAGGTATCACTGTCAGACATCAAGAGATCAGATCTTCTTATATCCTCGCTGCAGTCGAAATCCTGTTGTCAAGATTTTTAATGGTAAGTCTCTGCTAGTTTGACTGATTTAAAGTGTGGACACAGAATTTTGGCGTAAATGATATCAGTCACCTTGTTGCAGTTGGGGATTTTGTTGTCAACATCAGAGAGAAATGGACCATGATTATTTATTAATGCAAGGCTCAGAGAAGATTACTTAAGTGGCATTGAACACAACATCATGGTATCACTGAAACACGTATATTGTCCCAAATGCACGGTGGGGCAGTGAATCTTGATTCTTGTAATTTCAAACTTTGAAATACATTCATGTGTACTTAAAAAATAGTTTTCACAACACTGTCATGTGATTTGGCAGCCAGGGGTAGCTAGACATATGAATTAAATATTAAATGTCTGAATGAAAAGCCGTAGAAAGCAATGTGCTGTCCAAGCTGTGAGATGCCGACTTACCACCAGCAGACTGTACTTATCAAAAGTGCACAAGGACTAAACGTATATTTTATCTTTTGACTAATCTCCTGACCCCTTCCAGTGTTTGATTTCATATGAAATATTCTTTTGTCTGTGATAATGTGATTCATGCTCAACACAGCTTTAAATTTGATGAAAGAGACATAAATACCTATACATTACTACCGCCTGTGTGGCTGAATAACGAGACGACAGCCTGAGAGCTTGATGGTGATGATGATGGTAATGACGATTATAACGTGGAAGAAACGACTTGGTAAAACAATGATACACAAACTTACATTCTTTTGAGATTGCTTAAATCCGCAAAGGCTCTTGATGGAATTTGCGTTATGTGGTTCTGCTCAAGCCGACTGAAATGAAAATGATCACAGAAATAAAAACTTGATGCTGAAATGACTTAAAATGAGATACAACAGTATTAAAAAACAAATGCATTCGAACAAAAAGCAGATTGTCTTGAAAGCAATGACACCCATAAGTACATAATAAAATCACCCCCAAGAGACAAATTAAAGAGGTCAGGGCAAATGTGAAAAATTGGAGCCTGCTTGTCATCTAAAACAATGTGGTTCAAACACGTTCATTATTTTGGAGAAGGACTGGTTTGCTCTTAAGACTGATTATTTTCACAATATTTTAGTCTGAAATGTCTTCACGTCAAACAAAAACCAGTCTGTGTAATTGTCTGTCCTAATAACATGTCCTTAAGTGTGTCTGTCTTATAACCTCGCAACACCCACGCTTTAAAGTCTTATTATTCTAGACGCTATAAACCTTAATCAAAGCTATATCTATTATAGTTCCTTTCACACAGCTGCGATATCAGGCTTTTTACTGGGTCACAGAAATGGTTTGAGAAGATACGCTCGCATAAACGAAACATAGTATCCTCCTCGTTCTCTTTTGTTCCAGAGATCTGAAAGAAATCAAATGGAATCCCCCTTTGCAGCTTTTAAAACTGCGTTATTATATCAGGCAGAGTAATTCTTAAGAGCCCGAGGATGTCTAATGGACCATTTTATCTCTGCTAACTCGTAGAAGGCCGATCACAAATTCCCTGCCCGAGTCCTCCATTACTTTTGCATTTTCTTGGATTTCTTCTCCCTTGCTGACCTGAAACTTCTCAGCCATTTCAAGTTTTTCTTTGTTTCTCTCTCTCTCTCTCTCTCTCTCTCTCTCTCTCTCTCTCTCTCTTTCTCTCTCTCTCTCCGATCTGTGTTACCAGAAACATGCGATTGGGTGGACCCAGCTCGCAGTTTCTCACAGTCATCAATGGATAGTAAATCTACACGTTAGTTTCTAATGCTCCGGCTTGGTGGCTAGTGAAAGCCAAAGCTTGCTTAAGTCTCATGACATGGACTTTTTCAGTTGTTGATATCGAACTGTTTCTCTTAGCAATTAATTACCTAGGCTACGAATACTTTATTGGGATATCTAAATGTTCAAATTTCCATCACTAGGGATCAGTCAACAACAACAACAACAACAACAACAACAACAACAACAACAACAACAACAACAACAACAGCAACAACAACACAGTAGCAACAATCACATAACAAGAACCACACAACAACAACAATTACCACCACACAACAGCAACAACCATTACACAACAGCAATAATAATAACAATAACAACAATAATAATCGCACAACAACCACAAATAATAACAACAGCAACAGCAGCAGCAGCAACAACAACAAAAACAACAACAACAACAACAACAACAACAACAACAACAACACAAAACAACGACAACAGCATCAAAACAAGCAAACAAGAGTTCAACAGGAAGATGAGCAATAACAAATAGAACAAAAATGAAGTGCCCAGATTTTCAGCTTATGGAATCTCAGCTGAAATATAAATCTAAGAAAAAATTCCCTACAATCTTGCGACGACCGCATGAGAAATACTTTAAGCCAGGGCCCATTTTCTTTCCTAAAGATCCACAGGAATCTAATATCTTCGGCTTGAGTGATCCTTCCCAATTTGTTCTTGGGCTTGCTGAACTGCTGTCCGATGGCGTCTCGGGAATGTAATTTACACTCGTTCTACTTAATTAAAAGCACAGATCAGCCGGAGCTGCTTAGAATTAATTAACGACCAGTATGCTGCTTTTCAAAATATATAAGATGACCGCCAGACAACATTAGATGCAGTACGTGCATTGTATAGTAATGTGAACGTATGCGGTTACCCGGATTAAAATAATATGTGCTCTACAGCTCATCTGCCACTTAAGTAACCGTTCGTGCAGAAAAATCCCTAAATGCTCTCTATACTGAAGTTGGAATGTTATTGTAATCGATGATGGAACAATCGACGGGGCTAACCAAGTCGCTAGCTGAACCACGATACAAGTTGAACGATCTTATTGAATCTCAATATTATTATATATCTCATGAAAGAAGCAGTAAAGCAGACGGAAGACCTAAAGATGTCAGAAATAATTATATGTACTTCTTAAAGGAGTGTTTTAGGTCAGTACTTCAGACCTCACTAATAATGTCATTGATTATGGCAACATCTCTTCGACAGCGACCTGTTTTCCCAGGTATTGACTTCCTTTCTTTAATTTAAAAATAGTACTACTTAAAATCACGATACTGGAGCCCCTCCTTGCTTATGAAATCAGTGAGGAGACACCCGTAGACTTACAAGTATAAATAATTATTTGAGAAATCAGCTAGTAACATCGGAATGAAAACTCACACTCCGTAGATGACAATCAGTGATTACCCACAGATATGACCGAATGATAAACCGAATGCATCCAAGGATTGAACCAGACTAGACTTACGAGGGATCATCCACAACATCGACATTTCGTATTTTAAAATATAGAAAATTTTGTCATCAACAGTTCTGGCAAGGATGTTCGGTTGTTAAATTATATCTCTTGGTTTCTGCAACTACCAAACTATGCTCGTAGTATCCAATCTTCATTGAACTATCAATAATGACCATCCTTATGAACATTCCATGTCTGTTTATTTGACTGTCGTGTCTTACGGCTCGATCTTCCTTCCTGTCTTTCTGTTTCTTGTCATTTCTCATCTTGTGATTTCAGTCTGTCCTGCATAACCGATTTCTAGCCCGGCAGTTCTCTTGAGTCCAAGAGCCACTCAAAGATCTTATCGCCCTCTCTCGATTCCCATCCCAAGACCCCAGAACTTTTCCCTCGACATGTTCCCTAGCCCAGATTTTCCTGGAATAATTTTACTATGGGCCTGCGACTTCGCCCTGATAGCACACAAAGGGATTGGGTACTTAATTCAATTAAGACCAAAATCTTGCACTCGCGAATCATTGATTGCGACAAGGAGGCGGTGGCCGAGTGAGTCCCTCCCTAAATGATGATCAGCGATAGTGGAGATCATTGTCGGTTGACTCAGAGAGCACGTTCTGGGCTTGTAGGATCCACCGGAGCTGACCACGGTGGAACGGGTCGCTGAGGAGGCCACGGTGGAAGTTTATGGTGCTAACGTACGACTTTCATATTTAAAATTGAATCCCTCTCGTTTATTACGTTCTGAAATCTGTCTGCGTCGCTGTCTTTGGTGTGTAACCCTCTCCGTCTTTGTCATCTGACCAGTCATAGGAATGGACTATCTGGTTAGCTATGACCCTATAGCACTGGGCGGCGGTAGATAATAAAAACGCTAGCCTTGTCCTCTTTTCCGCAACATTTTTCTCACTGAGAAAGAACAAATGTTTAGAGTTTTGTTGTTTTTTTTACTTGACAGCTAGGCGCTATCACGATTGCAGCTGTCTGTGCGGATATATTCCCGATTACGGTTAAGATGGGTGTTCGATTTGTCTGTCAAAGTTTTTATGACTTGTCCTTGTCAATGCACATCGCTTAGAGACCTCATAACTAGTTTGGATTGTCAATCCACATTCAGTTTATGCATGGGTGCAGGAAAAAAAAGGAAACCAAATGAGGGAAACCATACAAGTATAATGGGAAATCTTTATTTCAGATATAAAGCAGATCTGAGAAATGAAAGTGGGTGAGGGTGGTGTGTGTGAGTGAGTGAGTGAGTGAGTGAGTGAGTGAGTGAGTGAGTGAGTGAGTGAGTGAGGGAAGGAGGATGTGAGTGAGTGAGTGAGTGAGTGAGTGAGTGAGTGAGTGAGTGAGTGAGTGAGGAGTGAGTGAGTGAGTGAGTGAGTGAGTGAGTGAGAAAGGGAGTGAATAAGCCAGTGAATGAACAAGCGAGGGTTGGCAAGTAAGTGCGTGAGTGAGTGGCAGGCGGATTGATTGACTGATTGATTGATTGATTGATTGCGTATATTGTGAGTGAGAGGTGAGTCCACGCGAATGAGGAATATAAAGAGAACAAAAGTTGAAGATACAACATGCACACAGGAGGGAGTCTCCTAGATCTAGAGCTTTATGATCAGTTTGTAGCTGATTAACTCACATCTCAATGGCTGACTCCGGAATGTTATCGGGTATCTGAGTGAATCCTTTATCCCTGCAGTCCACGACTCCATCCATGCACCGACACTGCCTAGGACAGAGGTTCTCCTCCATACACTCTATGGAGTGCCGACTCTCAAAAGTGGCTGAAGGAAAGGAACATCCAATGTATAAAACATCTGTACATCTGACCTGAATAGTTCAAAGGGATAGTAAGGGACCGGGCATTTTAAAAGAAAGTGTAAACTTATAATTACATAAAACTTACCAAACAATTAAGCACATTTTCCGGTAGACTTACAGGGTAATGTTCACTGAAAGAGAATCCGTTCAATATTTCAGATATATTTTGTTTAACGTAAACTTTGAGCAAAACTAAATCACCGGCACAAATATATTAAATACTAGAAAAACGGAAGTCCATTTAAAACTTGTCAACTTCTGAAAAATGTAGGCAGTTTTAAGGCATTGGACTCGGGATTTAAAGGTACTGGGTTTCATTCCCAACCACGGTCATGTTGTAAGTGCCTTGAGAAAGCATTTCATTCACACTTTTCTCAGTCCACCTGTCTGTAAAATGGGTACCTGGCTATAGGCAGTAGAAGATATTATCAGAATACTAGTGATCAACGCCTGTAAATGGCAGCGGCACTGTATGCTCCCCAGGGAACCGAGAAAGTCCTAGAGTGATCAGGTCTGCTGTGGTAATAATAGTGTGAAGTCGCGTGGCCGGGCATGAGCCTGGATACGAGACTTATAAACCGCATTATAATTATTATTACAGTATTTAAGTTGTATCGAATCTGACAAACATCCTGTGGTTTAAAACCACGACTTTGAAAAACCCTCAAAAAATTCCTCTCACCCTCTCTCTTTCTATTTCTCTCTCTGCTTTTCTCTCCGTGTCTTCCCCTCTCTCTCTCTTCTCTCTCATCTCGGTCTCATCAACCAGTATCCAAACAGTTCTTTGCAACGTTCATACTGAACTCACGAAAACGTAGACGGTATACCTTAAATACAAAGTATAATCTGATGGGAAACTCGGAACAGTATCTTTTGATGTGAATGAAAGCAAGCCAAACTCCTAAGCTGGACGGCCTGGTCCACCGTCTAGTCCTCACACAGATAAGACCACGGCCCCCCTAGGCAGTTAGGAATCTAGGGACCGATCCACGCATGTTGTTTTTTGCGAGGATGGTATTTATTTATGAGTACCCCAAGGCGAGCTAACCTCAAAGATGAGCACTCGGGATTGCTTGGCTTTCTCGTTCTCTCTGTCATTTACTGTCTGCTGTGAGTATATTTCTTACATGGTCGTATTTTGCTTTCTCTCTCTCTTTTGCCTTCTACACGGTGTTCCTTAAATGTTATCCCGTAATATCACTTCTCTCATGTTCCTGATGGGTGTGTTCTGTGTGTTGTAATTGTTGTTCTTTGAATTCACACACACATTCTCCCTTCCTCTCTCTGAGTCTCTCTCTCTCTCTTTCTCTGTGAGTCTCTCTCTCTCGTTCACAGTCGCTGGAAATAACGTTTTGTGCCAGGCTCTCGTGCGTTTCATTCGGCAGCTCATTCTTTTTCTTTTCATCTCTAATACTCCGTTCGGATTTGTTCGGAAATTTGCCCCTTTATCCCGTCAAGGTTTTTCTGGGTACTTTTAAGCATTTGTCTATATTTTAAAATACCACCAGAACATTGAATACCAGAACAATGACACATTATATCTTCAGAGCACAGAATCCCAGAATACTGAAACTCAGGTTTCTTTCTGGCAACACGTTGATACGATTGGTTGTTTTACTTGAAAAAAAAAACAACACTTATAAACAAGCAGCACTTTTTTACTACATTCGTAGGCGTTCGTAGGTACTCACGCTACCCTTGCTCTTCATTGTGAAATAGGTGAGAGGTATTTATAGGGGCAAAATGCCAGGAAAAAGACCAATACTTTTCATCTACATGTAGTCTGGCTATTTTAGCGAAACTTCCTTCCAGACATGCATGGGTACTTGTATGCACCACATTTAAATAGCAGAATAGAGGCTGTGAGTAACTTAAAGCTCCATGAAGGCATTTAAAGGTGACCAATAAAGAATGCCTCGAATGCCTTACAGTTTACAGTTTACTCTTTCTTAGCTGGCATTCACCTTTTCTTTTATTGTTTAAATCCTTCATACTGCAGTCAATCTGGCGATAATTTTTTCTCATATACAGTACCATCTTTTTTTTTAGTGTTGGCTTTGGTTACACCTGATTTGATGCACTTAGAATACTTGCCTCTCTAGACGGGAGGAATAATGCACACAAGTACACTTTCATCATAAAACACCCTAAAACCGCGTATACATGACTAGACGCGATGATGGCAGGACGGTAGAAATAGGATGACCAACTGATCTACGAAACAAAGCTGACTGGTCATCTCAGCATTGTCGTCATCATCCTCATTTGAGATAGTGCAGAAACCACATATCATCATAATTATGACGTTCATCTTAACTTTAAGTATGTGCACATTCCACAAATAAAATCTGTGTTGCAATGTCTTGATCTATCTTTCTCTCCCGCCCACACATAGATACCATTAACTCATATAATTAAAGAAAGTGCTACATAGATAGCTTGGAGCCATCTTATCTTGGCAGCCATCATCACTCGGAGACCAACGACAACCCTTAAGACATCAACTCGTGCTAAATCAAAACTTCTGTAGAGACAACAGCTCTGCCTACCATCACACTTGAAGTCGATCTCCTGCAGTTCGGCTATCTCGGCGTGTCGAAGATGCAGCGGCTGATGGCACTCCGTGAATAGTGCTAGAGTCGGGTTCTTCCGCAGCCAGCGAGCAAACCACGCCAAGTTGCAGTCACACACAAGCTGGTTGTCGTTAATGCGTCTGTAAAGGGGAAAAAATGAATAGGAAGTGATAGTTTTGTTTTGAAATTGACGACCAGCATTCTGAGAAGTATTAAAGAGAAAAAAAACACCAACTGGTCTCTTTTTTTATTTATTGTCCTGTTTCTGGAAACACAGTTTCATTCTCTCTCTCTCTCTCTCTCTCTCTCTCTCTCTCTCTCTCTCTCTCCTTGTCTTTCTCTCTCAGTCGTCCATTCATTATTTATTTTTGAACTGTTATTCTGTCACCGTGTTTTCGCCATTTCTTTCATACCCACTTTTCTTTCTCTTTACCAGCTACTGGATCCTAAAAACAAAACCTGTCAGAGGGCGACTGATCTTGTCCCTGAAAGAGACAACGGCCAGTCACGACCCCTCCCCCCTTTCAACTGTCTTCTTGGTTTGACTAGGTCATAATGCCAAAGGCTAGCGGATAGACCCTACAAACTTCAACAGAAGACAACAGGAACCCACGGTCGCATTTCTCCCCACGAAAATCAAAGATCAAAACTTAACTTCGATCGCTGTAAACAGAACTGTGGTGGGATTCTCAATGATCGACCTCTGGCCAGTATCCCATCAGAGCCCATGGAAAGTAGGAAAGGTGTAAGCCCCGATTACTATAAGGAGGTTATAATTCATATACCCAATCTCCACACGTCTCCACACCCTGTCTCTGTGTGAAACTGAGCTGAACTGAAATCTTATCATATTACCTTGAAGTCCACATTCACCAGAACAGTCAAACGATAGCTGTCTCCTTCTCCAACACCTCCCCTCTTAACTTCCCCCACGAAAAAAAAAATTAACAAATCCAAAAATCTCAAAGAGTACCTATTGACCTAGTACTGTAACACAATAATCTATCAATAAAGTATATTTGAGGAATATTCTCAATCTACGTGCTTTTCATGGGGCTACGGAATAGACGCTATGGGGTCTTTTCTTCAAGCTCACAAAAGACTAGCTATACAATTATAAGGATGACAAACTGTATTGCTGAAAGTGAGACACATGATCGAGAGCTATGTGAAGTCCTCCTATCAGTTTCACTGGTATCTCACTTCTTCCCGAACTGTAAAATACATTCATTCTCAGGATTATTTTCTTCCAAAGTAAGGCTGTATATTATAACGTCTGTGTTAACGTAAAAAGGCGTATTTCGAAAATTACCTCAAATGCAAAATTTCGCGTTATATTGTCTGGAACTTTCTCTCGGCTCTGATAACCGTGTCCCAAATTATCTGCGTGCTAAACGATTCAAGAGCGTAATATTTTTATGGGGAATTACGTCTTTTTATACCAGTTAAACGGCTGTACACGATCCCATTTTTTTTTTTGTGCACTTCGTTCATGAGGAATAAGGCGTTATGCGCGAAAGATATCTCAAGAATGCTTCGTCCTAAGTATGACAAAGAGTGAGATCGTTTTAATCTTTATGTTAACAAAACGTAAAATGGTAGTGACGTGTTCATTATAAAATGAAATTTGAATAACGGAGAGTGATAACACGGTGCTCCAGGTGCCAAACGCTCAGTGATAAAACTTAATAAAGTGTCACAAGAACCTCCGAAAATTACAACGATGACAAGGGGGACCACGTTTAGGGCAAGACTTTTAAGAGAATGATAAAGATAAACATGGGATACTGCAGAGCAGGGATAGCTGAATACAGAGAATCAGAAGCAGATAGGAAAGTTTACAGAGGGAGATAAAAAAGAAAGCGTGTGAAGGAAGCAAGAGCCGAAGAAGGACGGAGAGATGAATGGACGACTGAGAGAGAAAGACAACGAGAGAGAGAGAGAGAGAGAGAGAGAGAGAGAGAGAGAGAGAGAGAGAGAGAGAGAGAGAGAGAGAGAGAGAGAGAGAGAGAATGAAACTGTGTTTCGAGAAACGTGAACATGCCTTTACGTTATGGACCAGACAGAGAGCCTCTGAACTTGTCGTTTAAAGCTTGACACACAAAGAAAAGAAGAGAGAAAAGGAGAGATGGAACGAGAGAGAGAGAGAGAGAGCGAGAGAGTTGGCTTGCATCTGCTCGGAAGAAGCTACACGCCTCCAGCGCAAAAAAAAAGCTTAGATAGAGATTGAGAGATACGGGCTATTCTGATTTCTGACACGAGTGAGAAGGTGCAAATTTGCGTCGATGGCTGGAAAAAGGTCTCTTTGACACAGATGCACCCAGAAAGAACAAGAAAAAAGTTGAACAAGAGCGCCCCCACCCTTCCACACGCACAAAGTGAGTGAGAGAGTGAGTGAGTGAATGAAAGAGCGAGAGATAAAAGGAAAGATGAGCTGAGGACCCGATAGCTCTAATAACAGCTAGATGAAGAAGAAATGATGCGAGCGACCAGCGAGGGTTCCAGTGATCGCCTGTGTCATGAGAGCTGTCAGAAATTGCCACGGCCAACTCCAATTTTCTCTCTTAATAAATATGACAGCTCCTCTCCTGGGCCCACGTCGGATGTCCTCTGATTTCTGCAATCCCGTCTTCCAGCAAGAGTAAAAAAAAAAAAAGTCCCAAGATGACACAACGTGCCACCTACAGGCTTCTCAGGACTTCCGGACAGAAAGGAAGCTACTCTGTCAATTATACTGCTGATCTTTGGCATCTTTAAGCTGCCGAAAAATAGCCGGATGAAGAGGAACTTCAAAAGTAGATCTTCCCATAATTATAATATAAATCCGGAAGTAAGAGTCTAGCCAATGACAACAAATATTAATGACAGAAGTCAGTGTGAGAGCTTAGTGAATTGAAACAGGGCATTTTAATCGTTTATTCGCAACGCTTCTTTGGCACAGGAAAAGTTGCCATTACAAAGAAATGCGATGATGCAATGATTTTATGTAGAAATAGTGCGCTGATAATTCGGAAAATGTTGTGATCAAATAGAAAATGCAATTATCCGGATTAAACGGAGTGGAGTATATCAAGAAAAATATGTTCCTAATAAACTAGGAAGCATCTAGTATGAATTTTTAATATGTTCGCAGCTGTTCGTTAGATTCCTTGGCAGACTGCCTTTTAAATATGACTGTCTCATAGAAGTTGTGTTTGTACTTTCTGATAGCAATAATTTTTAAGTAGAGCTCCCGACTGAATTCTGCAGTCAAGAAATCTAAGATCAAAGCAGAACTTTTAAAGGACATCGATTTCAGATACAAATGAATTTAGGAATCAAAGTGATTGTAGGCAACCGAAATGAGGGGGGCTGTTTCATATCCAGAGGCGAATTTAGGGTCCGCTGGGCCTTGGACACAAGACAGGTGCAGGGACCCATTTCATAATTTCGCACGGCTAAATTTGGTGGAGATCGGCCATAAAAGCTGGTTAAACAATAATTATGAAGTTTTCTCCAGCTCCTTCTAACCTTTCCATCCTCTCTCTCTCTCGTGTCGTCCATGATGGTAAGAAATGAAGCAGAATGCAAACGGATATTGATATAAAGAAAACATGGTGGGCCTTGTCATATGGTGCAAATTACAACATAATTAATTGTAGTTTAACTTGACACTTCTAGTTAACTGGAAACAGCTGAAAAATACAATTGAAGTCCTCCAGAGGCCAGGTTCATCTTTGCCATGTCATAACAAGTCACAAATCCTTCACATGAAATTGCCAGGCAAAAAGTAAAATTACTCGATCCTTTACAACGGGTACTAGTCGATACCGATACCCCAAAAATACTCAGTATCGATACCTGCCCAGGACCATTGGGCTTACGAGTAAGAAACTATTATAAAGACTTCAGCTGAGGCCCGCTCCACCCCTCCCCCATCCCTCTTCGACATTCCCCTAGATTACCCCAGTAATGTGGAGGTCAAGAGAAGGTAGAGAGAAGAAGATCTGCAACTCAGAGCCCGATTATCATACCCTGCCTTTTTGCCAATGGTGAGCACTGGTGGCATTTGTACACGTGCTTGCACTCAAGAGCTGTGAGCGTTTCATGCACGATTAGGGCTGTTTGTTTAATTATGAGCCCCAGGCAAAGCCAAACGGAAGGAGGAACAATTCAAACAGAGCGTCTCTAATGAAGGGCAAAAATCGTGTGCATACAAGAGAGAGCTCGACGCCACATGGCGAAAAGCCGTCTTGATTGAGGTGGTGGGAGTGAAGATGGGGATGGGGTTATCTTAACGATGTTGGTGGAAATAAACAATTCTTCTCGTCCCATCTCCTGAAGTTGGGGTCGGGAAAGGCAAGCTGCCCTTCCTCTCCCCCTATATTTTTATTTTCTATTTCGCATCCATGTCTTCCTTTTTGTTTTCTGTCCATCTTCTAGTTTCATTTATCCGCTCTCTTCGCTTCATCTTGCTATTCCCGTAATGGCCATTTTCTTCGTCTTAATTATTTTTTCTTTAACCTCTTTTGCCCCTTGGTCATCATCTCCTTCATCATGTTGTGTTCAAACATGCAATTTTACCTTAACGTCCAAGTCTGAACGAAGTTTTAAAGGAAAAAAAAAGCCAACAACTCTGCTACAGCAAAAGAAAAAAAAAACCAAACACAGGACACTTCAGCTGTTAAAGAACAGGGTTACATACGAAGAATACATTAAGCCCCTCGTACAAAAGAATCGCCGGACTTTTTGTTTCCTGTACCACACTGTATATCCATGGTGCTTCCGGTTTAGATCTGATATATATGGTGATCCGTTTCTTGTGAATACCCTGATGAAAATACTTCACACTGCAAACTTAAGAAAAATTTACAAACAAAAAACACCCTCGCGGATTCCAGGCGTGTAAAGAAAGCCCATCATAAAGCAAGCCACTCTGGGCAGACAGCTCTGACATTTTCATTCTGTCTACTACAACGGCGAACAGGAAGGTAAGAATAAGAAAAACAAAAAGGACTTGGGAGTTGTTGATAGGTGGAATGGGAAAAAAGAAGGCGAGCCAGTTTTCAAGACAAAGGTCTACAGCACGGCTTTATTCTTGGCTTGTATTTGGCTGTTAAATGTGACTGCAATAGCATCACTTGGGAGATATAACCTTAGTGCCTATCTGTCTCTAACTGTCTGAGTGTCTGTATGTCTGTCCGTCCGTCCGTCTGTCCCATACATATATTCATACATTCACTCCGACCAACACATCCACTGAGAGATAGACCGCCCGAGCAGCTGACCAACCTTTCAACCAACCAGCTGACCGACTAACCAGTTGACCAACCAATCCATCCACCCTCCGACCAACTCACTGGTTAACAAGGATACTTACAGGACCCGTAGATGTTTCATGCCGTCAAACAGATTGGCAGATAATGACGTCAAATTGTTGTTGCTCAGTGTTCTGCAAAGTCAACGAGAAAGACTATTAGTTTCGCTTTTTTCCATCAGACAACATGTTATCGTCATTCTTGTTTCTCCGCTTGCGTATCATGGTCGTCATCATCATTATCATCATCGCCACTGATTTTATCTTTTTCAAAAGTCACATCTAAACAGAATTACATTTAATTAAAATCATCATCATCATTTTCAAAAAGACAGATACTCTCAAAACTGCGTCATGAAAAAAAAATATTAAAAAAATGTTCTAAATTTTCGACCGTGTGTCCTTCGTCAGGGAACTAAGAAATAATCGTCATCATCATTGTCATCATTTCGTAAACAATGAAAAATTAAGATTGCTCGCTAGTTTTGTGCAAACGTAGCGTGAAGACAAATGGAAGTGGATAGTCAATTCTTCCTTATAATGGGTGTTCCAAATTTTCGGATTAAAAGCCTTCATCATAATCATCATCATAACCTCATCATTAAATCATTGTCATCATCATCACTACCACAAAAAGCGACGTCATTATCACCAACATCATTTTATCTCCTGCTTGTTGGTATCATCATTACCATAATTATCATCGGCAGTCCTCGTCATCATTATCAAACAATCAAATATGTATTGGGTATTCATTCAGCAGATCTTCCTTTTCTCTTCTTCGGTGGACTTTAATAATTATCACTATCCTCATTGTAATCTAAATCAGCTACAGCAAAGGCGTCGCCATCCGTAGAAGCAATAGTACAGTGGCAACAGCAGACGGGGCCCCAAGTTTAATAATTACGCAGCATAATTAACCCATGGATCTAACCAAATATCAACATGGCATTATATTACACTCGACTCTACTTATTCCCAAAAAAGAACTGCGATTATCCAGCAATCTATATTTTTCAAACAATTACAGCATTGTCTCAACACTGTCCCAATTAAATGAAAGTTGTGAGTAGTCGAAGTCTATCGTATTATCGTATTATCAGCGAATCCCTTCCCCAACCACAAAACGTATCAGCATTAATATCAATAAATCTAGGACCATAACAGCTGGGCTAGAGTTCCTGGCGTCCCGCAAGCTGAAACCGAGGAGCAGCAAAATATCTGTGGTATGGAGTGGAACTCAGGAGGCTAGACGACTTCTCTATTCGTGGCTTGGGAAAATGGTAACGATCAGTGATATATTCTTTTGTAAATATACAGAACGTGCTCACGGAAATGTCAGGTGTACATCTGAACGGAAATTATTTCACCGGCTATGAGCTCTGACACTCAGTTCCACAGTTTTTAAAGCCTGCACCTTAGTTCTAAAGCTTTGAAAGTCTGCAGACAGGCTGAAATGAATTGTTATTGCAGAGCATGCCGGAAGAATATGAAAACTGCATTAGAAAACAAAAAATTACAGGCCCTTCCGCGGTATAAAAGGATAGGAGGGGCACAATGATAACACTTCACCAATTGAATTCAATCGCTTGCTTCACATCGGAGCTCTGTTTCGAGTTCCATGAGAAAAGGATTTCATACTGCATGGAAGGTTGCAGATTGCTAGGTAACTGTCCTTGCGTTAATGATAACTGATATTAAAACGTCTTATATCTGACACAATAAAGCACATCCATCTGAGTTTAGGCTGTATCCATTGCCATTTGTTGGCGGTGCTTGCCTTCTTTCGGGCCAACAGTGGGATGGCGAAGCTTTAATCACTGATATTGTGTAAAGGCAAATACTGATTTTCTTGTCATAAATTAATAAGATCAATGCTGGCTCTGGTCCATTTACTGAACTTGATGACCCCTGGAATGACTGTGGTATCACAGTGGTATCAATTGACTTGTACAGGAATTGTGACGTCAAGTGACTGGGCAATCATATTATCGCGGCGTTTGCCTGCCACAGACGTGGTTTGAAAAAAGGAGAGGGAGGAGGGAGGAGGAATGAAACAAAATCATACTCTTAGGAGTATTGTAGGCTATAAAGGATTCATCGACCCTACGTGTAAAAACTAATGTTTATTTTTATTCTTATAATTATAGTGGAGGATTCGTGCTGTGCCTGAAGTCAAAACCCACAGGTTCAGCAAGAAGGTTATAAAAATACTAATTTATGACAAAACACCTTTCCAATCTTTCCCTAAACCACCTGAATGAAATTCTTCATAACAACATGATAGAACAAATCTGCACTGTCTCAAAGAATAAAAGACAAACGGATGCATTTTGTTGCATCACAACTACTCCAGCGTGCATTTTTCAAAACTCTGTAAATATACTTCAATTTAACTGCTATTATTATTGGTCCAGCTGAATTTGGGCTATTGCCATCTGCCTAGCGCCATGAAGTGGGATCCAAAAGTCAGTTTCATGTGCTGGAGCTCGATACATCTGCTAGCACTTTTTTATCATGACCTTATTCGCCGCGCTGAGAAATTCGACTTTGAAAGATACGCCCTTCTAACTGTACTATATATTATTATCATAGAGAGGCCTCACGCACGGTGGAGGACTCCCCTCTTGGGAGTCGGACGCGCGCTTCCATCCAGTGTGAACTTTACCCGAGCTTATTTAGAAAGTGAGCTGTTTATTTTACGGTATGAAGTCGGGGCTTCCTGCCTCACAGGACGTGACTGGATCGCGGTTTCCCACCCAGTGGTAGCTTGTTTAATTTCCAGGTACGCAACAGAGATAAACCTTGCTAATAACGGGTAATCTGTTGACGGCGTGATGATACGCACTGACTTCATGATGTGTAACTAAAGGTCGCGGGGAGTTGAAGAGAGGACACTCTAGAGAGGACACTTTGAAAAGTATCGCGGTGAAGAATGCGGCTGGTGGTTATGGGCACACTCGAATCCATGAATTCCTTTGCCCTGAGTTTGAATCCGAATTCGGATATTTTGGTTCACGGGAAAAAAAAAATCTTCGGATTTGGCAAAAGAAAAAACCAACCCTACGTCAGTTTAAAGTTTGGGTTTCTGTTCAAATGTACAGGTGTAACACTCACGCTTTGTTTAAATGCTTAAATACAATATAATCGATATCAATGAGTAAACGGTAGCCCACTAAAGCATAGGTCTATCGGTAGCCTTTAGTTGGGTACCCAATACATCCTGCTATAATATCCAGATTCCAATCCAACAAATGCTAGTTCTGGATTTGAATCCGGATTAGAATTTTGTAGGATTCGAATCTGCCCAGCCCTAGCGGTCAGGAAAAAGGGGAATGGGGGTAAGATCAACCGTCTACATTGACGGGGTATCATGCAGAGATGGAGCCAGCTATTATCAGCTTCCGGTGGTCAAAATAATGACTTGGCTCCTAGCGGGATAGCTTCTGTGCTGTGTGGTTAAGTCAATGCTGTCTTTTTTTGGTTATCTGAGGAAGTCTTAACTAAAACTAGACAGATTTGAAACTTGATGTTCTCAATTACAAGCATCTTAATCCTGTACTTTTCGAGGGGGAAGAGGCAAATAGTTTCGGTTTAAATGATGTAGGTTCCGCTAAGGAGGGACCGACTATTCAAGGTCCGCAACGTAAGAAGCTTATATGGGAATACTGACACACCATCCTATTATCATTCAATTTAAGAGCATCATCACCATCAGCGTCACCGTCATCGTCATCATCACCATCGTATTTAGGCTCCTCAAAAAGCACTGCTGATTTTAATACACGCGTTTAATATAGTACAAATTTCCTAGCGATAATTCTTCATCACTATCATACCATCATCATCAGCTTTTCTCTTTGGAAGAGACGTCCATAACATGAAAAAGGACAACAACTGCGAAAATAGCAGTCTACTTACAAAATTTCCATGTTTCTAAGATGACGAACTGCTCCGTCCGACAAACACGTAATCTGATTGTGATCAAGTTGTCTGAAACAAAAATACAAGTAAAATAAAACACACACGTAGAAAAAAAAATGTTCTCAATACATACAATAATGGGAGTTTAAACAAGGAAATGCGCTCTCATCCGATTTCATATTTTGTTATTCAATAAACTTTCTTACATCCTAGGGGAGCATAAAGTTCCTGATTTCTGGAAAACACTGTATGCGCCAAAATCACAAATTATAGGAGGCCCAACAGATTTGACGCTGCGCCTCATTTTACCCATTAATCCCTTTGCTATGACATTTTTTTAAGCGCACGATAGTGCTGGAAAGACTTGAAACTTGAAGTTCTCAGTTACAACTATCTTAAGCCTGTGCTCAGCGCGGCAGAGGAGGTAAATAGTTTCAGTTTAACCCTCTAGTGCCCAGCGTATCAGATCTGATACATTTCGTGGAACAAAGAAAAAGCAAACCAAGATCATCACCCCACCATAATAGTGTGAAGTCGCATGAGCGGGCATTAGCCTGGATATGAGACTTATAAACCGCATTATTATTATTATTATTATTATTATTATCATTTTGATGCTTGTTCCAGCATAGTGGATCCAGAAATGATCCAAAAATTGTAAATAGGGCTGGGCACTAGAGGGTTAAATTGAAGCAAGTTCCGGCAAGGAGGGGACAGACTTCTCAAGGTCTACAAGATCTCCTTCTCTTCCGGAAAAAAACTCACCGCATGCGCCAAAATCCAATCTTACAAGAGACGTAAGAGATTCCACGATGTGTCTCATTTTAGTGTTAAACACTTCACTACGATATGTTTTTTTTTAATGCAGATGTCACAAAATTACCATGAGCTCATTAGCCTGTACGTAAAAATAGGAAATTGGACGTATGGGTACGACGGATACGACACGGGAATGCTATTTCCAGGACGTACCGGGGCCTCTATGATTGTACCAACGGGTAAGGACGTTCGTGTACATCATACGAGCGATGGGATAAGTCATGAGAAATTATGTTGGCTATCTCGGAAGCTATGACTTCTGAAACAAAAATCAAGGTGGAGAGTCAGAGAACATTAGGCCCAATTCCAAAGGTGCCAGAAGATTATATTGATTTAATTTGGCAGATACGGTCTTTTTGCGGAAACCGGCTGAGAGTGCTTCTGCTGTTTCACAGATTCTAAATATTAGCATATGACAAAATTATGCAAAATTGTGAAATGACTGTCCAACGGCATGATCTCGTGGTAAGAAGTGACGACTGTGGCGTACACTGGGAGATTATATCATTGTACATACAGGGGAATGTATGGCTTGGAATGCTTTCTTTTCACCAAATTCTCCAACTAAGCCACTATGAGCAATGTCAGAATAAGATAGTTTTAGAAATCCATCCAGCCGCTCTTTTGAAGTCTTTTTTATGCGTGTGTTATTTCTAAAATCAGAGCTACGAATTAGCGTTCATTCTTGAAGCTTAACTACCCGCCATACCGTGAGGAATTTTATAAGATTTTCTTCTTTTTATTTTATTTACTTTATCGTTCACGTTCTCGACTCCTACTTAAACATTTGGATTGATAAATTAACATTTTGAGCTTAAGAAAATATCGGATCTGTAAACTCCATGCACATAATTATACAGTAACAAACCAATATCAGAGAAGACCTGGATTAACCTTGACTCTGCTACACGCCTTAAGTACGCTTAAAATACATTCCAGATAAGCGCTGAGTGCTGCCAATTTGGATCGTTAAGGGGGTCTACATGGCAGTTTTTGGTGCACGCTCGTAAATAAACTGGTACGTAACGTCTAGTGTAGATTATTTTCCCTGGCTTTATACAATATTATATCTCTATACTCCTTTGTAATTTTGATGACCGCACGCCCGCCAGCCATAAGTCTGCACTTTCATCAGCGGTAACCCTAGTAAATGTTCTGAGACAGTATCAAACGCAGGGGGGTCACTAAATCAGAGAGGAGAGTCCCGACGTTTATAGCACGTTTTACCTTTAGGGCACCCCAGTTAAGTCAAGCTGCAAGTAAAAACGGAAGAAAACGTGCAGCGTTTGCAGCAGTAGTACAATGCACGACCTCAAAGATTTCTTAAGAGAGAACTGTGATACTCGGGTCACCAGGCCAAGTTTGGAAACAAAGCCTTGCCCTCAGCTTGACGGGTCTTCCCTAACACATTCTGTTTTTATGGTGAATTAAGATTTCCGAGCTGCTTATTATTATAGTGAAAGACGATGGTCAGACCTGCTGCCAATGCAAGTGGTCATTTCTCAGATTCTTAGCAATGTTAAAGAATAAACTGAAACGAACCTTTCACTCAAGTGTTTAATGAAGTTGAGACGGTCAGGTCCATCGTTAGGATTTAGGTCAGGAAGTTTACAATCTCAGACTGCTTCCTGAAGTGGGAGTATCTACTGTTTTTCATGGACAGACCTTCGATGTTTTCTCTCACGCAAACTCGACATCAAAGTTAGAAATTCAACTATCAGAATCGTAGGGCGAGAGATTTCAATAAGTGACTTCTATGCATAGGGAGAACAAAAATCCAGCATCAGTTAGTTTCGTATATTTACATGTGTTCATTCTGGATTTCAAACGAAACTTTCAAAAAACAAAAAAAAAAAAAAAGAGACAGATCTAGATCCAGTAGATCTCTCCGCCATAGCATAAAATGCTGCCCTCTAGGCACTATGGCTGGCGCTGCCATAAACCATCACAATAAAAAGCCGGCGTCATAAAGATGATTCGGGCAGACTAAGTACTGGCTAAAACCCCAAGTCCTGAGAGATTAGAATCGCCGCCGGACGGTGGTGGAGGCAGGATTGTGACGTTTATAGTTAGTCTAAAGGCTCATGGTATGAAGTCCTCCCGTCACTGCTGGTCAGCAGGGCCCATACATCGCACAGACTGTCCTAGCAAACCTTGCCGTGGGGTTACTATATTATGGCCGTCTTGAGATTAACAAATACTACAGTCAACTCCGCTTAATCGCAACCCGAATAATGACAATTTATCTTACTCGCAGTATATTTCTACGTAATAAAACGTTATATTTCTGCATACAAATTGTTGGATAACTGCAAGTACTCTTAATCGCAACTTTTTCTATGCTCCCCAAGAGTTGCAATAAAGCGGAGTTGAGTGTATTTCGTATTTGGCCCAACTTATTTCTGAGCCCTTGCCTACATTCTATAACCCACTGCTCCTATGTACAGCAATAACACTTTTTGGGGTAAAAGTTTATTACGTAATATCTTTGTAAATCTCATTTTAACACTAGACTGTTAAGTCTTCGAAATATTCAAATTTCAATGGCTTGGACCTAAGATCAGATCGCTAGAAATACATTCCCCATATGAGAGATGATGACATAGACTGTTCTAAAACTTTACTTTTAGCCGCTTAAATAGCTATTTATCTGTCATTTCTGTCAAAAGTAAAGTATTCGCAATTGTGGGCAGAACCCAGCAGGCATGTGATGCACTAATTGTTCACATGTCAGAGGTGTCTAAACTTCAAACCATTGTTACCTTTTGTGAGACCCCATTTCCCATATCTGCAATCGCTACATTTGTTACCTGAGCTCGCTTGTCGTCGCTGCCATCACCAGTATCATCCTAGAAAAAAAACACCACCACAACCTTCATCGTCATCATAATCGTATCACCATCATAATCAACATCTCTATCTCTACATTATCATATATGCCTTTCTCCACCGCCAGCAAGACAGTGCATTACGAGCAATGAAATGCAGTAAACCATTGTGGCCACCACAATTTTAAGAAGGAGAGCGATGAATCTATGCCTACTTACAAATTTTTCAGCAAAGATGAACTTTTGAGCGTCTTCCGTCCAATGTACTGAATGTTGTTGTAACTTAGGTCTCTGTGGATAAACAGAAAAAAAAACAACAACGTTGAAAAATAAAGTCCAATATTATATGCCAATACTGATACTGTAAATGATACAAAGCAGTAACAAAGTCACAGTTACTGAAAAGTGTCGGGTACTGATAGTATGCGTGTGTGAATGCATGCTGGTGAATGTGAGTGTTGGTGAACAAATAAGTAAGAGCATAACTGACTGACTGACTGACTGACTGACTGACTGACTGACTGACTGACTGACTGACTGGTTGATTGATTGACTGATTCAGAGAGTGAGTGAGTGAGTGAGTGAGTGAGTGAGTGAGTGAGTGAGTGAGTGAGTGAGAGTGAGTGAGTGAGTGAGTGAGTGAGTGAGTGAATGAGTGAGTGAGTGAACAAGTGAGTGAGTGAGTGAACAAGTGAGTGAGTGAGTGAGTGAGTGAGTGAGTGAGTGAGTGAGTGAGTGAGTGAGTGAACAAGTGAGTGAACAAGTGAGTGAGTGAGTGAGTGAGTGAGTGAGTGAGTGAGTGAGTGAGTGAGTGAGTGAGTGAGTGAGTGAGTGAGTGAGTGAGTGAGTGAGTGAGTGAATAAGGAAGTGAACGAGTGAGTGAATGAATGGGCGAGCAAACACGCCAAAGAGACGCTGCGGAAGAAATAATTTACACACATGCGACATTTCAAGGACCTCAGCATTACGCACGGGTAAGTGTGTTTACGGAACTCGAAATCGAGAATGTAGTGAAGAAACATCTACATGCAAGGTCACGTTTACTCCTACCACATGCCACTGAGAATGCCTGTATGAGTGTGAGTGCACGAATGTGCGTGTGTGCCTCTATGTTTGTGTGTGAGTATGTGAAGGTTGCCTGCAAAGCTTACAATTATGTCAAGGAAAGGGCGTAATATATCAAATCTGATATAACACAATTCCACCCTACTGCCTCATATTTCTTCCTCCCATTGTGGTTAAAGCGTGTTATTATATTATGCCCAAGATGCTTCGCCACCGTTTGCCTTTTTCTCGTCTTCTCAAGCGGAAACTGGAACCAGAGCGAGGCGTGAAAACAAAGTTAAAACATATGAAAACATGGCGGAGAGGTTAAGCTCTCTTGGCCACCCACTGACGTTTCATCTCGTGCACATGTGGGTATTCTGATTCGGCATACAGTGAGCGCTCGCAAGCAGCTATTATCCACGTAAAACACTGTTTTTCGAGTTAATGTGAAACCATACTATCATGGAAACTACACTACTGACTTTCATGGTGAGGTGAATATAAGAAATCTTGATCCCAAGAACTCAAGCTGCGAATATCTTATTATTAAGTACGAATTTCATACAATCATTTCTCGCTTTGGCACGGTTTCACGCCAACTGGACGAGGCAATTTCCTTCTTTTCTTTTTGGTTCTTCAAATGATCTTTCTTCTTAAGCAGAGTGGTTGTTCCTATCGTGGACTGAGATAATATGAGGTTAAGAGTTATGCAGGTTGATGGGATTTCTGTAATCGGATCATACATAGGCTAGATAGCTGGTGTTGGTGGCAGAGGTAGATGGGCACTGAAGTGAAGTGGTCGACGGAGAGAAATGGCAACAGAACTAACAAGAGAGAGAGAGAGAGAGAGAGAGAGAGAGAGAATGCTAAAATATGAGAAACTGATGCACTATTATGAAACTAAAAGGATCTATGGACGTTGCACTTAAACATGTTGTATAAGCTTTTAATTATTAATTAAGTAGCCTAATACACTCATGTGGCCTCTGTTGCAGTGTACTGTCAATTGAAAGTGGCAGTTTCCTCACGTGACTGTTTGGAGGCAAAGTGACCATGTCGTTTGTGAGTTGTACTAAGAAACTGAAGATGGTGAAGTCTAAGGTTTTATGTGTTCGATTCTCAAGCCGGGCAGTTTATGTTGTAGTGTCCTTGGGAAAGACGTTTTACTATCCCTTTTCCCGCTCGACTCAGGTACCTGGGTGTGTACTGAGTGCATAAAAATGAAATGAGAATCTGGGTTTAGAGCTGGNCCAATACACTCATGTGGCTTCTGTTGCAGTGTACTGTCAATTGAAAGTAGCTGTTTCCTCACGTGACTGCTTGGAGGCAAAGTGACCATGTGGTTTGTGAGTTGTACTAAGAAACTGAAGATGGTGAAGTCTAAGGTTTTATGTGTTCGATTCTCAAGCAGGGCAGTTTATGTTGTAGTGTCCTTGGGAAAGACGTTTTACTATCCCTTTTCCCGCTCGACTCAGGTACCTGGGTGTGTACTGAGTGCATAAAAATGAAATGAGAATCTGGGTTTAGAGCTGGGTAGACCAGGGTGCTTACCGCAACCAGCAATGACTATGTTATGTATGTCAATTGTAATATTATATACTGACATGCCTGATATGCACTGTTCTAGGTACATATATTTCTATTATGAATGGGATGTATAACACTATATGATAGTGTACACCAATTTCCTTGCGGGGTAAATAAAAGTAGTATCTTCTTCTTTACTACTTGCGCTGTCCTATAAACTTGTTAGATTTGTTGGAGGAATAAGAATATTGAAGCAGAAAGGAATAGTTGATGGATACTATTAATACGGTGGAAGAGGCAATTGAATTTAGAGACCTGAGAGAAACCGAGGAATAGCACAAAATGACAGAGAAAGACTGAGAGAGGAAAGGAAATTGAACTGAAGATTAAGGAATGGACAGAGATCGAGGGCAGATGGCTGCTGCTGGTGAGATAGGTACTATATGTGGCCAAGAACACACAGACTGAAGAACAAAGGAAGAACACGCCATGACACAAAGAGAAAATAAGTAACGGTTGCAAACAGAGGTAAGGAGAAATGAAAAGGCATATGTTACAAATTAGAGAGACAAAGACAGAGATCGAAATGTAAGGTGGGTGGGTGGGAAGGGGGCTGCTTACGGTCGAGATGGGTTAAGTAGGCCAAGAAAAGACCCTTCCACCAATGTCCCCGCCCCCGGCCGGCGCATTGTCTCTGCGTAAACGAAAAGACCATTCTTAATTTGTCAACTCCAGTGAAGCTCACTTCCGGTTTAAGCAAAATAAAATGTGATAGTGCCATCATATCTCGTTTCCGACAGTAAAAGATGCATCACAGTTAATAAGAGCCAATGAAACAGACCATATCAGCCAATCATAATATTCTTCTGACAGTGGAAAAGTGGAAAGCAGAAGAAATGATTGCTGGAGCTATGGCTTGCCCTAACGGAATGACTGTGCATGCATAATAACCAACCGTGAACTAATTAAAAGAATAATCAAATTCAGAAATACAGCCAATGTTCTTTTGGACTATCCTGTCCCACATTTTTCTCGTCCTTTCTTCACTTTCTTCATTTATTGCCCATCCTTCTGCCCTAAAACATACTACTTCCCCCATACCCCCACAAAATCGGTACACATACCCTCCGCGTAGTTAGCTTGGGCTAAACGCAATGAGCGCACGGTTACCCGTGCAAATTACGGTCTAACCCACATCAGAGGAATTGACCTTCGTTTACGTACCCAGATGATAATAACCTTAATCAGGTAATGGCGTCTGGCAACAGGCCCCACCGGCTTTTCCATCTCATCCACGGCGCGGAAATTTTGCGCTGAAGTACTCGTCTTTCCCTGTGTTTACACGACTGAAGCTAGCTGCATAATCCGACACCCAAGCACTGATATACCCGATAGAATAGAGGCAGAGGCAGTGTTCGTACGTACATCTGCCAGGAGATTCGCTTCTTCCCTTTATTCAGAAGCCAAGGCGACGATGCATAAATATCTGAAGATGAGACTATCTTAAACGTTACAGGTCGATTCCAGTGCGTACAACTGATTGTAAAAGCGTATGTTGTTTGTGTTTTGAATGCTTGAGGATATGTTTATGTGAGAGATATATAGTAAGGAGTGCAGGAATAGAAAGACAGGATATGAGAGAGTGAGAGATAGATAGATAGATAGATAGATAGATAGAGAGAGAGAGAG
>JAWQUT010000001.1:4200983-4212492 GCA_033807755.1 Ellobium chinense
AGAGAGAGAGAGAGAGAGAGAGAGAGAGAGAGAGAATGAGAGTGAGAAAGAGAAATAGACAGAGAGATACAGAAAGAGAGGAAGAGAGAGAGAGATCCTTATGCGTGTGTTGTGATAGAGTAATGGGGATTCAATGTGTAACAAGGCTTCCAGGCTGGAAAAGTAAAGAAAGGTACACATTTAAGGAAGCCAATGGAAAATTCATAACGACACTTGTTATAAACAGAATAAATAAAAAAAGAAGACAATTTTTAAAAAAAATCGTGACTGATCATGACCGAGGACACTGCATACATCAGCAATACGTATATGGCGTGAACAATTGTACCACAGGAGACCTTTTTATCAAGTCAAGCACTATCACCATTAAATTGCGTCAATTAGACCTTGGATGTTGATAACCTCTGACACGCAAGGTACTTGGGAGGGCGTTAACAAAGCCAAGTTGGGTCTCCAGCCACGAGTGCTGATAATCAGTCTTTGCTCTTTGTGAATGAAAGGCGATAAAATATTACAAACATCTTCACACGCAACTGCAGCTGATGTGTGGAGATCAAGGCCGTGAAAACTACCTGCTGTACTATTTGCTATTTTCTCAGCCCTGTAACTGGGTGAGAGCATAGGATCAGTGGGTTTCCCTCTAAGAACGTAAATGGTCTGTGTAGGTCTTAAAGGAGTGAAGATGCATTATGAGGCACTTCACTAATTTGAATTTAGTCGAATGATTTTGCTCTGCACAGAAATTTTGGAGATCGCTAGTTCATGGTTCCTCCTAACATTACGGTAAAGAAACTTGGCAGTTTCGGGACTTGCCTTCCAAAGGTAAGGGTCGCAAGGCGCGGCTTTAAAAATAATAACTGCATTTTAAATTTTGAAAATATATTTCCTTGGAAATAACAGGATGGAGGATGAAAGCCTCATCAGCAATTTATACCGAGGCTAGGAAGACCAAAATAAGGCTATGGCCTAGTTGGATGATGCGAGAGAATTTCCTCGACCTATGTTCTGCTGAACTCACAGAAGGATCCGCGAAAGATTCTCTTTTCCAGATTCTCTCAATTTTTTTTTCGATGATACTGATATCGTCGTAAACAAATCAATGGATTCAAAATAGAGAGTAGTTAACCTAGACTTGCTCCCTAAATATGAAATTTGTAAGTTCTAATCAGTGAAACATTTAATACCATGATGCAAAAGTCAAGATGATAAAGCAAAACTGCACGTCACCTTGTTATGACAAAAAACAAAAAAATGCAGAACAAGAAATCGTGCAATCATGCCAATGGGCTCAAATCACTAGTTACAAAATTTGCATCTGTTGTAACTCATTCCTTAACAGAACGATATCATTATGATAGACATTTATCATGATTTGCTGTGCTAGCTCGTCATTTGGCAGTTTTAGAAAATAAAATAAGACACCATAGCTGAACTATTAAACGGATTTACAGCGAGACAGTGAATACTACAGTCAAATGCAGACGAGACTGACGCATGTCAAAAAGTGCAGGTGTTTGTTGATGAAGGATGACCGCATGAAGGCCAGCAACAACAGTGCAGATATCAATGTATTCTGACGTTCACACGATAACTTTTATCAGGCACGATAACTTTTCTACCAGATAAAAGCGACTGATCACATTCAGGCTATCTTTTAATATTGTCTTTGATGTTACTGCTTTGAGTACTGCAAAATTACTGATACGATATCTGAAGATAATCTTCAAAGACAAAAGGGAAGTGTAGCTGTCTGCATTGCAATCCTCAGACACTTCAAAATACACCTAATCTCTGTCGAACTTCATCTCTTGTCATTCAAACACGATCTCACCAGCCGACTTCATGACAGTGCATTGTGATTTACACACTGAGTTAAACCAGTCTAATCCTCCTCCCTGTCAGCTTGACAATGCTCTATGCCCCATTCTCCGCACCTTTACCCAATCAAATTCAACATCAATAACACTACACAGTAATCTGTCCCTGCTTTTATAACAGAAATCACTTATGGTTTGAGAATTGTAAAAATGGAAATTTGCTTAACATGAAGTTATCCTTACTCGGTGACCTGAATTTGTGACCACGTTCTACAACCTGCGTGATTGCTCCGTCGGTAGCCCAGAAGCGATATTCGGGATAGGAGGCCTAAGGTTCGATTCTTGATAAAGCAACTGTGTTTTCAATCTCTTGTCTTTATTCTTCTTTTTTCTTCATGTCTTATTTGATGTATTTACTTATATTTATCCATATAAGTATTTATTGACTTCAGATTTATCTTCTCTTCTAATGCATTATGCATTTTCCTGTTTAGTGGTTTCTTCATTAATAAATTAATTATATGAAAGGTTGTTGTTAAGTGAAGAAAAATAGCGTCAACGAAATGGATGTCAGGCAAAGTGTGCTGAGGTGTGGATGGGAAGAAAGGACTTCGAAATGATCTCTATCGGAATTTCTTGTCCGCAGAATAAAGGAAAAAGTTGGCATACTGTTTTCTGTAAACTTTTATAGAGACAGATTTTGTGGATCCAGGGATCCAACCTGAGAATACAAAATTAAATATGCCTCTGACAAAACGATGTTGCCCAGTGAGCTCAATGTTCCATACAATGAGATATTTTCAGACGGGTCAGTTACACCACGTGATCTAGGGATCGCTAAGATATTTTGATAAGTGACGAGTAATCATACATGAGCAGACCATGTAAACAAACCAACGTGTAAGCAAGATTTCCTAGGTCACGTGATGGAGCTGAAAATACCTAATTATGTACTGGATCGTCCCGCTCTCGTCCACGTCTTAAAAAGCAGAATTGGGAAATGATGGAAATGCGGTTATCTCGGAATGTATTATTTTCCTCCAAGTTGAATGGTCTCTTAAAGCAGGCATTAAGTTCCAATACAGAAGAGGTGTTTCACAGCATGTGTTCATAATTGTCATCATTTCAACGTCTATGTATATAATAAGCTACGACATTCGACATTCTAGGAGACAGCCCAATATCAAGAGATGATAAAAAAGAGGGCGCGTAACAGGTGAGGAAATATGGCGCTCATTTTGCTTCTAAACTGAGAAACAGATTGAACAAACCTCTAATTTATCTCTGGCTGACCAGACAGCAGAGGTTATCTAACCTGTTGATACATGACCCAGACAGTCAATGGCGCGCCAGCTAGGAGTATCACTAAAAGGACGAAGCCTTATTTAGACACTACAAAATTCTCCCGCTGTAGATAAGACTGTAAAACTAAGCAGGAAAAAAATATTAATCGGTAGAAAGATACAATCTGTGTTAACGTTAAAAGTCTCTGACTCTTTCGTCTTGGTAATCTTTCGACCTCTCCGGCACTGGGAGACATCTATCTGCCATTCACCGAGGAATTTAGAAATGTAGGGCTGGCCGTAACGTCTGGGAGATACCGCTATGTCTTTCATGCTTGCTGTTTAATCAGTCATTCAGCTTGCCCGGCGCATTGAAATTGTGACGAATTAAGTGACTTTCAAGAGTCAAGTTTATCAATTCTACCCATTTATTTGGATGTAATTAATATTATCAATATATTAATTCACAGATACTGCGACACCTAATCATTTCGACAATGTCTCAAGGAATAAAATTTACATTTGTTTAAAGTGGGCTGGGAGAACTCTCAGCGAAGGAAAATAAAGAACGTATTTCCACCTTCTTCAAATTTTCATTCTTGTTTTATCAGCAAAAAAAGTTTTCCTGATGGTACATGTACATACTGCGTTTAGCGTCATAAATGTCGGCGGGCACTGAATTAATTGGTTCATAAGGATCTCGTCATCAGAATTTTGTTTACTTCGTTTCTAATCGTTCATACAGTCTGCAGGAGAGATGGGAGTTCTGTGTATCGTATATTTCAATGGATCATTAGGCAGGAGCAGACTCGAATAGGACCACCGTGCCCTACAAATTTTAAAGTATCATGAAACTCGACCTTTAAGCTCCAAGTGTCGAATGTATTGATTATATTTCGTAGTGGAGAGGCATTCGATACTTCTGACACCTTTTGAAAACGTCAGACTTTGCACCTGGGTGACCGGGAGCTAATCTGGCACTAAGGATTGGAAGAGAATCGAAATTAATTTCGATTCGGTTGAAAGCTGTTGATACCAGGTCACTATAGACTTCCACGTAGAGCAGAATTTCAGGCTGTTCCTAAGGATCGAGAGCGTCGAAATGGTATCCAAAGCCCTAATTTGAGTTTCGATTCTGAATTGAAATTCCTAAGAACAGAAAGAAACGATATTGCTTATTAGCCAATGTTTTGTGCGACCCCATAACGGAGAATACCGGGCGTAGAGGTGACAAGAGGAGTCTCCGAACAATTAAGATCTGCGGCCATGCGCATAATTCATACGTTAATTGACGTATTGCGATAACCACAGTGAATGCTACTGCGATAACCACGAATGCTACTACTGTTTTGTGAATTTCCCATGGTTACCGTAGGGAGTCAACTAAAGAAAGGATTGTGCATACGGTTACTGGGCTCTAATGGATAGTCAAAAACAACTGCAACGGCTGAAGAGCTTAGTAGCTTATCACAAAGCTATCGCGGAAGTGGTTTTAAACGTTTACTAGAACAGCCTAATACAATCTCACTACCATACCCCATAGAAGCGCCACGTACATATTTTTCTGATGGGGCAGGTGACGTTGATGGCATTACAGGCTGCCAGCGGAACCACAGCTCTGAACACGACATGCTAAGACCCACCGCACTGTCTGTGTCTTCTTATCAAGAGCGCCCCGCTCACATAACGATGGGAATATATACGTCCATTGCCTGTACCGTATCATTATCAGCTCACAAAAATATGAAATGTATCATCCGCATCCACCAGAGGAGTTTCTTTTAACGACGTCCCTTTGTACAGCTCATGTATAAACTTGTTAAGAAACATTAAAAACGTCGAGACAGACGGGGGTAAACTAATATGGACTCCTATTGTCATGCACATCCAGGTCCAGACATTGATACCACCAACTTATGCCACATTAAGACCGGATGTGCAAGTCTGATAAGCGCTGTAAAGCAGGGCTGTTGCTATGGGCAAAGTTAGACGTACAAAGGCGAGGTCTGTGTTAATCCCTACGCTATGTTGTTATGTATGACGCATATATACGTCCATACTCTTCGTTATAAAGAATCGTTCTTACAGACAGGGGTTCTGCACCACACTGGAAATTTTTTTCCAGGACTTTTCAAGGACTAAATGGTCATTTTCCAGGTCATGTCGAGGAAGTCAAAAAGGAAAAAGAAAAAGCAGACAACAAATTTACCGCAAGTAAACGGAAAATCGAAAACATGTCGGCGCGACCTCGAATGCGTCCTGCTTCATCCACGAGCGAAATTTTTCAGCATAATTCTTGCCGGAAGCACAAATTTCAGGACTTTTAAGTATATTTTTGCAATTTCCAGGACTTTTCCAGGATTTTAAGCCCCAAAATCAAATTTCAGGACTTTTCCAGGACTACCTGGAATTTCAGGACTGCGCAGAAGCCCTGTTACACGTTCCGGAAGTAGCATTCCCGTGTCGTATCTGACGTATCCGTCCATCACATTCCCTTATGTAATGAACTATTTCCACGTACAGGTTAATGCACTCATGAAAATTTAGTTACATCAGCACCTTAAAAAACATGACATAACAATGAGGTTGTGCAGGTCGGAAGAAACAGATATACTTCTTCATGCATTATATATCTTAAGCATCTTTGCTGCCAATGACCTTTGGCAGCTTTCACTGTCAAACCACATTTGTTTTGGAACGTTTACAGTTTAAGTCTGTCATACGTAAACAATAATGCGAAAGCACTAGAATACCGGGCACAACAAAAGAGCAGGTCTTCTTCACTGAAAAGAAACCAACCGAATCAGGAATTCGGATCTTCAGTAAAAACAGTTTCTAGTCAGACAAGCGTGGAATTTATTAGAAAACAAAGAACAAGCAGGCTAAAAATCATACACAGATTGATTAATAAACTCTAAAATTGTGGCGACAAATGCAGCCCTCTGTTGCTTGTAATATTTGAAACTGCTTGTCTCATGGTAAGTGAAAAAAACCTCATACTGTGTTTTGTATCCTTAGTTCATGTGCACAAATGAAAGTATAGCAGTAACTAACACTCAGTTTGGATCACATGATTTGAGAATGGTTCAATTATTTCAATGTTCACTGACGGCGTTTATACCTAACTCCTTTATCTTCATTGTCTCAGGCAATAGAAAATATAACTGCAATTCTACAAGAACAAACCGTACTAAAGACTAAACGATTTTACACCAAACCCAACTGATTTTGAAAGGTAATTTACGCCTAAGCTAATCGCTTAAAAATGGCATGGTGTGGATGTCAAAAATACCATCTGCGATATGTTTTGTGTTGATTCCAGAAAAAAAAATACCTCATAGATGAATCTGTAATCGAAAGACTTTGTGAAGTTGATCTTTATAAATTTGCCATTTACCGTGGAAAATGGCAGTTCACTGGAGATCCAAGCACTGAGACATAAGCATTCTCCATATTTACTACTCCATCTTAGAGCGTTAAAATGCCAAACGAAAGATGATTAATGATCCATTACCAGCTTTAGTGAGTGAAAATGATGTCATCACAGACTCATTATCAGAACAGCTGATTCACAACAGTCGGAATGCGTGTGAGGATGAACCAAGTTCAGCCTTCATGGAGCTGTTTATAACACTAGAGTCCCTTCATTGCAGGTTGTGCTCGCTTAAACGCCATTTTGTTTAGGGCATGAGAGAGAGAGAGAGAGAGAGAGAGAGAGAGAGAGAGAGAGAGAGAGAGAGAGAAGCAGAGAGACAGAAAGAAAGAGAGAGGGAGATAGAAAGAAAAGAGAGAGAAGGACAGAGAGAGACAGAGACAAAGAGAGAGAAGATGGGAAGAGAAAGTGGAATAGTGTTCACTGGTCCCTCATTTAAACAAGTGTCAGTCAAAAGAGCACTCGTAATCTGCTCTATGCTTCGGGCTCTTTTATATCTTGTACTAAACAAAATGGGTATTTTAGCTAGTGTTCGAAACGTCACGAGCCAGTGATATTGCTTATCCCCACGGGACCACCTTACTCTGACATAAATCGAAATTATTATAGAGAAATCGTCTTCTCTTCAGTAAGACGGCTACTGAAAAAAAAAAAAATTAACAAAGAAAATAACAGTAAAAAGAAAGTCCATAAAATGATACTAGGAACCTGGCCTGATAATTCTGAGGCCTGCTGAGGACTAGTGCTTGGACCAAGTTCTTTGTTTTCAAATTCAGGCCGGGCCTTCGTGCCTAACATTAGCACACATAAGATACTACCCCAGAAACCCAATTGCGGATGTGTTTGTCTATTTCATTTCTGTTGCCTCTAATAATTGGATACATGCCACCAGCCTTGCAGCTTGAGATTTAGACCCCACTCATACTGTCTCCGCCGCCGGCTCGCACCTCGTACCCCAATGAGCACCGCCCGTTCAGCGCTCCCCTGGAAACATAATGGGCTCTCAGCAGTCATTGCTCAGCGGATTTCAATGCTGTAAAGACCATCTATTAGTGCAGCAAAGGGCCCCTACGGAGATATACAAGCGCGTCAACTTGCGCCACCAGCGGGAGCCCCACTCGCCGCTTAACACCTCCATATGGCTCCTGTACACACGCGTGTCAGATCGAGGCTGGCGGGGATGTGCCATCTTGAGAAGAGAGACACCTATCGGCAGGATTACACTTCGATTGCTGAAAGAATAGAATACTCCTTTATTTGGGTTTTCTTTTCACAGCCAAAGCGTAGCGGGAATGGGCAAAGATTGTTGCTTCTGCTATTGTCCTGAATTGATTGCCACACTGAAATGGGCCTGTTCGGCGGACATGAAGTAGGTATGTATGTGCATAAAAATATAAGATGAATAAGAAACGAAACAATGTTAAAGACGCGGAACATCTAGGTCATGACAGGCGGCCGGACAGACAGACAGACAGACAGACAAACAACCAGACAGATAGACAAGAAGGCAGACAGGAAGACATACAGTCAGAGAGACAGACAACAGACAGGCAGGCAAGCACGCAGGCAAGAGACAGACATGCAGGTAGATGCACAGGAATTCCGAGGAACGGACAAATACAAGAGGATAAATGAAGGAATGCCCTTAAAATATTCAGACAGATACACGAGGGAAGAAAGGACGCACGCACACGCAGAGCGAGTAAAACGTAACTAAACAAACAAGGAGTAAGGAGCTTGACAGAAATGGCCCATCTTTACACCTAGACTTAACAGACCACTCATTACTCTTGTTGCCTTTCGCCCTACATAAACCTTAGGCTATGATGCAGACACAACATATAAATGCTAAGCCTCATAGCCCATCATTTCGTGTTTATCATGGTCTGCTATCCTCCCTCTCATCCAAGTCTAAACACAAGCCACAAGTATACATCTTTTTTTATTTCCACGCGTTCACTGAGCACCTTCCACTTTTCTCTTTCTCGGTGTAAAGGTTGTTGAGTATTCGAATCCGGATGCGGAATCCATGAATCTTGTCACTCATTATAAAATTCGAATACTATCAAAATATTTCACCAGCTCGTTTACTTCAAGTTCTCCTCACAGGCATTCCACTTCCCTTTCTATTGATTATTATTGCATATTCAACAGAAAAGCAAATTGCAAATGGTTAACTGAGAACTTCCACTCATATTTGTCTGATCTGTTCATACAGAAACGAGAAAGTTTACAGATAAATTCACGAATGAAACTACTCTTCTAAACCAAAGGATGGCACTGGCGTTTGAAATCCGAAAAAAAAAAAATTAATTACCAGATGACAACTATTACTACACTGTCAAGCGCACAATCATTAAACCTCTCCCTATTACTTCCAGTCATCGCTTAAAGTTACGATATGCGGTGGTCAGACTCTTGTGCAAAAGTGGCGATCTAATCAGCAGTTAACAACTGCATATACGGTAGCTGTCCCGCTTTTAATGGCAATAAAACGATTGATAACTGTCACGAAGGACTTCCCGTTTATTAATACTCTTCTTGGTCGTGAAGTAACCATATAATAGGTTCATGATTAGAGGTCATTGTTCCAGCGATGGTAATTCCTGCTTTTATCCCCTGATATTGTGGTAATGTAGTAAAGGGAGTCATGTGACAGGGTTAATTAACAGTAACCTGATTTAATAATACGTAGGCAAGCATGACAGGATTCGAATCCATGAACCCCTGAGCAATTCACACGAGCGATTCTGCAAACTTTCAACTTTGTGCGATGTGTGTGTATGTATGCTGCTTTCCTTTACCCAGTCTCCTGTACCAAGTGGCTTCAACCATAAAATGCAGCTCTCGTTATAATGCATCATTAAACCATCCTTTCTTCCCCTCTTGCTTTCTCACACAGGAATGTTATGCGGCACATGTGATGAATCTAGAGGTGAAATGATGCATGGTAAATCATGCAGTTGGTGGTAGTGGAAGAAAAGGAAAAAAGCAAGCTACATGGTGAGTGATTAAAAAAAAAAAAAGATAAATATGTGCAAAACTAGATGAGCAGGGCTGCATGGAATAAGGTTGTGGAAGGAGTATGAAAAAATAACATAATGAGAGAAAGAAAGACAAACAGCTTTAGGTTTTTGTAGAAGTTTTGTTTTTCGCTAGGATCTGATTTTCGTGAAACTCAGAAAACGCTTTTCACAAGTATCTAATTTTCATCAGCTGCCTATAATGGTTTTCTTATGTGTGTTGCAAGATCGCCAAATTGGCAGCCCTATTTCGTACCAATAAAGAAACATATTAAAATCGACAATGTTCAAATAATGAGGAGAGGTATGTAGAAATAAACACATGTGTGAGTTATCCCTATTTACTAGTCACCAACCCTTTGACCTGAACTTCTTTTTCTTGGGAAGTAATTTTTGCGAGTCAAGCTCAACTCGCAAAATTCGCGAAAATTAGATCCTCGCGAAGAAAACAATCACTTCGACATCATACATAAGGGCGTGACATGCTTTAATTTCCGTTCAACACAATAGGTTGTATTGTACACTGGATGCACAAAGATAAGTAAATTTGTAAATATTGACCTCCATCACGACTGCCAGATAATGTGAAATAAAGAATTGAATGTAAACGCGCCGACAGCATAGGTTCTAGAAGCACGATAAGTAGCAGCACTGAAAACAATAACAACTGCAGAATAGTTAGGCTGCTGAAATACAGAGCTTCTTAAACAATAAGTGCACGGAAATTCTATCTATTTGTGACAATGCTTTTTTTTGTGCGGAATAGAGGAGGTATGAGATGCAAAGAGAAGAGCTACTTTGTGAACAGTGATGCTAGTGCCCTATTAGAGAGTATGCTGACAAAGAATGGCGTAAGTGGGAAGGAAACTCCTTGTTGAGAGAATAAAAATAGCGAATAAAATTTCTCTTTCTGGGCCTTTTATGTTCTAGGTCCCAGGCCAACCCAAACACAATGTGTCATTGTTTTTATGACGAACATGCAGCGTCCAGCAGGAACCCCAGTTTGACCACTCGAAGTCCAGCTACACCATGAGCGTTCACAGGACGAATGAGAAAGCTGTGCAGGAGGATCGGTTCATCTCAATGTCCATTACGGTGATTACTACATCCGAGAATCCTTCATAAACAATGATCTCGACGATTTTGTTTCTCTGTCACGTTTTGGTTGGGAAGAAATGGGGAAGGGGGATATTGAACCCGACTTTCCTTCTTTGAACACCATTAGACTATTAGGAATTTGGTTTCTTACAATGGTTTGCTATTAAGGTGTCATAGATTTTTTTCAATCAGTGAAAGGCAAACACATCAGTAAATAACCCTTCTCTGTTGTGCTGACATTTTGAATTTTGTGGTAATTTTCTTATTTGTATGCCCCCAGCGTCGCTGCTAATGCCCCATCTAAGTCTCTCGAAGACTCTAACATTGTCGCCCTTCCGTTCTGTCCCAACCCAACGAGATATCTAAACAAAAACAAATTTCTCTCTCTCTCTCTCTCTCTTTCTCTCTCTCTCTCTCTCTCTCTCTCTCTCTCACACACACACACACACACACACACACACACACACACACACACACACACACACAGAGTAACCTAACAAACACACACTCTCACCCACACAATCCACCGTCAGGGAGGACTACCAACAAGGAGCCAAAAAAGTGATAAAAAAGCTCACTCATCGAGAGCCAAGTTCGCGGGTAGTCGCTGTTTCAGCAACAATGCACAAGGGGCTGCCCTGATCACATAAAACAGTTATTTCCGAGGGAAATCAAAGACCAGCCAAGTTCAAATTAAAGCAGCCGGGGTGGCGACGGGGAACAATGATAAGGAACACCGCAACGCTGTCTTTGGCACGCCTGGGCTGCCGCGCTGGAAGAAGGGAAGATGGTGGGGAGCGGGGTTATGTGAATAGAGGAAAACAAAGAAAAGATCGAGAAGGATATCAATGCAAG
>JAWQUT010000001.1:4212577-4226149 GCA_033807755.1 Ellobium chinense
AGACAGACAGACAGACAGACAGACAGACAGAGAGACAATACAATGACATCATTTATATGTCAAAGTACACTCTATCACATGATCACAACAACAATAATAACAAGAACAGCAATAGCAAAACAACAATGATATTATAACTGCTTAAAAACTTATACAATTTAAGATCAGGCCTACACATTGGTCTGGAGCGCAAGATCATTACTTAGTTTGAGGTTAGCTGCACTTTACTGGTAAATAAAGCAACGACGCATTTAGTGTTTGTGTCGCTGACAATAACCTGTATACTTGTGAAGTCAACACGGGGTAAGGCTGAAATATGACCTTAAAGGTTCGCCCGTGGTATAAAATATGATGAAAGGCATGATGGGTAAGTTTTCTAATCTGAATTCAATCGCATTCTTCACATCAGAGTGCTCTTTTCGCGATTTTTAACAGCAAAGGATTTCATACTGGATGGAAACTTTGCAGATCGTTCTTTACTGCCCCTCTTAATGTTACGATAGAAAGAGAAAGTTGATATAAAAACGTCTGGTATTTGAAATATAAATGCATACCCATCTGAATCAAAGCTATGTCCACAGCCCTTTGTAGGCGGGGCTTGCCGTCCGACGGCAAAGATCGGATGACGCAGCTTTAAACATTGTCAAGACGCTGAATGTCAAAAGAGTTTGTAACAACGTGTTTGTGTCTATAGAGCACGTATGTAACTCTCAGTGGGTATGTGTGCCTGCAGGATTAAAAACTCAGATATAAAAGTTTTAAAAAAGAAAAAAAAATTGTAAGGGTAACCCGAGCACCAGCTTGTCTTGCAGAGTTACTGCCGCCACAACATTAAAGCCGTCACCACGAAAGGAGAGAATGCCTCTTAAGATCAGTTTACGACATTGCTGAGAAATGGAAGACGGGTGACAAGCTCAGGGCCTAACTCCCACTATTCTCTCTGCCATCATGTCCTGAGACCAAAAATAAACGCTGTGCAAAACCTACAAATAAAACGGTCTGAGGACCACAATAATGGGAGAGATTTTAAAACCTTCGGGGAGAGAATATCTGTGTTACGGAGAAAAGTTCTTTACGGTTTTTTTTTCACTTCTTGTACGTACTACTGTAAATGTGTGCTGTCTTTTCATGCCACCAGCTGATCTGTGTCAAGGAGAAGACCACCTAACGCATTCTTTACTCTTAGCTCGTACATGTATGCTCTGATCGTACCACCAGCTCATCTGTGTCCAGGAGAAGGTTTCCTACCACATTTGTGGTACATGTATGCTCTTCATTCATGCCACCAGCTGACCTGTGTCAATCAGAAGACTATCTAACGCATTCTTCACTCCTTGCACGTACATTTTTGCATTTTTTAATCTGTGTCAAAGGCAAGACTTTCTGAAACATTCTTCACTTCTTGTACGTACCATCAGCTAACCTATGTTAAGCAGGAGACTTCTTAACGCATAATCCATTCCTTGTGCATGCATGTACGCTCTGTTAGTACCACCAGACGATCTGCGTTCCGGAGAAGATTCCCAGCACTTCTTCATTTGTTGTACGTATATGTAAGCTCTCCATTCATTCTATCAGATGACCTGAGTCAAGGAGGACCTCGTAACGCATTCTTCGTTCTTTGTACGTACATTTAAATTCATACTACTAACTGATCTGTGTCAAGGAGACTTCCTAGAGCATTCTTTGCTCGTTGTACTACACGTGTGCTCTGTTCAAGCTAATACCTGCTCTATGTCCAAGAGACGAGTTCCTAATGTGTTCAATATTCCTGTTACATCAATATTCTTTTCCATGCCAGCACATGTAGTTTGAATGCTGCACACATGAGGAACATCTCTAATGGGCTAAGGTACCATGGTTCTTCGATACGAATAGGAATCGCAACTATAAAGGACACTTTTTAAGTCCATTTACTCGACCTTTTCTAACCGCTGGAAACATGAAATTTTCAGAGTATCGGAGGGTACTTCCTCTAGCTCTCTTCACAAAGTTTCACTGTTCCGAACCGTCTCTAACAGCTTATCCAGGGCTGTTACAACCGTCCTAAACAGTCTCCTAATTTGGACCGGAAACGACCAGAGAGAGAACATTCATACCACGTGGGGATTTTCTGACAAAACCACACGAATGCAGCATTTTTGTGGTCACACATTCTCCCGGAAAGTAAGCCTTGAGCCAATTATCTGTGACCTCGACCTTATCGCTTTTTCTTTTTGCGTGTGTTCTATTATAATATGGTAAATACATGAACGCCATATGTCATAGACATGCATAAGACCTAACCGCTCTACTGGTTGCTTTGGAAATATAACTGTTGCTTTGGAAATATATAAACAAATATAATTTGGGAATAACTCAGACATGCAGCACTTGTTCATGACTAACTGATGGTAAATCAGAGCGATACTTACACCAGAACCGCAAATAACTCATGGAAAAGCTTTCAGAAGGCTCTCTCTCCCTTGACGTTTTTTTTTTTTGTGTGTGTGTTACAGTCTACAATTTGCAATATTTGGTCACGGAGGTGTCGCATCTTAATGTCTGCCAACTGTAAGGACTGCAGAAATGGTGACTACCAGTTGTCATCCTTGCGGTTTTAGTGACAAAAATAACCATACAGACAAAATGTCTTGATGAGCAGAGAAGGCACTGTCTATGGCGACCATATTAAGGAATCGGCTCCATAATTATACTGGACAGTGAAAGGTGACCTTAAAAACTGATCATCTATACAGTAATCTATTCAAAGCATCTCACATAAATGCCCTTAGCATTCAGGTGGCTGCGGAGCACAAGTGGTTCAAGGGGTTGGGCTTGACTGTAGAGAACCTAGCCTAACATATCTGAAGGCTGACGCACGCTGATCCACATGTATCTCATAATTCACAAGGGTATTAAAGTCGGTGTCATATGATATACCCTAGCTTAACTCTTACCACTTCATTACCTTTTTTCTCAAGAGACATGTATCTGTTGCAGGGCTTTGTGTTGTCACAGCGGAGATACTGCAAACTTAATATTACTGCTGGTACACTTGACTTAGAAGACAGAAAGCAGAATTCTATTTAATAACATGTTAAGTGCATGTCCTTTTAATTGCAGTTATTTCCATGCTCTCAAGGGGTTGTGTTTAAATAGGTCGACTGTATCTTGTGCGCCGAAGGAACGCAAAGAATTGTGTGGGATATCATTGTTTATTAGACTCTCAAAAACACAAGAAAATTGGCAAAAAAACTTTAATGTATACAAAATAAAGCTTTATTAGATTTGGTAATTACACGAAGTAGCTGAGGGGATTCTGCTGGGTTCCATTTCTTGTTTATAGGGATGGAGTGGATTGCAAAATGTATTAAGAGCCTGTGACTTACGTTTAAGCTCTCTGACATGCTTTTAAGTTCGTTCTACAAGAATGTTGCATTCGACACTGGAGGCGCAAAGATTACGTAAACTTTGACTTGCATCACGATTAGCAGATGTGAAATGAAGAAAGGCATATTTCCAATTATTTGTGGGCTTCTAAGTGAAGGAATGTAAATGTAAATGTTTCTCAAAAAAAAAAAAAGTCTATTTGGCATTGCGTAATGTCTTCTAGAGTGATAGCCCTTTTCACAGTACTCTTCCACAGTATTCCTTCCTGCCTTCATAGACTCCAATGATCGATGAATAAGTCGGAACGCAATGAGTGGTGACAGAACTGACGAATTTAGGAGAGGACAGAAGAATGAACGCAAACAAGAATTGATAAAGACAAAACAAAGAAAAACAAGAGAAAGAGAGAGAGACACAGAAAGAAAGAGAGGGCCAGAGAGAGAGGGAAAGAGAGAAAGTGAAAGAGTTGGAGAGAGAGAGTCGCTAAAGGAGGATGAGGAAAGATCAAGCCTGATTTCATCTGGAAACCATCTTCGTGCCTGCGAAGAATGACACGTCGTGAGCCGAACATGCCTTTCCTTTCACATGAACAAACACCTCGGCCTTCATACTGTCAGGATCTCTTTCTCTCCACACAATTTCCACACTTGTGTTCCTTGTGGAGATAACGCCTCTTCTCTCTTTATGTTATGGCCTCATGCTCCCCATGACGTGCGCCATTCAGGTGGCGGGCATAGCATGCGACTGTAGACTTAAACCAAACAAATATTGACTTCTTTCGCGGATGAGCGTTCATTTGGAACAAACAGAAAATGATACAAGCAGAAAGCCATCGGCTCTCAATGAATCTGTCGCATTTTCTGTACGATTGGTTGCCTTGTTCTGGCGTTTATTTGTTTTTCCGCGAAATTACACTTCCACAACGACACATTCTCGCGGCTGGGTGAATCTTAGAGTACCCTGCCATGAAAAGAGTTCTTTGAGGACCTGGCGGTGTGGTTGGCACACTTGAGCAACTACAGACGATGCAAAAGGATAAATAATATGGTATGAGACACCAAGGTGTTGTTTTATGGATAGTGATATCATCTTCAAGAATGTCACCATTTCAGTAGCATCAAGCCAAAGTAATACAGAGACAACATGAGTAGAAGCACAAGCAACTTCACATCAACAGTGCTGTTCATATATGGAAATAGAATGGGCTGTTTCATTCATCCAGAGACCTTAGTAACAATATTAATTTCGTGTCACTTGTATCTTCAAATTAAATAATTGAACGACACTCCAGCAAATACGTCTTCAGTGAGAAATGCCATAAAACCATTAAGATCAAGGTAAAATGCAGCTATCCAGTGATCCATGTCAGCACTTGACGACAGAACGGATTGAAATTGTCATGGAGGCTTACTGCTATAAGACTTGGACGCGACAAGCCCTATTAGCAAGTTTAAGTTTTCAAAGCGACTCTCATTTATGTCCGTGTCAGACCTGGCCAAAAGTCCAATAGAGAGGAGACTGGGGGATTATCGTTTGCACAATAATATAGCAAATTATGTGCTTGGGATACGTTGTGGATTCTGGTCTTGACATGTTAAAGTCATTTTCTTTTTTTGAGATGTATACCTTCTGGTAATGAAAGCTTAAAAGCTTTAATATCTCTCGAAATAGAGTATAAGAAATCTGTTTGACAGTTATGGCTCTTCTTTCCCTAGTGCCCAAACTAGTGCTGGGATTTGTGCTACGGTTTGTGACGGAAAGAGAAAAAGTAAGTGCAGATTTTGGAACAGAGAGAAAAGTAAATTACATGTACAAGGGAATAAAACAACCAACAGAGAGAGAGAAAGGAGAAAAGAATGACAAGCGAGGTCACGAAATTTGAGGACGGAGGGGGAGAGAGAGAGAGAAAGAGGAGAGAGAGAGAGAGAGAGAGAGAGAGAGAGAGAGAGAGAGAGAGAGAGAGAGAGANAGAGAGAGAGAGAGAGAGAGAGAAAACACCACAGAGAAAAGAAAAATAGGTATGCACAGGAGCCGTCAAGCTGTCAAGGAGGCAGGCACACAGACAGACAGACAGGCAGATACTAGATAGACATGCATTGTAATATTATTTCTGGCCCACAAATAGATCCTGACACTGTTGTGAAGCCAAATAAATGCCTTACATATTCTTCCCCTTGTGGCGCATGAT
The DNA here is from genome assembly GCA_033807755.1 of Ellobium chinense. NCBI lineage: Eukaryota > Metazoa > Mollusca > Gastropoda > Ellobiida > Ellobiidae > Ellobium > Ellobium chinense. The sequence continues at coordinate 4,218,138 of JAWQUT010000001.1, forward strand.
CTAGTTTTCATAGCCGTCCATAATACAGAAGACAACGGTTAAAACGAAAACGGCTAAACCGAAAGTACTGCTAACACGAAATGAAACAAGCGGGTCCGCTCAAGTCAGGCGTCTCTGTCTAAACCTGAACTGTTTAAACCAATATAAGTATCTGGTCCTGCGGATTTTGCTTAAACTGTTGTCTACTGTATTATAAGAACTCTCACCGATTTTCTTCCCTTTCTTTTACATGCTCCTATGATTATCCGATGCATGAACACTTGCATTTACCGACGCATTTAAGTTATTTAATACATCTTCTAGCAACGCACGCTTCCATTTCCCATCTTGCTGCAACGTCCGTCGTCCGCCAAGGAGTTCAGGCTCATTAACGGCTGTTTATCCTCGCCAGTAAGATGGCAAAGTCTTCAAGATGGCGGCGTTTATTTTGAATGGCGTGCAGGCGCGTCCCCCTCACGCCACGGGTCAAAGATCACTGTTTGTCCTAAGCAAGATTCCTGGCCTACCACCCAGATGGAAGAAGTCTGTATCGTTCCCAGGACCCACATGATGGCTTTCGCCTGCTTTGATTCGCGTTCACAGAGATGGAATCCTCGAAAAGGGTGCAATTCTGTCTTTTATTTCAGTCCTTTGTAGTTACACTTGCATCCATGCTCTTCTTACCGCAGAGGTGGAACAACATAAACAGGGGCGCTGCGATAATCCCAACACGGTCCGAAATGGGATCTAAGACTCTATTCTGCCCATTTGTGCAAAAGTGCAGTGAACCCGAAATCAGAGTACCAGTAACAACAATAGCAGCACCAGCAGCAGCACCATCACCAGTCAGGACATTAAGGACAATCCCAGCAGAAATGCAATAACATTAGCATAAGAGACGACCAAAAGAAAAAAACAACAACACCAAAACCTAACAACAATATCATGCCAGTAGCACGGCTGTCTATTTGTGCAGCCATTGTGATTCCGCAATATTAATGACCAAAAAAAAAATGCCCCGCCATCGATTGAAGAAATTAATCTGTTCTAGTGCAAGTCTGTACAAGATATTAATTTGGCCCACTGCTTCTCTGTGCAAGAAATTAATTTGTCCCAATACGAGCCTGCACAAACAGCCTCCGAACACTGCAAACTTCATCACGCTATGGACCACCCAGAGTCGCTGTGGCCGCGCCACGCGGGCGTTCTCTGTCATCTCTACGGAGAATGTTGTTGTGGCATGCTGGCTTCCATGAACGCCGATCTCAAATGTTCAAAACAGAACAGTTTAACACCTTCATGACACGACGCCATTCTAAGAACACAGGATGGAAAGCTGACTGAAATGCTTTCAGAGGACTGGCTTTCATGAGTTTTTGAGACGAGAGCTGTGAAATATGTGCCCCTCTAGATCGTTAATGTAACAATTTCTCTAGCATTGAAAGTATAAGAAGACTGTTGGAAGTCGCCCTTTGAAAGATGAAGATAAAACGCACCTAGTAAACGTTTCATTATTGCAAGCATGTTCTCCAAAACATGTGCAATACCAACAAAGCCAAAATTTAAGAACTTCAGCTCGGTATTTAGATCTAAAGCATCGTTCTCAGAAACATAACAAGATAGACTCCCTATCCTCTTGTATCCTTAAAACAGCTGACAAAGAATCTTTCTTCAACCAGTGCTAAAAGATGAAAAGTCTGGAGTAATTACATCCCTATTAAGATGAAAACAACATGCAATAAGTGAACTCTAAAACCCCGGCTCTTAACTCTTTTGACCACGGCTGGAACGATGAATAATATGGATACGTTAATATAATCAAATCCTCATTTCATCTTACTGACCTAGTACAAAAATCAAGTCACAGAAACGTCCACAGATACATCATTTCGTTTCTCCTTTATTCTCTGGGACTGGTTAAAATAACCAGCAGATATCTCTGAACCAGAACTTGGTGATGCATATTTTGCCAGATGGGAGCCTGCCTCGTACTGAGCTAAGCACCAATTCAAGGAGCTTTATTACCCTTCTGGCTCGCGTAATGTTCTTCAGAAAAACGTTTTTCCCAATCCAGAGTCTGAACTGCTCTCGAAGACGATAACGTTTGTTGCAGCAATCCTTTAACAAGAGCTATGATGCATGAATTTTACAGTTCAAGAACTTCGAATAATTTTAGGTTATAAAGATCTGGTAGCATTTATATTGCCTCTGGTGCAAGTTAAAACTCGATGCCATCAGATGGCATGAGAGGTATATCTGTTTCTGTATAATGAAGGCCTATCCTATCTCTGGCAGCTCATAAGATAATATCAAAACAGTATAATTAACGGCATAACTACCGGTGTCTCTCTGCGCTACAGCTATTGTATCCCGCATCTTATTCAAACTGCATTCATTTACTGTCCGATTTCAAAGTATGCATCTTTGAAAAATGCATCAGCCATTACTTGATATCCAGGGCAGGATTAACATGATACAGGACTCCTGGGGCAACAAATACCGCTGGACCACTCTGTGAAGAAAAATTCACATAAGACTATAGGTCCTTGAAAGGCACCAGCCCACTTGGATTTTTTGAGAATCAGGCCCTGGATTAACTGCGCCATCTGCCCCTTAGTTTCCTTGATTAATCCTTCCATGCCAGTATATTACAACTCCTTCTCATCACCCACTTCCCACTATCTCTTGCAGCGTTTCTCCAGTTTTCATTCCGAAGGACCCGAAAGTGACCCTAAACTGGACCATGCATTGTACAGAAATGAACAGGGTGTTCAGCTTACACAAGACTTGCAAATCCACCAGGAGATTTCTGCTGGCAGTTATTGCATGATGTTCGATGTGGCACGGTGAGTAATAATGATTTTCCGAATTGGCAATCATCTCAGCTTTCAACAAAAAATCCAAATCAGAGGGTCCCTTTAGCGGCATATCAACAAAGGATGGAAAACATTTGACAACACAGAAACTGGAAAGGAATCAATGTAGCTTGATAAAGGTAAATAGAATTTGCTGGCATGATTCCTCTGTATCTCGTGTTCCCTCCTTCGTTCGTTCTCTTCCTCTCCTTTGCTCTTCTCTGTTTTACGCTCTTATATATATCCGTATGTGACTGCCAAGTCCAAGTGTGAAATTCCATAAGCTCATTTCAATATTTCCTTCAGCCTACGAGAACAAAGAAAGGACGAATCTCTACCACATTTTTGATTCACTCATTCACCTTCCCGAATCAGCCAAGCCTGCTCAAAATAATTCCAGTACTTGTTCAGAATGAGTCTCTGAAAGGACTGATTAATGCTTTTATGGTTATTGTAAACAAGTGTTGTGACTGGAAAACAGAGCTGTTAAGTAAACCAAAAAATGGGTGGTGCTGTCCTATTTTATCCATGTGGATGCATCGGCTGGCCTAATTAGCCACGTGGAAATACATGTGATACTTTTAACCTTTTTGGAAGGGTCAATTCTTTCTTTACATGTCTCTATATCTCTCCATACCACAGGATAGACAAAAGTTATAACTGATGAATATTACATCACTAACGGCAAGTCACAATTCTATACCATTCCAGAGACAGCCATGATGATCGTTTAACCTTTATAACACTTGATAATCACACTCGTGTATTTCCATCAGCAGTCATACTCATATTTCGTCAACCACACACTTAGCATGTGTATGTATATTTATACCTAGAGCAGTAGTATCGTTTATTCCTTTCTTGGATACCAAAGGACCTATTCAGATATTTTGAAGACAGTCCATTACTTGAAAGTCGATAGCGGTTGATAGGCCATAGAGGTCAGACTGAAAAAAAAACAACGAAAAGAGCAGCATTTGGCGACCATCATTCGTTTCTGAGACAAGTTTAATCGTTTTGGTTTTTAAAAACAAACCTTTCTCCTTTAGTTCAGAAATTATTTTTAGTCACAGGCATGCGGCTGTGGTATTGTACTTTTAAAAGATAAATGATGGAATATTTAAAATTGAAAGAAATCTTTTAAATCTCTAATGTTGGCTGCGAAACCACTGAACAGCCCTTTGGATATGTCACATTCGCCAGGTAACGGTTAACTTATATACACATTTTTTAAAAATTTTAGGTTTTTCACTACTTAATACCGTAAAACAGGGTCGTGTTAGATAGATGGTCGCCATATTGAGGTCAATTACATAGGAAGTATGAACGGTCATCCCTGGAATCTGGTCGCCACGACAATAAGGTCGCGGTATATCGGTGGTCTGCAGAAAAGGTTCGATTAATTATACTTGTTCTCTGGGTCAGGAGGTTCCATTATAATTATCTGAGCACATATGAACTGACAGTAATCTTCTATCTCTTCCGTCCTTCACAGCTGACCAACGCCTGGAGGACTTCAAGAGGAAGTTCAGAAGCGATTTCCGGAGCCTTGTACGTTCGAGTACATCACTTCACTGAAAGGGAAAGGTCTTAAGCTAATATGTCTGAGCAAACAAGTGACCAAAAAAAAAAAAGAAATGGCCAAGCCGTGTTTTCATCTTTCTGTGTGCCAACATCATGGGCGCTATCGGTGCCACAAGTGTCTCCTTATGAGCGCTATTCACTCGCCAGGCGAGGACTAACATTGGTTTAGTATTCATTTCCATCTGTAAGATGTGCGAGCAAATATGGGCATTGATAAGAGGATTCCCGCTGGCTCGTGTAAATGATACTAAAACATGGACGAGTGTGTAAACGAACTTTTTTGATCCCTAAAGAATGACGGACCAGGAATTACTTGAGAACACAGGGCAAAGGCACTTAACATTTTACAAAAAGTTAAGGAACACAAATCAAATAGAGAACGAGGGCGGAAACATTTAAAGTTTGAATTAAGAAGGGAAGGTAGATATGGATGACTAGCTAGACGCCATTACAATAACAGGACAAGTACAAGGGCAATCTGTGAACGATGAAGCGCGATTGATGCTCCTATACACTTCAGAACAGTGGAGGACTTTCTCACACATTACAACGGCAATAGCCGGTAACATTTAGACAAGGGATTGGAGAAAAAGAAACCATTGACCCAGTACCTTTCAAGTTCTTTGCAAGAGTACTTCACTTGTCGATGTCTCCTTTCCAACGAGATTTATGGCTTTGGTGTGGTGTGGTGTGGTGTGGTGTGGTGTGGTGTGGTGTGGTGTGGTGTGTGTGTGTGTGTGTGTGTGTGTGTGTGTGTGTGTGTGTGTGTGTGTGAGAGTCAATAAAGCGCAAAAAAATAAAAAAAACACAAAAAAACCCCACCAAAATCGCCTTCTGACGTCGGATCTTTCTCGTCCCTTTGGAGCTTAGTATTCTTTTTCTCTTTATCTCATTTTGATCCTTATTTCCCCGGGAGTCCCCTTACCTACGGGTCCCCATCAATGCGAGGACTGCGGGAATGTTAGTTATTGCCCAGAACGACAACCCTGTAACCATGATCTACAATAGACAACATGAATTACCATATCAGAGACACTTTACGATTCGGACGAAGATCGATATTTACTCCTCCCTACGTACTATCTGTATAAGCTTCAAATTTCACATTTATCATAGGAATGAAATTTGCCAAAACTTGAGAAATTAGAATTGTTTATTTCAACAGTGTGATCTACGGAACATCTATTGTTCTGTTTTTCTATTAGCATCTTCAAGCTGTGTTTTCTCCGCAGCAAACTGCGAAGAGTGCACGCCGATCTACTCTAGTAGACAACATAAAAACAGTCACTTGTTGATATAGAGGTGCATTTATGAGCTGGTTTCGCTTGTCATAAAGACAGATTTCAGCTTACGGGAGAAACCCAATTTAATAGGCCACCGACTTTTCCAAATGTCAAAAACGTATCGCCGCATGTATCAATTTTTTGTTAAAAAGATATGCTTTATGTAAATCTTTAGCTGCGTGAGGACTGTGACATCTTTAGTCTTGTATCACTTCCGGCAAGGAAATACCTCATAAATTAAAATGCCACGATCGCACGCAGGTTTGCTGTACACAAGTTGGATTGTCCCAGTAAAATGATTTGTTCTTTTATCTAGTGTTTCTAAATCACTACGTGACCAAATGAGCGTGGACCTAGTCTATCCCTTTCACCCTTCCCCTACCTCCCTTCTCCATGAACAAACACTTGCCGGTGAAAACCTGCCTGTCACCCACTCTGTCTTACTCTTTCTGACGGTCCTCTACGCCTTCATCCAGCCTATGTAAGTCATCCTTCATTGGGAACACCCTTCGTTTCCGAGTTAATCCCACATTAATCCTCTGTCACACCATTACGGCATAAGAAGTTAATCCTGTACACTCATCTCTTCAATCTCCGATCCAAGATCACATCTTCTTCTCCTGTGTCCCATTCTTGTTTTTCACCCCCTCTCCTGTCCTCTTCTTTTAGCGATTTTTTTCATTCTCCTCGTATCTTTTCATCCTACAACTAGAATAGAATAGAATAGAATAGAATAGAATAGAATAGAATAGAATGCAGTCCAGTGCCGTGCCGTGCCGTGCCGTATCTTTCCGTGCCGTGCCGTGCCGTGCAGTGCGATACAATACAATACAATACAATACAATACAATACAATGGTTTGTAGTAATGCAGAATCATGCATGAGAACAAAATGGAGACAATAACTGTAGAGAAGAACATTGTGTTTCTTTATCGGAACGATATTTGCGTTTCCGTCTTCTTCTCCACTCTCTATTCTCCCTCCTGTTTCCCCTCCTCTTTTCTCACCTCCTTGCATTTCCCACCACATTATCCTATGCCAGTGTCTGTCTATCTAAGCTCTGCATCGCTGACCAAGGGAGTTCTTTTTGCACTTCAAAACGCAGTACTGTTTTGTGAAGTGCCTGTACATCTACACTACCACGTAATCTGATGGATAGGTCTTTAAACTCGAAGCGACAGCCGCTTGGCATAATCTCTTGCCCCGTAACTCGCAATGTCTTTGATGACACCATCAGAGGGAGGAAAAAGCTTGCTAGATCTACATCCTACAGACTATCAAACAGGGCCGTAGCAATCTGGTCGACGGCCTTCTCGGAAATAAAAACGTTAAAAATCAGGTGTAAGTCTTATATCCCGGTTTTACAGAAGCATTTTCTTCACTGGACCCGTCTGTAAAAATGGATACCTGGCTGATATATTGTTAGGAGGCGAGTAATCAGCATCTGTGGAATGGTTGCGGCACTATAATATGCTCCCAGAGAACTGAGAAACTTATTGGGCGACCTGGCTTGATGAAGTGTACTAATATGAACTTGCGTGAAGGGACAATAGTTTGAATATGAGCCTTATTGACATCGTTTTTATTCTGATTGCTCTTTCCTGAAATTAAATGAGGGTTTACCTGCACTGACTTTCAAATCTTCGAGATCGGGGCTCGGCTCTCCGATTCTCCATCGACGAAAGGGGTTGCAGATACGGCCCTACCACCCTAGCAAACTGCTGATCCCGCTAGATCAGTGAGAATTCAGAGATCTACGGATCTTTTCAAGTGCGACTGTAACCGTTCCATTCATGTTCATTCATGCTGTCCCACCTTTTGGCGCAGACCGCGGTACACCTGACACTTTGCACGGACATAAAAAAAACGCGACGTTACGACAAAGGTTTGAATGTAATCTCACAGATCTGGTATGTGCGTATAGTCGCATGCCAGCTCGTGGATTCTTTGCGTTTTTGTTTTTGGTGGTTGTTGCATTCCGTTTTGAGGTCATTTTCTTTCTTTCTGTCTTTCTGTCTGTCTGTCTGTCTTTCTTTTTTTCTTAAGTTTTCTCTTTCTGTCATTCAGCACTATTCTGATAAAATCTTGCGATTATTTATCTTTCTGAGCGAACTGATGGATGCCATAACACGAAGAAGATAAAGAGTTTTAAGCATTGGTGCTGTTTCTTCCATGAACTACAAACAATCTGCTGTTAACACTGAAGCTTATCGTGTATAAAGCACAAAAATATGATTTGGGGCTTTCATATTTACAAATTGCACGATAATATTAAGTTCACTAAAAACTTCTGAGAGAGAGTGAGAGAGTG
>JAWQUT010000001.1:4226182-4239268 GCA_033807755.1 Ellobium chinense
AGAGAGAGAGAGAGGGGGGAGGGGGAGAGAGAAAGAGAGAGAAGGGGGGATGGCTTGACTGATGGATGATGTGGGTCTCGTGACATCAGAGACTTAAGCAAAAACAGAAAACAACTGTCAAGAGCTCTTTATAAGAACACTGAGAGCATCTTAACACGATCCCAAGGACATCCTGTGCGAAATGATCATCATCTTCACAGTCTTTGAAACTCCTAAAGGAAGCCTACAACTAGAGTTGGACAGATTCGAATCCCGAGCTAGGATTGGATGGCTTCGAATCCACGTAAATGCTGGAGGGAGGAAGGGGTGGATATTTATGGTTAGGTTTTTTTTTTACATGTGCCATGTTTCCGTATAGTATTTCTGTGTTTCTATGAAATGACTAGATTCTTTTTTTAATTTGCTCAAAATGATCCCACTCCACATTTCTTTTAGGCATTGTAGAGAAAAAAAAACAACCTTAAAACCATTAATTTCACCTCACATAATTTTATGTCTACCGCTGTACAACAGCATGTGCAAAGTACCCAAAATAAAAGTTAACAGACAGGCCCACGCTTAATGGACTATCTTTTAAGACCTAGTCTGTTACAATATATATTCATTTTAAATAAAGCTTAACGGTTACACCTAGGCATTCGAAAGGTGGGCCACTTTTCAAAATGACACAGGGATTTCTCATTGTAAACCGACTTTTTGTTGTGTTTCCTTTGGCTCTTGTTTCCCGTGAAACAAAGCATTCGAATCCAGACCAATTTCCGGATTCGACTCCACAACAAAGGGATTCAACGAACTTGAATCCGATTCGAATCCTGCCCATCTCTACCTACAACACGCCCTCTGTCACAGACAAGACAAGCCTCAGATATGTGGGCTGTAAAAGTACTCGTGTTTGCCTGATAGCAGCCAGCCAGGAAGAGACTTCTTCACAGTTATCAGAAAAAACACCACGAGGCACTGATATTCTCCAACATGCTTCTGACACTTTAATAAGAAGCCGGGTTGATAACTAAGGCCTACATGTCTGCGCTGCTAGTTTTGATGGTATTTAAGTACACAGAAGAGGTATCGTTAGGTGGTCAGTATCATCAGCCTTTACCGTTCTCGGTCTCATCATTATCACAATCATCATCACCACCACCACCACCACCACCAACCTCACCACACCATCATCATCAAATCAGCAGCAGCAGCAGCAGCAGCAGCAGCAGCAGCAGCAGCAGCAGCAGCAGCAGCAGTAGCAGCAGAAGCTGCACCACCACTATCGTCATAACGAAAAGAAGCATCATCACCCCAATTGCAACTATCATCAACACAGTCATCGCCACTGCCACTACCAAACTAAATATTCTACATATCGTCCACATTGACGTATAACGTCAGATCCCACAGACTAACTCATGATGAGAAGTAAACAACTTTGTACTGCAGTAAGGAATGTACACGTATAGCCAGATTGGCTACTACTGAACGCAGAATAATCTAGAGACAGGAGAGTGACACTGCACGTGTTACACATGACAAGTATACGAATTCCGACTGTCGGGACCTGAAGTAAGTACTTTAGTTGAGCAAGAAGAAGTGTGGAAATAGTTCAGAGGGTGATAGCACAACCGTTACGGCTGCTGTAAAGATAACAGATAAAAATAAGTAGCAGGTTGGGTAGAGGCTCCTCAGATGAAGTAAATCAGTCAGTCTTAAACATTTAGCGCAAAAACAGCCGGGGATATCGATGTTGCGAAAGACAGAAGTAGCAACATAGTATGTAACATATTATCCAGAAGACCCATCTCTCTCTTTTCGCGGAGGGCGGTGTCAGTTATGATACTTCATTACGTGCAATCCGTATCGTGTCGGGTAAAATTTAGCTCAGAATATCAAGAAATTAGAGTTGATTTCAAAATATACAGGTGCCAAGAAAATCGTGTATCTTTTTTGTTGAATGCATTTCTTCTATCTTCTAGCGTTGCATTAGCCTCTTAATACAGCCATATATCTTTGCCACAGCTACTTAGAGCAACAGCAATGGATCTGACATAGTCAAGATTAGCTTTATGCTGTTATTAGAAGAAATGAGGTTTGGGNGGGGGGGGGGGGAGAGGACAGGTATACACGCGTAAGTTTGGGACTCACGAAACCCCTCTGCGCGGTGTGGTTTTCCGTACCAAAAACAAAAAAGCAGGGAGAGGGGAGCCGGGGAGAAAAATAGTAAAAAGAAAGAAGACGTAAAGAAACTAAAACAATGGCATCGTGAAACCTACACAAGACATAAAGAACACTGAAGAGGCTGCTTTCCAATAAGGAGAAATCTGACAAGGAAACTCCAGGGGAGGCGTTCTAGCGAAAAGAGACGCTCACACGCAAGCCCCAGAGGCAAGAAAATCTGACAGAGTTATGCTCCCTGGTGTAAGAATGCCAGAAAAAGATCTCCTGACATGCGTGCTTGACGCCGCTAGAACCCCCATCTCTAACATGTTGATTAACAGATCGAGTTTTCGGACCACCACTAGTCTCCGCTGAAGAAAAAATACAGTTTCTCTGAGTTATGTCAGGTCATTATAATCAGTAATGTAAGATCTTAAATAAGGTTTAATAGCTCTAAATTCGCATCTTTTGGTCAAAGAGTCATGTACAGCCATTTAAAGTACTCTAAATTCAAATTGCACCTCACTCCTTCACAGTCTCCAATTAACAAAAAGTCAATTTGAATATGATCGGCCATTCACGAATTTAAAGACATGGCGATAAATTTAAATTAATCAACATTTCACAACTAGTTTCCAAAGGCAATGTAGTTTTTCACGAAAGATACAGACTGTCAATTAGGAATACAATCGCAAGGTTACTCATTTTCATGACAACAAAGATAGCGCAGTATCTCGGAAACACCATTAGTATAAAATTTTAACAAGGAAACCGCGACAAAGAGGAATAAGAAGCGTTAACACACTGCTTTCCTGATGACATAAAAATAAGCTCGTTTATTCCATGTACCCACAAAAAGGTCATGTTTCATTATATTGTACAAGACGTTATACTCCTCTGCAAGAGCAAGATGCTTGGGAATAATCAGCAGAGAAGATGTAGTGAGAAAGTTAATGTAAACGGGGGAACAAAACTGCAGCTTTAGATCAAAGACTTCGAAGCCATCAAAAAAATACACCCCAGAGGGGTTAGACAGTCTTCGTGGGAACTGTCGTTTGCCCTAGCTGGCATCGCTTCACTGCCAACCCGCTTTGAACAATAATGACCTTAAATAAATGTATCAATCCCTTTTGCTGCCATTTTCTTGGCCACGAAATTTCACAGGCTTCCTCCATCTCACAAACAGTTATCTCAAAACAGAAACGATGTAAAAGGAATGAGGTGCGGTTTTACGAGGACTGGCTGGAAAGACTCGTTTCTTTGGCATGGATTCCACACGACACCAGAAGTCAACAGCTGACAGGAAGTATGCAAGAAATCTGACTGATAATTGCGTTGCTGACTGCAGCGGGTTACAGCCTGACTGTGGGTGGTCAAAGGGGTAGTTGACACGAAGAGAAACAAGGAAAGAGCAAGTTCAGGTCTCTGCTGACAGTAATTTGTACGTTTGTATTTCTTGCCCATCCCGTACTGTCACCGCAAGGATGATATTATTACCACTAGATTTTTTGGTAGCAAGTATAAATACTTGTAAGAGTTTCGAATACCACATACGTCTCTTCTCTGAGTTGGCTTTAGTATTTATGCCTGATAAAATCGGAAACCCATTTTTTCAAACTGCGATGAACTTCCGATTTATGCGCTGTTTAAAACAAATTTAAATGTTGTGTATCAAAGGAAGAAACAGCACACTTCGTAAAGCATCATAATTTGTACGCTTCACGTCTAAATCACAAAATGCTAAAAGACAAATGTGGCCACTGATAGACAAGGAAACGTAACAAACAACAACGAATATCATCAGCACTGGCAACATCAAAAAAGGTCTCGACAGCAAAGTACTAGACCTACTTATTGCTAAGCACAAATCACGGGACATTTTTAACAATCTCACATAGTTAGGTTATTGGATTTAAAAGCTTTCATAATAAGATCTAAATCCAGCATAATAACGTGCTAAAAAAATTAACACATTAACCGAATATATGCATTTGCGGAAAGTGCAAAATGTTTTATATACATTACTTTTTTAAACTCAATAAAAACTTACTCGTCAAACAGCCTCTTGCATTCTCTTCAGGAAAAAAAAAACACTCCTAAAAGCTTAGGTCGGAGTGCTTAGTCTAAAAACACACCGTTTATACTGCACGATTATTCTCATTATGCAAAGATGTTTACCTTAACTTAACACCTCCCATCCTTTCCATCTGACAAATATAATATAGATAATGATGGTGCTCATCACCCTGCACGTAAATCTGGCTGAATAATAGAACAACGAGGGTGGGCTAGTGCCATGTGTGTGCAGCAGGTGAGCAGCTCAACTTTTATTATCAGCATGTCAGCGGAGACTCATTAGCTTCAAAGCTTAGAACTGCTCATTCATCAAGAATCTAAAATCGTCGAAGTCTATGGCCTAGTTTCATGTAAGCTGTTTCTAGTATTATTCATAAACATACTCTTAATTATTCCCTCAGGAGCTTCTTCTACAAAAACTGCACCGGATTTTATGGCTAATGATTTTTATGCCGAAATAGAGTTGCAGCAATTAAGTTTACAATTCTCATTCTACGTGTTGATTACATTTTTGTTTCTTTGCTTTTCTGCAGTTCGCAGGAATTTAAAAATGTATATTAACGATTAATGTTAGCCTCTTTCTCATGCCAGGTGTTTCCGGTTTCGTATTGCGCTACATTTTGAGAGTGACCAAGTGCTCCAGTATTCACCCTCATCATCTCATCTACAACCTCGCAACTGAATACCGGTACATTAAAGGTAGGTATGCACCAATCGAAGGCACAGCGACTTACCAATGGAATATTATGACAATGGTTCTGCTCAGTCTTACTGTGGTTGATGAGAACTTGTAGGTTTCAAGAGGAAGACTGGTGAGTAAAGAGATAGATAGAGCGTGCTCTCTCATGAACAAAAGAGCTTTTCATCCAAAAGTGGACCGTTTACATGCTGTAGTAAAAATAACGAAGCGAGATGAAATCTCCCCCCGCCTCCGTGATTCGCGTGCTCTCCTTTTCGAATCAAGTTGTTGTGGATTTACATTTCCATGGCTTCATGGCAGCAGCAGCCGCAGCATTTAAACCAGTAATGGACAAGACTGCTGTATCTTAAAATAGTCCAGACCAATTCTGCTCAAAAGTACTGATGTTAGTCTATAACGCTATCTTCAGTACTTTCCCCCTTATCAGCAATCACTTATAACGTCTAATGTTTGACCCCAGTCGGGTGTCACCCTGTCATAGCAGTTTTACTGTTTCCCAGCCACTACAAGCGCTAAAACAGTCGCCAATTTGTTGACACAATAGCACTCGTCTTGGGACGCGGAACACCAAAATGTCCCGCTGTTTGAGCAACAACAATCGATTAGGCACGTTGTAAAGACAACTAGGCGGTGTTTGGGGACAAACTTTCAACGAGACGTGTCCTCTCCTTTTGTGTCTAACAAAGCCAAGTTTGTTCGGGCGTCTGGTGTTTTGGGTAGGAATTTTACACTCAAACAAAAATGGTGCGGTATGGCTTCCCATTATCGGTGCAACGGGCTTGTCGCAAAACAAAGTTAAAAAAACAAACATTATTAGTTAGAAGCAACGGGCTAAAAATGTCTCTGCAGTTTCAAACATTATGATATCGCACAGATTATGCACTGGGCTTGGGGCAAGGCAGAAAATGCCTCGTCACTGGATGTAGGCAGTATGCCCATTTACTCTGGGCGTTCAGGACGAGCGGATAACTGTTTGCTCAAGGCGCTAATACTAACTGGTCATGCAGTTAAGATAAGTAAAATTAGCTACTAGTTCTGAAGAGTGTTCCCATTTGGTTTTGTTTTTTTTATTATTATTATTCCAAATATATTGCACAAGTTTCTTTCTTAGTGACAGCCGTTGTAGAGGACTATGGATTAAGGAACAATGTGCACACATAATTTTACTGCGAAGGTTCATCAACACCCCACATCCAGTTTTTACCACTGCTAGCAGAAACGGCAAAACAGCAGCATCAGCAGTAGCATTATATCTAAACTGCGCAATGGGCAATTAGCCTTAACTGAACGTCAATCCTAGTGAAGTTTTCGAAATAATAAAGATCTAGACTAGTCTTTATACTATTAATTGGTGCTTGATTATGAAAGAGTGTTTTTCCTCTTCAGTGAACAAGACAAAAACACTGAACAGTACCGAGCCCATGTTGAACATACAAAACAGAGTGCAACCCAAATGGTGCAAGGCAGTGCAAGTGCGAGGAAAACTTTTAACCTCTAGAACGGCCGCACTTCTTTCCACTTCTCTCGTCAGGTTTGACACTCTTAGTATTGCCAGCGGAGCTGAGTGCTGTCTAAATATTGTTCTACAGTTCACTGTTTTTATTTTAAACACTCGCCTCGACTTTTTTCAACTTGCCCTGTACACTGTATAGACTAATATGCGACACATCTTTCTATCCTTCACGCTAGCGAAGACATTGATTGACATAATATTAGGAGGTCCATTTTTATCCCGGAAACAGTCACAACAAAGGCAAGGAATAACAAAACGCTGTAATTGACGTCATAAATACCACGGCGCTGACCTCGGATTGATTAGTTTGAGCAATTAAGATGTATTTTAACAGAAAACTTTTGCCCGCGGTATGATGTTGGGATAGGTACAATGCCATTGGGACGGTGTGCAACTGCATTAACAAGAGAAATATTGTAGAATAAAACAACTGCTCTCTGATGTGCAGCAGACTTTACATAATCGCATTTCCTCGGGGGATATGGAGGAATCCTTCTTTATCCCTAATACTTTTATTTACACAGATAGAACAATATTCTGTTATCTGGATCATGTTGCATTCAGATGGACGTTGCAGTTAAGTGCAGTCCTCTGTATTATAACAGTTAACAGTGCATATTCATTCGGAAAAAAAAAAAGTAATGCTGTTTCCAGTTGTGAGGTTTCACCCCACTTCGAAAAAAACCCGGATGTTGGAGACAGTTTTTTTTTTTCTGCAAGCCATCGAATGCAGATAGCGACATAACATCAGGGATGTGGGAAAGAATTGGAGCACATAAAAAGAGCAACATGGAGGGTGAATAAAAATGGAGGAGGCAGGGCAGGACGAAAGGCATTGATTGTCGATGGTCATAAAGACTGAGGACAAATTGGACGGCAGAACATAAAACCAGCAAAGAAAGAAAAACATGAGGAAGAGAGAGAAAGAGAGAAAGAAAAATGAAAAAAAAAGAGGCGACCGTGGAAGAAGTGAAACAAGTAAAAGACAAGGCAAAGAATAATTGTATGGAGATGAAGAAGACTCAGAGGAGGATGTTAATAAGAAGTTAGAAAAGACAAAAAGGAAACACCTATAAAAAATCCAGCAAAGAGGAATGAGAAGAAGAAACAGAATAAAAGAAGCCAGCAGGCCTAGCGTTGTGTCCACCACAAAAGTTGTTAAGATTCCCTTCCTACCACCCTGCCTGGGAGAGGACTAGCACTAGTAATCAAAGGATAAGTCTAGAGAATAGAGTGATTTAATCAACGGTATAATGAATGGTTGTGGACGATTATCTTGCGATCTTTAACAACTGTCAAACTGGCGAGGGATTTGTGACCGACACACCCCCCTGCCACAACTTTTAACATTACTCCTACATAATTGGGCGCTCCAGACCACAAGTGATACAAGACTACTGTTATGTTTTAGAGATGCACCAAACCATCATGGGAGTTGGTTAAGAGTTGGGATATATAATATTTCTGTTCCAACCTGACGATGGATATAGAGCATTTGTGTTCTATGGTTGGGTTCGTCTCTAATAATTGTCCCTTTGGGTCAATGTCCTGTGTGCCTATAAGTCATGACTGAGTTTCTGAAAGCACAAGGACGGTCCGTGAACTGGAGCGGATTTGGTCTATGTTGGCTTTGACAAGGTCTCGGTAAATGACACGTGGAATCTTAGTCTAACTGGCAGAAAATTACTGCCGTGGGCACTGATAAAGTTAGCATTAAAAATCTATTTTCCCAGTAATTATAAATTTTCTCTGATTATATTCGTGACATACGATATCAGTGAACCGTGAATTTCGGTTAAATGTTTTATTTCTGAATTTTGACGTCTGAATTAAGTGTGTTTCTTTCGTATGCTATATCTAAGCCGCTACTCACTGTTACCTTTGTCGTTCTTTGTTCCTATCGGCGAGGTAGAGCACTATGGCTCTGCCGATTCCCAATAACAGTCAATCGCTCTTACCAAAACGAGCAACTCACAGGCCCGTCCGCGGTATAAAAGGAGGGGAGAGGCATAATGGGACAATTCATGAACTTTAATCCAATGGCATGCTTCACTTTGGAGAGCTATATTTTGCATAATTCCACGATTAAAACATTTCATATTACTTAGAAACTTTGCAGATCGATAGTTTATTGTCTCTCCAAGCGTTAATTAAAAAAGAAAACAACAACAACAACAACAACAACAACAACAACAACAACAACAACAACAACAACAGAAAAAAGCAGTTTTTGAAATATAAAAGCGAATTCATCTGAATCGAGGGAGAGTCCACGTCTTTTGTGGATGGAGCTTGCCTTCCGGTAGTAATGATCGGACGGCACGGCTTAAACAAAGGAACGTGGAGCAGGGATTTACTGAATTATAATTCAAAGTAAACTTACTAGAATTGACTCTGGTCTTCCCCATGCCCACCTACCATCACGATTCTGCTCATAACAGTAATTCAGCTCACCTCACCAACAGTCTACCTCCCACTGGTTCTCACTCAGCCTGATCCACATCTAGCTGCTGTCAGACCCGCTCGTTTTTGCCTAAAACAACCCTCGTCTTTCTCCCTCTCAGTCATGCAGCTATCATAAATCATAGATATGCCACGTGATCCTGGATGGGCGGGGGCAGGGGGTGGCGCGCGCCTGTCATCAGGGATAATAAACACAGTGGGGGGAGGGACAACTACACTCACGGCAAAATACAAGGAAAAAAAAACCTGTGCTCGCATTTACAATGGTGAGCCGATACCTGAACTCG
This sequence comes from Ellobium chinense, assembly GCA_033807755.1. NCBI lineage: Eukaryota > Metazoa > Mollusca > Gastropoda > Ellobiida > Ellobiidae > Ellobium > Ellobium chinense. Next base: position 4,235,367 of record JAWQUT010000001.1, read on the forward strand.
CGATTCTCAGCCGTCAAGCTCTGAGTATCAGTTTTACTTCGATTCTGACACTTAATGCCTGTTAAGCATTTTGTCACGTTCTCAATACTTTCGATACTTCTTATACATGCGATACTTTCGATACTCCCGACGCTTTCATTACTTCAATACTTCAAATTGTTCTGATGCTTTCGATACTACTTATACTTTTCGATACTCTCGATACTTTCGCTCATGTCGATACTTCGATATTTTTGATACTTCCAATACCGAATCGAAATTCGTAGGTATCGAGCGTATCGTTACTCAGAAAGGGTTCTGCCCTCCAATAGCTCGCGAATATAGCTGAGATGATGTTTTAATTATGACACAGAGAGGTAATTTAAAACAATCGAACCTGGAATCGCGACCTCCTTCACACAGCGACCACCTGCCGAGGTGACTAGGTTTTAGGAATAACTTTTCTTTTTTACTCTCCTTCCATTTTTGTATATCCTCCAACCGCAACCACCTTTTAATCATGGCTGCAATTGTCCCTCCTCATGTCTCAAACAAGTTAAAATGTAAGGTAAAACACTGTATCAAACGACCACTAGGTAAACTGTAATTAAAAGAACCTAGGAAAAACTATTTAAGGGTAGTTCTCTTTCAATATAAAAGCATGAATAAGAATACCGAATAATAAAGAGTCATCCACTTAAAAAAAACAACAGAAATCACGCTCGTCACAAAGCTCTATTAATTGGAAGCCTAGAAAGGACAACAAAAGTAATCAAAAGTCCGAATGTGACTCACGATTAAGAAATTATTGCAAAGTAAATAACGTTCTTCATGCTTCTTTGAACCGGTACAATTCTATGAAGAATCCCCGGGATTGAGGTCCCAGCTTGTAGAGGTGGAGCTGACTGGTGAATGAAATGAGATGAAACCAAATAATGACTGAAAGCTCACTGACGGTGGTGGATTGGAAAGTAATGACCGGACTAACGGCGTTCCCGAAAAGAGCTGATATGATGCATCCACACCTTTCCATGTCTCCTCCTCTGCCTTGATCACTGGAATGGAGCCGACCACGCTTAATTGTGTACTTACATGACACCTGATGGATCATGTTAAAAGCTGTTACTACATGACCATCTACACTGTCCTGAAGCCTACACCAACGCTACATGCACCAGACAGACAACGCTCATGAATATGCATGTCGGCAGTGGTGGCGGCAGGGCATGACATCCGCCGTGCTATGGTGACATGTGTGATGACATAATCCACGTTATCGGTTACAAGAGACTCGCGTGGTCAGATGGAAAACTAGCGAAGACGTAAATGAAACAAGATATCGCTATGGGGGGTCTTTCATTATACGCTTTTGAAAAAATCCTAGAGTCGTATTGATGGTAGCGAAGACGTGATTGAAACAAATATTGCTATGGACTTCTTTAATTAGACGATTTTGGAAACAAACTAAGTCATGAGTAAAGGGACATGTTGTTGGGAATGCAACCAGCAGTTATGAAAAGATGAACCACATGGGGATGGACGATGGAGATTTCAAAATTCTAAAACTAAGCCCCCTATCTAGCCGTGCTTCGAACGCATAATATTTTATAGACATTAAACTTGGTAAGCAAATATCAGTAAATGTGTACATAAAGGTATCTGATCTCGGTTTCATATAGTAGATCTAGGCCCAAGTTCTTGTGGCCGTTTTGTTGAGTGGCATGATGATGCTAGCATGTATCGACCGCTCTGGCGCAGGCAAAAAGAGAATAATGTTCAGAGACATAGTTCCCCCTAACCCTCAATCCACTCTTGCCGAATGTACTTTTTCTTTTTTTTATCTTGAACAGCATTGAAACAACGTGCGTAAGTTACAGATAGGGGTAGAGCAAGAAGTTATTTCCAATTCCGTCACGTGAGCAAGGGACTGTTTCTCACACGTGCGTTTGTTTACATGTTCGGTGCATGTCGGACTCCTCTTGAGGAATGGCGAGCAGCCATGTTTGCGCAGAGCATATAAATAAACCAACGTGTGAGCGACAATCCCTTGATCACGTGACGGAACTGAAAATACTTAATTACTATATTTTTCGTGACACCAAAGACCTCTGGTCCATACCCGCTATCCTTACATCCATAGTACACAAGCCATTCCACGTTGCCGCTACAACACTTTGAACAATGTGAGGTTGCAAAACAAATTGCGTACAACAACAAACCGAGATTTAGCGACAACAACAATTTCTAGAAGATTAACTATTTTGAAGAAGGCGCAGCATGATGCCACAGTCGAGGTTTAAAAGGAGATGTACACCACCAACTACGCAGAAACAACCAGGCATTGTTCATACACTCGTAAATCAACTTTATGCCTCTTAAGATTAGATATAAGGAAAACCGTACACTTGCCTCGCCTCGGTTTAACTACTGTCGCCTCCGTTTAAATGCAATTCACTGGGAGCATGGACAAGTTGCAGATTTAGAGCTGATGTGAGTGAGCGCCGTTACTGTATATATTTTTGACTTGGAAACATTTTTCCCCTGCAAAATATTGTCAGTACGCGAAAATTGTGACCAAGCGGATTGTAGTTGGTCAACCTTCTTGGAGAAGGCTATCTTAATCCTGGCAATGGAAAAATTATTACAACAGTAATAGGTACAATATATACTGCTGCACAAAAATAAGAGGTCAGGTTTTTAAAACATTTCTAACAGTCTAAGCAGTTTCTTGGACACATTCCGGCACAGCATGCAGGTGAACACTGCCAACAATGAGGATAGGCTACTTCATTAAACCATGATCTGTACTATATCCTTCCTTCGTCGCTTGATTCTTGATTGGATTCTGCATGCAACCATTGCTCTCTTCTCTCCTTAAATTGCAAGGGTTTGTAATGATTAAGGGAACATTAAAGACATTTTCGGCGTAGCCATTCCAGTAGGTGAAAATATCTTAAATTGTCCAGGAAAAGGTACATTATATTTATACAGCGCCATTGGCGCCGTGCGTTGGTTGGACTCCAGGCACTTCACAAATGAAGAAATAAAGATCCAGTAAAAATTTCCAGGTAGAAATTAGCAGTCCATGAAATTTCGTCATGTCAGGTAGAAAACTGCAGACAAATAAGCTCTGTCTCTGTGACACTCCCATTTATTGGGGGAGGCTATGCAAAGCAATGTGTTTATGCTGCCCGTGAGTTTTCTTAAAATCTGAAGACTCTCAAGTCTGTAGTTTGTGGGGTCGACTCTTAGGTAAATGAATATATGGCTTCAGAGTTAGGGATCAGATGTGCTGCATCGCGGAAACTAGCAATGGATTTATTAAATGTTGCATATTTAATATTGTCCATTTACAAATTTACATATGTAAAGTGCGTAATGCTCAATGTGCATTATGGCCAAATTTTCATTTTCTTTCAAAACAGGACTGAAAAGGCAACCGTTTACTTATGATGAGGAGTATGTCAGTAACTAAGCCAAGTCTACAATAAGTCGCATACTAGGCCAGACGTAGAGTCGAGGGGAGTTAAATTCCTTTATGACGACCATAACAATAACGGGCTATTAGCTATTTTGTACTGTCTGCTTCCCTTATTTGCAAGTCAAGGCTGGTCACCGTATAGATATAAGAAGCAACTGCACTGAATAACCTGTCGCTCCCGCTGGTCTTGGAAAGGTCGTAAATTTATAGGCTGGTAAGCGGACGTGGAGCCCTCGATTAAATGTAACAACGTTGGCTACACTGTCATGGTTAAGCTAAGGAGGAGAGCCCGTGGGTAGATAAATTACGAGGGAGTAGCTTGTCTGAAAGGTCGGACATAACGGGGAAGTGGATGGAAGAGATGATGTCCTGTATAGGAGTATGTAGAGATGATAATGATAGGAGAAAGAAAGAAAGAGAGAAAGAAAGAAAGAGAGAAAGA
>JAWQUT010000001.1:4246221-4274537 GCA_033807755.1 Ellobium chinense
CCCCCCCCATCCCTTGACCTCCCAATCGTGTAGCAGAGGTACGCAAGTCGAGTAGCCACTGGGCACAGTTCGTCACCAGCGAATGACGAAGGAACCTTTAATAAACATACTCAGTGATACTGCTTGGGGTCGTTTGCTGCCTACTGTCTCCATACATTGGCTGATGGCCTTAGAGATACCAAGGCTGAAACAGTGAATGTCTCAAATGAATGCCGTCACATGGAGGAGCATTACCCATAAATTTGATCCTGAATCTCTCATTATGAGAGTTATCAAATCTAACAAACATCGTTCAGCTCCGAAAAGAATCATCCCAGCAAAGGTTTCGCTCCGTCCATGTAGTCCAGATATCTAAAGTCTTGATATTTATATAGACAATAAATTGAAGGAAGATAGACTAACAGTAATCAGTTTTAGAATCATGGTAAACTTTAACTGTTGTCATCAATTCAATGACAAGAGAGTCAATGTGGCGCGTAGAAGGTAGAAATAGACGGTAAAAGTGCAACAACAGAAAAGAAAAATTTAAGCTATTGCTGGTAATTCAGCAAAATAGGTAAGCGACCTTATAAACAGTTCACAGGAGTATCAAGTGTCCAAACATTTGAAGCCACTGAAAATCATATTTTTTGTGGGTGTGGGGCAAAGGGGCACAGGGGCAGATCTGCGTTCATGACTTGGCAGGTTGTTGCATACCTCCATAACCCAGAACTGCACAACACGCCTGAGGAACTTTCACTAATGTCTCGCAGGCCTTCATGAATGTGCGCACCTGTCGCATCCGATTAGTATTAAGTGCACGCCCGTATGCAAGCGTTTGTAATACCTGATTTAATGTTACACCTGGGGGCGGTTGCGGAGAGCTGGCTTTGGTAACTTTTCTGGAACCCAAGACCAAAATGTCTAGACCTGGGTTTACCCAGCTTCGGCTCTAAACACAGCCTAAAGGTACTGGTATCAACTTTGCCTGACCTCCGAAGAATGCATCATCAAGTGAGTCTATATGTGGAAGTTTGCATGATGCTAATGCTGTTGTAATTATCCCAAAACCTGAGCTCAACCTGTGTAGTTCTTTGAGTAGGCGGAAAATGCTAGACGATGCAACCAGCTCGTCAATAAGCCAAGCTCTTCAGTTTTGTATTCCACTTTCTGACCTATTATCTTACTTGGGGTAATTATTTTGCAATGCCGGGGTAAGCATCTTGAAACGAGCAGTAAATGGATACCCAAAATAACCTTATCAGAAGGTCAATTTAACGCACCTTCCCGCATCTGGCTTCAGTTACCAATGTTTTCTTTATTCGACTCCACATTTTTGGTGTATAATGAATGAACTCCGGAATGAATTTCAAGCTAAATGACGTCTGAACTATGAGCTGAAATGACATGAGCCCCTGCCTTGACATAATTACTCCCAGTGTGGTCAATGTATGGTCCCTGATATGCAGTTGTGTGTTGTAAAAATAAAAATAGTAAGAATAAAGGTGGCCTCAAAGTATAGTCTTGTGCGGATTGTGAACAACTTTCTCGGGTGTCTGATGTCCTCTCATAACAACAAACAGTGGAAGTAGCTATAAAAATAAATCACTCGTCTTGAGTATATAAATGACAGCTGCATGGCGTACGATTATTACAGAAATACTAAGAAATAGATCTAAGAGAAAAATGGAGGGATGGAGAACAAGGAAGTATTATAGAACTGAACGATCAAAACGACGATAACAACAACAACAACAATACTGTACATCAGGAATTTGCAACCAATTAAAAAATTAGGTAGTAGAGCTACACAGTTGGTAACAATGAATAACTTACAGTCTTTCCAGCTTGGTCATGGACGCAAATAATAAGTCAGGCAGAGATCTCAGCTGGTTTCTATCCAATCGCCTGAGGATAAGGCAGAGAAAAATACAGGTCATTCTTTATACAATGGGCAGAGAAAAATGATATAATATATTATTATAGTAATGATTTCTATCACCATCATCGTCATCATGGTCACTACCATCACCACTACCTCATTATCACCACCTTCATGATCAACGTTTCTCCGAATACAGCAACCGCTCTAAGGCACATTAAACAGCATCAAACAGCCCGTCAGTCGTCGTCATCATCATCATAAATCATTTTCAAAAGTGAAAAAGCTCTATAATTAGGCATTTCATATAATCATCAGCAGTTGCAGCATCATTGTCACAGACGTGAGATTTCGGGTAAGGTTCTCGCCAAAAATATGTTATCAGATGTACACGCTAATGCAAGGCCTCAGCACCTATAACACGCTTACGCTCCGCATCACCATCATTACTTTATCTGTAACAATGGCTACCAACAGGTGTAACGTCAGTACCAAGTCGAGAATGCGTCATCGACTGGAATCTACACCACGACCTCCACCAGACAGTGCCTGCCACATGCCGGCATTAAGTGAAAGGTCTGGTCGCGCTCTGAAGACGTGCTCCAGCACTAGAGGAATTTCCCTTCGAGAAGGGCAACGGCTTCGAAAGCTTTCGCGTTTGCGTCATTTTACGGCAGTTTCGAACCCAGACAGCTATAAAAGAACGCTGTGATGCAACAGAATGAGTTTAAAAGCTTTTCCACGTAGTATGCTATGCTGCTCATGCACAATTTTACGTCTACGTCGGCTCTGCCGTCATAGCATAAACCATTTTTGTAACCATGATGAATAAACTAATTCCGATTACCTTTTAATCTTTGCAATAAATTAAGAAACCGAAATAAACAAGAGACCCAAATTTATGAAGAGGGAATTAAAAACAGTATACGCTGTGAGATTTTACTCGATTTCATTTCTATATGATGAACAGCTTTATCACTATATAAGAAGGAAAATCTTTAAACTTTTAAGAATCTCTGCAACACTTTTCAATAATAATTTAAGGAAATAATTCTGTCTGCTATGGCTGAAGAAAGTACAGTGGACATGGACTTAGATGGTTAGAAATCTGTTGTAACTCGTTTCATTTCACACTTGCTTGACGTAAGTAATATTACTTATGTTATACACCATTACTTCTTACCAGGCAGAGATGTTAAGCAGGGTGTCTGNCATTTGTAATACACGTATTATATATTTACAAGTCCGATGTGATAACTTTGTATGACGGTATGGCATTATAAACCTATTTCTCTACAGCGTAAATAAAAGTCGTACTGTACTGTATATCAGCGTTTTGTCATGAAGTCTACACACCTACATGTAACAGCAATCTGTGATTAATGCAAGCTTTTAATGCTAATACTCTATAATGTCTCCTGAATAAGCAAATCAAATCTCAAATTTAAGCCATGACAGAAGTAGGGTACACTTTCTCCTTATTTTTATTCAACTAATCAACTGACTGAAAGCAACAACGTGGTACAAAGACAGAACATAGTACAGAGAGAGAACAACGAAACAAAACAAGGCACCATCCAAATGAAAGTAAAAGCCAGGCTTATACAATAAACACGGCACGCGCGGGATGTGTAGACTGTAGACTAGAGGTGGAACGTCTCAAAATTGCCCACACATGACGTCCCTGTCAGTTCAAGGCACACACTTTGTTTTTATTTCAGTTCTCTCTTTCTTTGGGGCTTATTAATGTTATTTTTCCACGTCTCCACTCATTCTTCCTGTTTTATTTCCTCCTCCTCTATCTTCACACAGGAACCATTTCCGCTCCGCGCCCATCACAGGGATTTAAAACCAGAATCGTTGAAGAGCACCTGGAAGTTTGTGTCCAATCAACAGAGAAAGATCCAGGCTCACGCGTTACATGTTTCCTCTATAAACCGGTGAGCTTACTCAAACTTCAAGGGTTTTAGATGGCCGCCAGAAATGTCCGTTACGCATGAGGAGGATTCGCTCTCTAAAATCTACATTTCCTTTACTGCCAATTTAGTGTTCTCCATTGGCATGAAATGCATTAATTAATTTTAGACGCAGACCTTATGTGTACACTTACGTATAACTCCACCAAAATCTAAAAGCTGATTATTGCAGTCTGTGAGCTTAACTTACTTAACAAGTAATGTAATCAAATATGTCCTGTTTAAATCGTGGAAGGATAATAATTAGAATTAGTCTATTTTTGAAAAGGCTCAGGTTACGTATTCTCTTCTTTTATAAACGCTTTAAAAAACAGAAGATTCACCTTGCGAAAAAGAAATGCAGAGCAATGTCACGCGGATTCACCGGATTGTCTGTCGCACATTCAGCTCATACGTACATGCAACTCGTTTTACAACGGACAAGACATTTTAAAACTCTCTGGGAGTCTTTAAAATTTCACAATCCTTCATTGCTCTGGCCTTACAATTTGAATTCCCCTCCCCTTCCCCCAAAAAGCACTCCTAAGAACAAGTGAGGGTACGTTACCATACGGTCAAAATGTCTTGGTGGGATCTTGGAGGCAGCGTGGCCGTGCGGTTTGTGAGTCGTACTCAGAAACTGAAGACTTTCAAGTCTAAGGTTTATGTGTTTGACTCGCGAGCTGGGCGGTTTACGTTGTAGTGTGCTTGGGAAAGACACTTCGCTTCCATTTCCTCACTCGACTCAGGTGTAAATGAGTACCTGGCTTTAGAGCTGGGGGTTCCAGGGCGCTGCACCGCTGGCGACCAGCGATGACTTTGTTATGCATTTCATTTGTAATATTATGTATTTACATGTATGATGTGTATTGTTATATGTGTTTGTATTATGAATGAGATGTTTAACACGGTATGACATTGTAAAACAATTTCCCTACGGGGTAAATAAAGTCGTATCTATTTATTTTATTTATTTATTTAGAGAATTCTAGTACGCGAGGGGAAAAACAAAAATCACTGCCAATGTGACTCAAAAAAATTTTCAGCCCGTAGGAGCTACACATGGGATACCTGGTTGGGCGGGGTGGTCTAGATCTTCTATCTAGACTAGTCTAGACTACCAAGGTAGGCTAGTCTACGTAGTGTTTTAATTTGATAATACCAAAGCACAATTAGACTAGATCTAGAGAAGAATATCTTACAATCATTATGCTAAAATTCATTCAAGAAATCTCTCTTACACGTAGAGAACGTGACCTCTTTTTAGCTGCACGTCTAGTCTAGCGTACTGTTTCCTTCGCTGTGGTCGTCTACGTCTGCTACGCTGACTTTCCTTCCACTTTCTTCGGTTGGTGCTAGGCCGATTCCACGTTTTAGATATCCATGAGATACCGAGTACTTTTTCTGGGTATCAGTACTGATACTGAGTACTTTACTTCGTTAAAAACAAAACTTGATTACAACTCTAAATATATCATGAATCATCTATTATAGTAAAAAAAAAAACAACTATGTCAAATCCGAACAGATCGTTACTTTAATAAAGTTTGATGAGAATATAAAAGATTGCGCCATTTGGTGCAAAATTACAACAAATCTATAATTACTATTCACACTAAATTTCGATTCTACTGGAAAACAGATAAAAATACGAGTACATATATTACTGTCTGGGGGAAGGTTCTTTTTTACCAAGTCATAAAATGTAATAAATTCTTCAACTAATCAATAGGCTGTGAATAAAACGTAAAACTTTCTCAATACTTAACGAGAGATACTTGCCGATACCAATACTTCAATAAGTACTCAATATCGCTTATTGTATATCGATACTAGATCAGCACTACGTTCCAATCTTCAGGGTCAATTGGACACTAGCGGTGGGCAGATTCGAGTCTTAAAAACATTCAAATTCGAGTTTGAATCCAGAACTAGGAATCAAGTGTCCAAACCCGGATTCAAGTTCGAAGGAAGAAGGAATATTTATGGAATTTGCACTTTTACTTCATAGAGTGTCAATAGGATCACCACTACATGGGGTCCTTTACAATTTAGCTAAGGGGTTAAATAACCTATATCCTTTGGCTGAGGGTTTTTTTGCTAACCTAAACTTTTTTTATTCCTATTTATTTAAACTTCCTGTTAATCAAACATACGAAGCCAGACTAATTTTAAGACTCGAATCCGGAATCACTAATGGACACTGGACAGACTACTGCGTTTGGCGTTTGGCCGGTGCAGCAGTCGACGCTGCAAGGGAAGTAGGCCTAGGCTACTAATGAAAGAGATCATAAGTTAAACACAAACCAACATAAGATGTCACCATGCAATATTTGTATGTTAAAAATACATTCTTCCTACCTGCTCTCGTTATGTAATGAAGAAAAATAGACTTTTCTCACACGAGCAATTACACTAATTAGCGCTCGGCATCTGCCAGGAATTACATCACGGCACTCCAGAGAGTTTATACTTCAGTCATAAATTACACCGAATTACATGAACAAACACCGCTTCGCTCAACAGGTGTCAGAGAGTGGCTGGGTCTGATTTCTGTCGCTTCCCCCATTAGCACTAGTGGGAAAATGGTGGGAATTATGAACTAGATCTATGTAACGCCGAAAACAAATTACTCTTATTCAGTACCATTAGAATTGTGTTGTATAATATTGGCTGTCAGTAATTTGATAGCAGCTGGAAACAACATTACGTTGAAAGTCAAAACAGTCTCCATTCCCCCGCAAAACCAAATCACCTTTCCCTCTCCAGTCAACTTCCATTTTCATCCCTCTGAGAACAGAAGGTGTCTTTAACCAAATTATGATGAGAGTTACAGATTTCGGGCTCCAATAAAGCGATGCTTTGGTTCGTATAGAAAGAAGTAAGGAAAAGTCTCGACAGAGTACTGGTATAAAAAGAAAGGGGTTCCGGTATAAACTTGCAGGATAAATCATGATAATTAAAGTGTGGCTCTTCAAATAAAGTATTTCCCCGTCGTGCCAAGAGATGCCTAGAGCAGCTCAAAACACACCGATATAACTGCTTAGTTCTGGAGCAGTCAAGAAGTCCCGACGTCTAGCTGTCGAATGTTTTGACGTGAGCCTGGAATCTGACCCGTGGGTGCATATGCATGCTCACCCAGTCCCATAAAACAGACTGTATCGCCTGACCCTATCTTATGGCCGTTCCAGAAACAGAGGCATGCGCATGTCAAAACACGCCTGACGCTCGGGGAATCTAACGGCAATCCATGACCTTCGACTCACTCCTGGCCAGATCATGCCATTCATCGTGGCAGCCCTGTCGTCATATCTTGAGGTGAAATGGAAAGAGACATCCTATCTAGACTATCCCCCTTTCCTTCCTACGACCAACCAACCCAACCATATCCTGAAACATTATAATCCATGCCTCAGCATAAAAAAACCCAACAAAAATGCAAGCTGGCTAAAAATAGTAGGGCGCTCCGAACTCCAGTGGACCTGTGGGATGTTCCCACTTCGTGAGCAAACTTTGATACAGAATAATGGTAATAGATATTACGGTGGGTATGCGGGCTTCTCAAATACAGTGTCTGTATGCATAATCCTTACGTTAGTTCGCATGATGCGGTAACCAAGCAATGTTCCCAAAACATTAGCTGTATTCACTGTAGTTAACACGACTCGTCAATTAACGTACGGATTATGCATACGCCCGCAGGAGATTTTTGGTTATGGGGTCTTTCTGTAATCAATGATACTTTCTCCAAGAGAAGCACCGGGCATAAACCTGTCACAGCGGCGAGTGCCCGTTCACTGTGGACATGGGCAAACTCAGTGTCATATCACTGATATCATTCCCAAGGCATGCACCAAACCCGGATACTGCCGTGTACAGTATCGTTAAGATTAAGATTCCAATGATGCCTTTTCCGCGGAATCGCATATAACATATCCACTTGTACTGTTGAAATGTCACAACGACCAAAAGGAACTTTTAAATTTTACACCAATACTTCCAGTCCCCAGTTACACACAATATTCTCAATCCTCAAATCCAAGACACTGCGTTTTGATAATGAGAGGGGAGTATAACTTTACAGTGGAACACAATAGTGCATATGGCCTTGAAAGGATCTTGTGCAAACAAACAAACCACACTAATACTGCCTGGGATTGAATGACATGAAGAAAACTGTCCTGAAAGAATACATGTTGCAATGTAAGAGGCCTAGTGATCCTGCTGCAATTTACGGCGATTTCGGGAGCTTACAGTAGCAGGTGACAAAGTATTTCGTTTTCATAGTTTCGCAATCGGCGCATTGTGGGATATGAGAGAAAAAGAAACATGAAAGACAGGCTATGAAAAACAGATTATCAGCTGAATGAAGAGCTCAGACAGGACGAAGACTGGATCCATTGTTTAGAAATCTCTAACCAGGTAAGACAGGTATAGGCCAGACATTTTTCTTTTGTATAATGCGCAGATGTAGCCAACATGTATCTGCGTGGACTTCGGGGCTCTCTCTCTCCATTCCTCACTTACTGCACTGACACTTACTTGGAATTGGTCACACTGGCCTTCAATAAATATGGAATTAAACTGAACTACAGGCCAAGATGATAAAATTATGAGGGGGATATCTAAGTCACAATAAAATCGTAGGTTCTACTCAAATCAAATCGAGAAAATGTCTTTTTAGTAATCTGTTTTATCATTTTATTATTTAGGGCTACCCAATGCCACGCAGCAGTCCTGTTTCTGGTCAAAAGGTAAGCCTCACAAACCCTGTCTTAATTAGTTGATGAAAACAGAAATCGTCAGCCAAAAAACGCTCGTTTATCATTAACGGGTGGTGGAAGAGAAGACATTGCGTTAAATAAAAGGTGTCGTGATGTTGTCGATTTTGCTACGCGGTGTGTGTGTGTGTGTGTGTGTGTGTGTGTGTGTGTGTGTGTGTGTGTGTGTNGTCTTAATTAGTTGATGAAAACAGAAATCGTCAGCCAATAAACGCTCGTTTATCATTAACGGGTGGTGGAAGTGAAGACATTGCGTTAAATGAAGGTGTCGTGATGCTGTCGATTTTGCTACGCGGTGTGTATGTGTGTGTGTATGTGTGTGTGTGTGTGTGTGTGTGTGTGTGTGTGTGTGTGTGTGTGTGTGAGAGAGAGAGAGAGAGAGAGAGAGAGAGAGAGAGATTTTATCCTGTAAATTTACGTGGAAATTAGCTACTCCAAAATAACAGCGTTAAAGATATATTTAATAAATTCGCTGTCTTAGGTACCATTCTCATGAAGCTCTTCATTATTTAGAAACACCTGTGTTGAGACATTTGGGGTTTAGAATATTCAGAACCTGCATAAGAATTATCTCAAATGGAAGCCCTTGTGCCTGAAAAATGGGCGAGGTTTGGAATATATATACAACCATTTGCGCTGGGTGTGACTGATTCCTGATGCATATGTTTCAGCTACACCCTGAAAACAGACTGACAAAAAGCGCTTGGCAGAAAAACAAACTTTTCAATCCTCAGACAAGATTTGAAAATCCTATTAAAATTCTCCCTGCACCCTCCTGAAGTTCGCTCAGAGTGGCTACCCGCAGAGAGAGTTTTAAGTCTGACAGCTAGCAAATTGTGTCGTCACCACTCTAACATTAATCCCCACACCTGAAGAACGCTAATGCCTAAGCAAATAAACATACATGTTAAACGCCAGGTTCTGCAATCCGGGATCTACTTTCTTCGTGGTTCAGACAAGTGGTAACTGTGCTCAGATTTCAAAGCCAGAACGCTGAGCGAGTATGCAGTGAGAACACACCTCTTCCTTTCTTGGTGATATAAAACTGTCAATCGCTATTTCAAGAATGTAGATATTCTATCATGGCCATTTTTCGTTGAACATTGTATTTGAGACTTCAGCGCAAATCTATGATAATCCCGAATGTCTGTTATATAATGATACAACTATGCCTCGAGTTCTTATACTCTTTCTCAATCTATCTTAGATAAAATCAGTTCCTTCCGCGAAGTCCCTTCTAGTGGCATTACTATTCGTATGGGCCAAGCGGATAAAAAGTTTACCTCCCTTGTGTAATCACCGGAAGTTATAGACCCTCAAGGGACTTAATAAATTTCACTTCGTCGATACACTGGACTGAACATATGTGTCCAGGAATAATCACCCCTGCATACTCACCGGACGTGAAAGATATCCAGGGGAACTAACAACTGTTGGAGAGATAACTCTTTGCTGCACACAGCATGTGTATTACACTGCACTATTCTGTGTGGTGAAATTTTCACGACCGGCTTACCTGGGCTTTCCCCTTCTACGAGGTCAATACAAAAGATCTATACAAACCATCGCAAGGTTATCAAGTTACAACCAGTTAAAATTCCTCGGGAAGAAAATGCCGTGTTGTTCGAAGAAATCCTTTCTGAATGTTTGGCCTTTGTCAGCACTCAGAGACAGAGTTTTGAGCGTCACAGAATCCTAATTGTCTTCCATGTTTGTTGGACCTAGATGACATAAGGATAATGGCACACTTACGTAAACAGGGTCTCGTGATAAACGCTGGGAGCCGCTGTTTGTCTTGCCCCAGACTTACACTGGGACTCACACCCAAATACAACGCTCATTTGCTCTGCCGAAAGGCTCAGCTTGATTTAACTTTAAAGCGGATTGCAGACTGATGGAGGTGTGACTTTGTTTTTGGTGTGCGAGCTACTGTTTTCCCCTGAGGTCTTTTAGGAGTCTGAGGTAGATAATGGTTAATGTTGTACTCTGAAAAGGAGGACGCCTCAAGGAAGAAGCCCGACGGTTCCATCAAGTACACGTGTTTACAAACGCTTTAACGCACGGAGTGTGTGTTTACATAATACGTGGGTAGGACACGTCCTCGTCTGTTATCAATAAACGTCACAGATTGAAACAGTTCAATATTGCCTTCTTCAACTTCTTGGCATGAGAGATTATTTTGAGTCGAGGAAATTTCCAGCCCTAACTCATCTGGATGACTGTTGCAGCCAGCCACTCAGCCAGCCAGCCAGCCAGCCAGTCAGTCAGTCAGTCAGTCAGTCTAGCTACCCAATTAATGAGTGAGTGAGTGAGTGAGTGAGTGAGTGAGTGAGTGAGTGAGTGAGTGAGTGAGTGGGTCGGTCGATCAGGCGGGCGGTCAATTAGTCAGTAAGTAAATCACAGCTCACTGCATGCAGCAGTGCTCATCATGAGCTTACCCAGCCAATCAGTCATCCACTGCTCCTCATTCCTAAACCAACCAACCAACCAACCAACCAACCAACCAACCAACCAACCAAACAACCAATCAACCAAGCAACCAAGCAACCAACCAACCAAGCAACCAACCAACCAACCAACCGACCGACCAACCAACCAACCAACCAACCAACCAACCAACCAACCAACCAACCAACCAACCAACTTACAATCGAATCATGGAGGTCAAATCGTGAAATGCTCCTTTCTCCACTGTATGAATCTGGTTATCCAACAGTTGTCTGGGGACGAAAAAAGAAAGACTTCATGAATATAATACTCTACAGTAAACCTGGCTTTAAGCATAATACAATGGCCATATCATGCACCATTAACTCTCCAACAAAGACAAGTCTCCATCAGAAAGCCACATGCAGGACTTAATATGCATGTTCGCCGTAATTTTACTTAACAATAGTTGGCCTTTTCGCAAATCCTGTTGTATGCAACTGTGTTTCCAAAAGACAAAACTGCGAAAATGCTCTCTATTATTGGGCAAGTAGAGAAATGCAATGTTTGAAAAGTCAGAGAGAGAGAGAGAGAGAGAGAGAGAGAGAGAGAGAGAGAGAGAGAGAGAGAGAGAGAGAGAGAGAGAGAGAGAGGGAGGGAAGAGAGGGTGTTTTGGTGGGTTTTTTTTTTGCAATAAAAAGAATTGGAGAAAGATGATGACACAACACCGAGGGAAAAAGATAAAGGATTCAAGAACAACAGAAGAGGAANGAGAGGGGGAAGAAAGGGTTTTGTTTTTTTTGCAATAAAAAGAATTGGAGAAAGATGATGACACAACACCGAGGGAAAAAGATAAAGGATTCAAGAACAACAGAAGAGGAACAGAAAAAGAACAGAGGAGGAACAGAGGAGGAAGAAGTGGACAGCACGCGAAATGAGCTTATGAGATCATGTCCCACAACTCTCGCTGGGATGCCAGTCTAAACTGAGGGATTTCAGAGTGATCCACTTTCACACACGGCTCGTGGTCCGGATGGACAGAGACGGATCGGACCATGTTCTCGGGGATTTGCCCGGATTACGGCCGGGCTAATAGTAAGTCCGTCTTGAGGATTTGCGAGGGAATTATCACGAGACTAGAGTATACAGAAGCCGGTACCGGCGAAAGTAAACAAAAAATCTGACTTAGAAAAGCAAGTAATTCAAAGGTGATGGTACAGCTTACATGGAGTTAGTGAGTGATCCTTACTGAAATAATGTTATTTCGACTCGACTGCCCATTTGCCCATTACCCAGCCACGACTTGCTAAGGAGCACTAGATCTTGGAACTGTGTTTTCCACAGTCAGCTTGTCTTTACATCAGTCAATACAATTCGATCTTCAAGGTCACGCCAACTTTGACCGCACCCAAAATGGACCGTTAATGGAGAAAATCTAAATCTTTAGAGGGCCCTTTACTCTGTGTCAGAGCCATCTACTTAAGTTGAAACTAGGGCAATATTTCTGCCGTCAAACTGTACTGGTTGCGGAAAATTCGAGAAAATTCAGCAGTTCGGGTGATGATGTGTTGAGTCTGGCCGCAGACGAGGCTGAAAAATATGACATTTTGTTTATCACACACCTATTTTTTGTCACTTAACTGTACCCCATAAACTATCGTGTGAAGACATTTTAGACATTTAGTGCTGGTTATTCAGTTTGTTTAATCCTAGCAAGGAAGGATCATTGTAGGTAATAGTACAGTCGTGACGCTCAGTGGTCAGATCAGCGGTTCTTAATACCCGGAGCTTGTGAAATTCGTTATTTTCTTTTATCTTCTTCTTCTTCTTTTTTATATTCTTTCTTTGACAAGTTCTTGCTGCTGTATCATCTTGCATTTCAGTTGTTGTTCGTTTGTGTAAACTATAAACAGCGTTACAAAGGGAAAGACATATAGTGGAGACGGATAATGCGTACACCTTATATGGGACCAACCAAGAGTGTACCTATTAACAGAAATATGTATTAACCATACACGTGCTCGTGGACAAAAAAAAAAACTTGGGACTAAAAATACTGTATGATTAACCGTGTTCATGTACTAAGCGTGTTTGTGATCCCGTATACTTCTAAAATTTATTAATTGAACTAGCCAATAAACAGGGCAAAGAAGAAGTGACGGTTCTTCTTCATGTGGGGTCGATCAGATAACACTTGAAGCCATCAGTGGCGAGAGACAGAAAAGAAGAAGAAGACGACAACACCAACGAGAAGGAAGAGGAAGGCGTGATCACAATCTTGTAAAGTGCCGTGACCTAAAAGCTTCGCAGATTATATCTGTGACGCCGGGTGAGAGGTGCCAGGAGAGTGAGACAGGAGTGAATTTATTTAGACAGTCGAAGTCACGCCACAGCATGCACAAAAGGTTTCTCTGGTCACTTAACAAGCTGTTCATTTGATTTCACGAAAACAAGATACCAAATCAATGAAACAATGTTTTTTTTTTTTAGTTGTGCCGAAGAGGGTATGGGTTTGAGTACTCGATATAGTAACAACAATCTTGTGCTAATACAACTGAATTTTTTTTTAGAGGAAAAAAAAAATGAGGATTATTACGACCATCTGGACAAAGGCCTCCTGCATATATTATTAAAGAAACCTGAGTATATCGGAGATGGTTTTGCCATGCTTACCTAAGATTAGATGTACAACTTATATACTGCCACCACTGTTGGTGTAATATTACCTACCCTGCATGAACGGTGAACGTGGCTTCCTACTTTCAAAATGATTAACCGCAGACAGCAACTTCCACGCCAGTCTGAAGATACCGCGAATTTGAGTGAACATAACAGGAAATGGATTAACGTCAATACTGGATTTGCCAAAGAAGTGCGATTTTGACTGATAAATATGGAAAGTTTCAGACACTTCCCCTTCCCCCTACCCTCACCTCCTCCCATGTCTTTAATTCGTTTCCACCGATTGTTCGAAACGGAAATTAAGTTCGACTTCCACAGACTCTGAAAAGACCGACATTATTATGTCGCAAGTGCCGTTTTCAGCATCTGAAAAACGATATCATTTTACTTGCCATTTTGGTGCGTCAAAAAGAAGTATTCCGGTACTTAAACCTAACTGCTGGAAAGAACGTGCAAAGCCTCATGGTGCGCAAGTTTAATTTGCCAATTCTGTTTCTGCAGTGTCTCTTCAGCGGGCAGCACACTGCACTGCAGGATTTCTGGGGGTACCTTTATTATGAATATGAGGCACGCGTCAATAATTCTTGAATTTATACTGTGGTCACACATTTACTTGACTGTTCTATCCAGCTGTGACATCCTCCATCGTGGAACTAATAATTCTTTTTCTTTCACAAAATGCCCCCCTCCCTTATCGCTTGACGTGACGTCACCTTTTGCTCACAACTGACAGCGTCACAGCCTGAAGTACAATCACGATTTCGCACAGAGAAGGGATCTTTTCTTGTGACACGTCCGGCAGAATAGGACATTAATGACATGGAGGATAATGAGCACTCCATGTTGCTGTCACACCCTAACCTCTGATTGACCAATGTAATGAGCAGGGAAGAAATGACCACTCCACTTGTTTATGGACCTAGTTAGCCAGGTGTGCTCCCTACTCCGTCACTCATACTGCTAATGCTACATTAAGTGCTATGTGGTGTTTAAGTTACGACAAAAAAATCAGTGGCCAAGACGGGGGTGATAATTATCTTGAAAACTTGTACAGAGCTACTGCGTTTGCGGTGTCAAGTCATTTAGACTAGATTACATACTGACAGCAGAGCGGTAGTCATTATGAATTGTAAATAAATATCAAATCAAGCCACATAAAGAGATCAAGTAGACAGAGTGAGAAAAAGAGTTAATCAATAGGACTACGATACTTTATCAAGCCCAGCTGGGGTTTTGCAACTGCGTGAAATTTTAGATCACAGTAACCTCGTCCATTGACATACTGACAGCTAATCGATAACAATTCATTGTAAACAAATATTTGTAAACAATTATCAAAAAAAAAATCGAGATAAAGACATGAAGTAGAACGAGTCAGAAAAAGAGTAATCGATAGACTACGATACTTTATCCAGCCCAGTTCAGATTTTGCGACTGCTTTGGATCGCCGTAACCCAAGGTTCAATGACATACTGACAGGTGCTCAGTAATCACTCTGAACTTGTAAACATATCTCATAACACGCGAGATAAAGAGATGAAGTATACGGGGTGAGAAAGAGAGTTAATCAATAGGCCTACGATACTTTATCAAGCTCAGTTCGGAGTTTGCAACTGCATGAAATATTTTGGATCAGATCACCGTAGCCTCAGGTCACGTGACATACGGACAGCTCATCGGTAATAATTATCATTTTGTAAACAAATATCGTAACGAGTGAGATAAGGAACCGAGCAGAGAGAGTAAGAAAGAGAGTATTCATTACGATTATAACGATTATCAAGTCCAGTTCTGGCTTAGTAAATGGGTGATTTTTTAAATCACTGACGGTAGCCTAAGGTGCAAAATACATTGATCTTCACACATCTTATAGCACGCGTTGTTAGTTCACGTCTAGAACAAGAGCGAACCGACACTCTAAAGCTTACAAAACATCATCCACCAAATGACATCAGCAACGAGACGATTGCATGAATGTACGTGAAGCATGGGTAAAGTATAAACTGTCTGAGCCGGTGTACAGCGCGCCTGTCTCTGAGTTAACAAAAGACCAAAAAAAAACAAAACAGCGAGGTATTGCCTAGTTTACAAATGTCCACACAACACGTACAGCGCAAACATTTTGAATGCCTGTTAAATCATTCTTAATTCTTGCTCACATTCTTAGAGAAAAGAAAAGCTTGACGCTTCTCTTCGCAGGCATAGGTAAGTCATTTCCATCTCTCTCTCACTCCATCTATCCATGATCAGTAACACATGCACTTTCCATTCATACCACCTCAGGCTTTATTCTTTCCCCGCTATCAGGGGCGTCAAATCTCGCCAACGATGGAAGGAAATGGAGGAGGAGGAGGAGAGGAGGGGGGAGAAAGAGAAGGCAGAACTTCATAAACTCATCTTCCATTTTGCTGTATAGCTTCGTTCTCCAGAAATTAGGTCATATGCAAATTTTGGTATCAAATTGGTTGGAATTTTTGTCCACTTCTGAAGGCAGTATCGGAATTATGTAGAGGCTTTTAGCCTTAAGAGCATTTTTAAAAAAAAATGACTAATTAGGCCTCGTCATGCTATGGAAATCATTCAGTTCGATCCTGTTTTCTGCAGACTTGATTTATGTGACTTTCGACGTTATATTAAACACAGACAATATACTACCTCCATCGAATCATCAACGCATTCCCCATTCTACCCCCTACTCCAACCCTTTATATAGTTTTCAACGGAAAAATAACAGATACAAACTATAGTGGATAAATAATTGTGAGGGTGGAGACAGGAGGAAAAGTACTGCCATCCACCATTGGGCTTAAACGCCTCTGCCTCATCCCCCAAAAACCAATGTATCTGATCAGTAACATATGCTCCGCCTATTCACACCATCCCCACCTTATGCGTGACCTAATTATCCTTAATTCTATTTTCCTATTTATATGTGCCCCCCGACGATATAGGTAGCGGAAGTGAAATAAGGGCACGCGGCAACTTTCTGGCATTCTGGCTAATGGCAGCACTTGACCTTATCAATCCTCTTCTCAGTTCGCCACGTGCACGAATTAGAAAGCGAACTACGCTAATTTGGCCCCAGAAATCGATGGGAATTGGGGAGGAGAGGGTATGATCAATGGAGCTATGCTTACCTCAAACAGAACATTAAAGTAAAGACAAATAATTAAAAACGCAGTACAACTGCCATGAGTGATAAACCAAATTAGATAATTAGAGAGTGAATTTAGAATGGGTGGTATTAAAAGCAATTTCTGAAGCCGTTTTTGGATAGTTGGTTCTGAGAAGGAAGCATTTCCAGCCGTAGGTTCAGAGCTTTGTACCCTGCTCCATGGTTTCCAGAAATGTCTCGCACGGGAACTTTGCTCCCAGTGGCACTTCTTTCTGAGTGGATTTCCAAATGTTTTGCCATCCACGGTCTTGTGGAGGANGGGGGGGGGGGAGTCCTTCATCCTCAGACCTCCCTTACCCTGCCCTTCGCTTCTCTATGCTCCCGCATAGCTAGCAGTAAGAAATTATTACGGTCCTGATCAAGACAAACGGTCCTGATCAAGACAAGTAAGTTGAAGAAGTCATCACAGTCTGACAGGTACAAATCTACGAAAACATTAACGGTTCTTTTTGCCACGCGCGTCAGACACTGTAGATATCAGAGATGATTCTAGAGATAACTCAGATAAGAGCAAGAATAAGATAAGAGAATGCCAATGTTTCAATATTTATCAGTTTGATTTTGTAAGTTCCTCGCCTACAGTGGCACAATATTTTGAAAATGAAATCATACATCGCTTTTAGAGAAGAATTCTTCTGTGTTATTCATAGGTGTTTTTAACGCAAAACACTGCACTGGTATAATATTTATTTGAACTCTGCACTGGTTGATAGGAGGACAATGATAAATAGTCTCAATAATAAAAAGTCTCATAAATATTCAATAATCTTTAAAAAAACAACACCTGCAAGTTCAAATTTGTGACATCGATGATACCAAGGAAGTATCAAGAATACTAGCAAAATTTCACAGAAGTCATGTTGTTATACAAGAGACTGAATCAAGACTGGACGTAAAAGTTCAAAGAATAATGTATAATGATCACTTCCACTTACGTAGCTCTTGAACGTCACAGAGCTGCATTAAGCACCGGCGTTATGGAAAATGATGCACGATAAAGTTATCATTTTAGCATGACTAAGATTAAACTTTTGGAATGGGAAAGTGGCATCCCTTTTAAACCAGAGAATTCGTTCCTGGATTTGATCATTATTACTGCAAAGTGCATGAATTTGTAAGTGGGCACTTTAATCATCGCGGTTCCCTTCAAAGATCAGGAGTACATATCAGTGCAGTAGTAACAGCGCTCAAAAGCTAAACGTGTCTTAAGAGGTTTACAAACAAGATAGCAAAGATTTACCATAATCTGGATTAATTTTGACGCTTCCAACTCACAGATGCACTGAGCTGTAACATGTGCAAGTAGTGAGAACGACAACAACAGTTGCATTAGCACTGGCAACAGCAGCAACAACATCATACCAACAACAACAGCATAACAACAACAACAACAGCAATACATGATAATAATAAATGCTACTTCCATGACAACAACAACAACAACAACAACAACAACAACAACAACAACAAAAGCAGCAACAGCAGCAGGGGGAACAACAAGATTTAAAAAAAAAATGACTATGATTAAAAATTTTGTAAAAAGTGAAGCCACTGATAAGAAACAAAATATTTAATGTAGAGAAGAAGAAATGAGATTAAAATATCCAGTGCCAAAGTTACCGCCGACGACTCGGTTCGGCTCCCATTTACACATCATTAACCTATAAGCAAACTCGGGATATGAAGCTATTTGACATACCTCTGATAAGATCGCGACGACCGCTTAGGTTTCCGGGAATGTAAGCAAAACCTCTTCTTGCTACGAGGTAGTTAACCCCGAGTCACGGAGATACAAAGAAACGCCATCCCAAATCGCAGATGACAGCGCCCAATCTAGCGGGATGAGTGCGGAAGAAAAAAATTGAGGAGCTTCCTTTACCGTTCCATTAAACGTGTTGTCGAGGATAGTTACAGCTTCATTCTAAACATCAGAAGCTCTTTGAGTTAAAACGGTAAGGTATTGCTAATGACAGCAGCAGCTGGAAGATGAAAATGTTCTTATCGTAACTGATTTTCACGGAGCAGTTGTAAGGGCGAGATATGGTTCAGAGCAGACAGAAATAATTTTGGAGCATATGCAGTGTGCAGTGTGCACAGAAAAGAAAAAATGTGATAACTTAATGCCTCATTTTGAGAACTTTTCTTTCCTTCATTTCATAAAGCTCTGAATGCATTAAGACAACAAAAATATAAATTTTTAATATTGAACGCATTCGACAGAGATGGACTGGGGCATTCACTAGCGTCAGTTACAACGTACTATTCAACTTCTCTTTTACCAAACAAAACATTTAATTTTTGTGCATGCGTTCATGATCTACACTATATAAAATAAAACGTGTTAAGAGTAGGCATGGCTCTTCCCTTATAGATTACAGTGTCTTACCATGGTGCGCACTGCCTTTCTCTGAGTCAGTACACATAGCATGCAAAATTGCGCACCAAAGCGCTAAACAGTGCATTTTTTTTCTGTTGTGGGTGGTGAGCTTGGGAACCCTGTATCTCAAAATGCGTTCCACATATTTCTTTCAAATTTTTTATAGCTAGCAGTTGCACAAGATACAGGTCTTTTCGAGAGCTTTTCATAATGTGTTTGTTGTATATTCTTTAACTGAAATCTTCCCTTACCCAGATTTTTCACTTCAGAACTAGTTTCGATTCCCACTACTTTTGCTTTGTACAATAAGCTTCTTAAAAAGCTCTCTTGCAAACCTGTTCATAACCAAATCTTCCCTCATGCCAAGTTGTTAGCCCCTGGTTTTGAATAATTTGGAGAAAGCTTAATTTTTCTTACTACGTGTTAATATTTCAAGATGGCCGCGACAAAGTGCTAACTTTCTATGAGACGTGTGTGATGTCATGTTTGATGTCACTCTGAATTCATCATTTTGAATATAGGAAAACAGCAAAATATGGCTTAAATGAGCAAAAATCAAATTTTGCCCATTGGATGTGTATGTATACTCTCCTCCCTCCACAATTTAAAACCTATTAAATAGCATTACTTCTTTCTGTCTCTCTCTTCCTTCATCACCAGAAAAAAAAAGAAAAGTGATTTGTCTTGAATATTTTAAGACCAGTAAAACATTTTATTAATTTCATAATACATTTCGTAATACCGAACATTAAATCAGTAAGTCTCGTTTTACCCTGAATTTGATGGAGCGCCTAACATGCAAAAGAATTGGGGCATAATTACATTATCCTTAGATTGTTACTTTATCCTTTACTCCTGAGTCTCACGAAGAGCTTAACAACCATAAATATTGTAATAAGGCTTTACAAAGACAGTGTCCTTAGACTACCATTGTACCCTTTAACCCTGGACTTGATGAGGAATTAAACAGGCTAAGTAAGGTTATACTTACAATATCCTTAATTTATTGTATCCCTGGAAGTCAGATTGCCGAATTACCGTCAAGTTATTGCCCTGCAGGTCTCTGAAATGGAAAAGGGATGACAAAAATTAAATGTCACTTCTTCAGTAAGTTCGGAACACAACAACAACAACATCCAGCATCAACAACAACAACAACAACAAAAATAATAATAATGACAACAGCAATTACGACAACAACGAAAGAAGAAATGCCCACGAAGTGTGTTACATAAAACTTTCCATGAGGACCATAGCAGTGAAGTAAATTACGGACTAAATGAGTAAAATGGCCCCATGAGAAAGCAGCCATAAAAACCCACATCAGAAGCGTCCCCAGGACTGGAAGAAATGCAGACATGGGGAACGGAAGGATCAAAACTACATGTGTCTCGTGTTAATATGGCACCCTGCTACGGTATAATGCTATGCTAAAAGAGAGGAATGATTCAGAAGTGAGATAATCTCTGGTTGTGAAGTTACTACCTCTTCTCCCCCTCCTTTTCAATTCATTCATCTTTAGCAAATAAGTCACTAGAAAGAATGCTGGGTGATAAAGTTCGCAATAAGCGAACGGAACCCCTGTCTCAGGCCTCCGGATTAACGTAAAACTCGGGCATTTTGAACTGAGTGCTTAACCCCATGATTACGCGAGACAGTTTTTGTAATGATATTCAAAACTCCAACAGTTGGGAAACTCAGGTAGGTCGAGTGTATCAGAGCGCTGAAGTCAGGTCTAATTAAGTGTGACTTAATAGCTACGACAAGAAAGCAAACGAAGGCAGCCGCATCTTTAACACGGGTGCAAAATACTCTTGCCAAAACTTTCAGAAAAAAAAAAATCAAACTTTACTCACTCAAGGCAAATATCAGGAATTTCCTATGAACATCCATTCACTGGTCTACCGTTACTCTTTCTTAGTCAGGTGAAAAACTTATGGCAAGAGTATGTTGGCCTTGTAAACGTATAGATCTAAGTGACAGACTTTACAGGTGGAAATACAGAACTGTCACTTCTCAGAAAATAGGTTTCATTGGGATGACGTTATCATAGGTTTTATCGCACTTCTCACTTACTGAGTTATTCTTGAGACAAAACTTGTAACACATTCAGTTTATTTTCTTTCTTCACTCCCTGTTCTTTTAGCAAAATAACAAGTGGAATGGTCTCATCATTTAAAGATGTACCATCCGATCGTTACTGTCTGAGGCAAGCCCGGCTTACAAAACAATGACCGTAGACACTGTCACAGCTCTTATGAATTTTCTTTGTATTTTAACTATCTGACATTTTTGTATTAATTTTTTCTTGAGGCAACATTGGTGGGACAATAAACTAGCGATCTGCAAAAGTTTTATACAGTAAGGCATATTCGGAAGAATAGCTCTCCGATGTGAAGTGTGCAAGTGAATTCAAATTAATGAAGTGTTCCATCATGCATCTCGTCTCCTTTTGTACCGCGGGCGGGACTTTAATTTTTTTTCCTTACTTATTCTCCAACATTACGGCGGGTACACTACTTCAGCTTGTAAAGGCTATCATTATCATCGCATCCTAGCCACGCAACAATGTAGCGCTGGGTGGGCTAACAGCAAAGCAGAGCTGGATGGTCTTGGAAAATGGAAGAGAGTCCACGAGCTGCATCTCTAAACTTGATGGGGAGGTAAGGCCCCTATTATATAGATATATAGTTATTTCAATCACAGCCAAACTCTATCTCCTTTATATTGCAGCCTGAACTTTAGCACATTGCTTCATTGTGTCGTCAAGATGAAATTTACCACCACTTCTGTATTTGTGGCAAAGGAAGCTTTCAAGGAAATATTTACTTTGTTCGGTTAAATTTTGAGAAGAAACTACACAAAGCATGTACACTGTGAACACAAGTTTGAGAGTTAACATTTCTTATGTCTTTTTGCTCCGTAGAACATGTTCTATAACGGTGTCGAAATGAATGAACAAGTCAGGTTGAATGAACTGTTTGTTTTATAGACATGAGTGGCAGGAGTGTCATAATCTGGAGGTTTACCCTGCCCTTCATTACTGTAAATACTAACTACTGCTTATGCCTAAAGGCAGTGCTTTTATAATACTGTGCTGCCAAGATTAGCTTGACCATCACGGACGGGGGTGGGGTGGTGAAGGCATATCCATACGTCCTTGCTTCTAATAATACCATTTTTTTTTCTTGTAGTGACATTGTTCTTTTCCATTGCCAAAGCGTGGATTTCATTGCGATTACCACTGATAGACATGGTCTATATCAATGTACCATACAGTAACACGGCGCAGTTACGTCACTCACACTAGCAACGAGTGGTCTCTCCTACCGGCGGTATGCTTTTGATCAATGGCGGCATGCTCTTTGCTCAATGAAGGCATAATTATGATGCATTTTTAATTTCTGCTACATTCTTGCTTTTCTTGTCTCTCAAGCACCATGGTGTTGGCCAGACTGTATTAATATCGGATATGGGGTGAAATGCTTACAAAGCATCCTGTAGACCGAGATTGTCAAATCCACTCTTTCTAAGGATTATCGGTGTATGAGTTTCTCTTGCACATACCCAATGAGAAACAGGAAACAAAAGAGTAAAACTTAGATCTAGATCCGAAAATTTAGGATGCGTGTAAAAGCAGATGGACAAATATTTGGAACAAAATTTAGAAATACATAAAGCGCGTTGCAATGAGGTATGTACAGTATATTTCCATGGTCACGTGTTTAGGTAAATACATTACCATAACTGCGCCAGCGTTGCACACCAAGGCAGGTTCAATGTTAACTGATTGAAAAGAAAATGGGATTTCAGGTCAGTTTGCCTTAAACATATCCTGATGTGCATATCTGGTGCAGCTATCTTTGAATTTGACATATAAGATCGCACGCCAGAGCTCAAAACGGTGCAAATTTTATGGTGATGTATTACTTTAGGCACGCAACCAAAGCGGTCCAAACCCGGAAACGGTGAATAAACCTCGTAGATCTGTTTTTCTTTTTACCCCAGTATCTCATACATTACGATGCTGTCGTGGGTTGACTAAGATGTCCGTCAAAATTTTTCCGAAATGTTACAGAGGAAATCAAATGGTTAAAATGTTGAGTGTAGTTTAGCTTGAACATCTCTTGAAGCCGGCCCCTACCCACGCACACACATGGACAGCAGGGCACGAAAAATAAATGAAAAGATTCTTGGCAAGAAAAACTAAAGTTAAAAAAAGACTATGTATTTAAAATCAATAACTTCAACAAGTAGTGGGAAACGGGCATGAAATTGCGGGACCGTTAACGGATATTATTATAATCTTTTTTATAATATTGGTCTTTCCAAAAAAAAAGCACGAAAACCGTTCCTCGTGGGAGCCAGGCAAAGCTTTCTGGAACAGGCCTTTTTTTTCACTTTCTAATCACAGAACTTATTTACCAATAGTTATAAGCATTATTCAGTCATCCACACTTTTGTGCCTCGCTCTGAAGCCATTAAAAATACTTAAAGGTGATTGTTGTAAGTTTCAGTGACTTAAGAGCTGTACATTTGTCACCGTCAAAAGAAAAACAATGTGCAAATGTGACGTACCGGAGGCAGTATACAACACGCTCACCTGGTATGCTATTGTCAAAACAAGTGAATTGATCTTTTAGCTGTGACATAAGAAGTATATAAGTTAGCTATTCAAGTTCTGCGGCTCCAACAGACAACACCCAGTTGCTAACATGTGCTTAATTCTAACTACATACAACTAAAATTATTGAAGCTATTAATCTCGTGCTATTTGAATTTTTTTTTTCCTTTGGCCGTCTGATCTATTGTTGAAAAACGATATGCCCCCTCCCTCCTTCCCGCCCCTCCTCTCTCTCACACAGGCAAACGCACACACATATATATACACAGATACAGACGCAGATACACACACATACACACACACACACACACACACACACACACACACACACNACACACACACACACACATACAATCAAAACGCGCGTCAGCGCACACTTAAACACCTACACACAATTCACCAAACCTCTTTACACTCAGTTACGAGCACTGTTAGTTCAATCTCGTAGATAAAAGACATGCAAGAACACCCTTGAAATTCCTTTCCCCCCAACCCAGGCTAAGCTCTACAATAGAGATAGCAAAGCCATAAATCCCGCCTGGTTTTCACTTGTTTGGCTGCACTGCAAGGTAAACGTAATGTTCTGTGAAGACTTCACAATAGAAACGCATGAGGCAAATGGCTTGCCAGGCTTCTGCACCTACCCTATATTTGCTCTTAAAAGCTTTTGTGCATAAGGGAGGGCGGACAAGGTAGCAAGTAAAGGCGTGTAGGGTTTGCTTCTGTCTGGGTTGAGAAAGGAAATGAAGTCGAAATGATCTACGCTGAAGATTATAAACCTACCCAACCACCCATGATCACAAGAAACCTTTCATATGCGTGATGACAGCCTTCAAGAGTCTGTAGTCTTCTTTCTTTTGTTTCCATTCTGTTGTTAAAAGCATACTGTATTAGTGTATAATCATTGTGATGGAGTTGAAAAAAAGATTTGAGATGATGAATCATAGGCTTTGAGACACCTATTTATTGTTTATTCTAAATCATTTTTTCCGTCTGTCCATCCATTCATCCATTCATCCATCCATCCATCCATCCATCCATCCATCCATCCATGTATTCACTCTCACTCACTCACTCACTCACTCTCACTCACTCACTCACTCACTCACTCACTCACTCACCCATCCATCCATCCATCCATCCTTCGGCTCACTAATTACCCTCCTCTAAAATTTTAACGAAAGGCCAACATTTTAAACGGTTGCATGTTTCTTCCCTCATTTATACACAGAGCCTTCTCCATGAGCAAACCTTCCATCAAACACCTTCACAAGCCAAAAACGCCATAAGACGCCCGCCCTCCCCTTTCTCTTCCGGCTCACGTTCAGGTGGGTAGCCCATATCCCCCGTGGCCGTTAATCCAACTGCCGCCCGAATGTCTGGTAACCGTTAAATCAGTAGCCTAATTTTTTTCCCATAGGGATTAACCCTTGTTTGCTGTTTCCGTTAACCCATGTTTGCCGTATCATCCCCAGGCTAGTTTGCAAGTGGTCTGGGAGGTGGCCGCGCTAACCAGCTCGATGTAACGGTTCTTGTTAGTTGGTAGTGATGGGCGTTAAAGTAGAGGACAGATACTCGAACATTACACACTCGACATAACGTACAATGATATTCGCTATTTTCGAAGACGGAAAGCTTAAAACGAAGACAGCCGTGGACTTCGACAGGATAGGATGGTGTGACTCTGATCTTTTGAAGTGAGACAAACAAATTACCACTTGTCTCAAAACCATATGCTTTGTTAATAATTAGTTGAGTGAAGCCGTGGCTCTGAGACATGATGGTGAGCTGCTGGTGCTGGTCCCACCTCAATAAAGGCGCGGACCAATCAGACACAGTATGAAGACCATTCATGGAGTGTTCCAGGATGAAGATCGACTGTCCAGCTAACCAGACTTCTTCCATTCATGTGTTGCTTTTGTTATTCATCCAACCATCCTTCGTTCAGAAAACTATATTGAGGCTATCCTTATGATCCAACACTAACTCTATGCAAGCCACACGTTGCTGAGTTCAATACAAGAATCGCCTGATAGTACCGTGGTTTCTGTTGTATTAGGCTTGGTGACTTGATGTCTGGGTCGATATGAGAGCGCCGGTGACAACCCCTCACTTCGTCCACTTCAGCAAATACGTGTAGTCTGATTGGAACTATTGTTAACGACAAAACTCAATCAAAAAAGCAATACTGTCAGTAATTTTTTGCCTCTTTCTTTTTATTTAATTTTTAATTAAAGAAAAGCTTGGGGGGAAAAATGGAATTTCTTGGACGAACTCATACTGCCTTCCGAATGGGGCAACCGCTCGAGAATACAGTAAATACCATCAAGAAGCAAGATATATGGTAAGAACACGATAATGGATAAAAATTTTTGTTCGTACCATTCGAATCCCGAGCATTTATTTAAATACTCAGATATCTTAGCCGAATCCACCCATCCCCGTTAGTCGGTAAACTCTCACCACTACATGTTGTTTGTATCAAATAGTGGCGATTACCTATATCAACATGGACAGGGTTGGTGAAACGCTGATTTGGATCTCCGATATTTGCTCTCCTATTCAAGCTGCTTGCTCCTTTACCTACGTATAGGCACCTAGGCGTGAGCAATACATCAAACATATGGGCACTTAGCTTCCACTCTGAGCAACGACAAGTACGGATTACGTTTGATCAAACCGAATGATACCCCGCCGTGAATTTGAAATTTGCCGATAGTATCACTTGGGACGAAACAAAAGAGTGCACCGGAAACCTGGGTTTTCATGTAAAGCTTGAGGCGCAAATGTTGAAACCTAGCATGGGCACTACCGTCATTACCAGCGGCAGCGTTAATATTTCAGATTATTTTCCATTGTAACAATCGTTACAGAATATGGATGGGTGTATAAAGCTACCACTGGAAACCATGCAATTCACATTATGTTACGGAATGGATTTCAGGGATTGCATTATGTATCTTCTATGCTTGTGTCTCCGCCAGGCTCTGAGTTCTCGTCACCGTATGGAAGTCCTTACTCTGGACTCTGTATCTTAGGATGGCAAGAACGGGGACAACCAACATATAATTATTATCACCATCGCCTTGACGACAACAACATGCAGAGATTTACAGCAGCAATCGCAACAGCAGCATCACACCATCGAAAACAAACTAATGTACCATCATCGGCATTGGCGGTGCATGCAAATCATTAAGTAATACACCGCCAAAGCTAATCCTGTTGTCACAGACGAAACAATAACAACATTATACATTCGTTTGTTGGAAGGCTGCCTACATCAGTTCATAAAATACTCGTGCATGTTTCACAGACGAGCATGTCCCTCCTTTTTGGACGTACGAGGAAGCTTTCAAGAGTAAAGCAAAGATACGGACACATAATATTATAAGACAACACGACATCCATTACAGGTAAAATGAAGGCATGGCATTAAATTAATTTGTAAGACAAAGACAGCAAAGCACGCAATGTATGTTGAAAATGCTTCAGTCTATAAAACTAAGAACAGCAGTGGCATTATCCCCAACAACCACGGTCATAACGGAAGCAAGGGGTAACGAATGTAGGCTAGAATATAGAAAAAGAAAAGACGAAGAAGAAGAAGAAGAAGAAGAAGAAGAAGAAGAAGAAGAAGAAGAAGAAAAGACGAAGACGAAGAAGAAGAAGAAGAAGAGGAAGAAGGGAAAAGACAAAATAAATGAAAATGGTGAAAGGGAAGAGGAAAGAGGAGAAGCGGAGATAACTGAGAAAGACATGAAGTAAAAAAAGATGGGACCTGAAGGAGTGAATAGAAAGCAAAACATAAAATAGAGAAAAAAAATATGATAACGAAAATGCATAGGATGATGGAGTAACATTTGGACGATAACATCAAACAAAAGTCAGGAGGGAATCGTCAGCACCATCTTGTACACGAGGGCATCGTCAGGAACACTAAACAGAAGTCATGAGGGCATCGTCAGCAACACCATGTATAAAAGTGAGGAGGACATCGTCAATAACACCATGTACAAAAGTGAGGAGGACATCGTCAGCAACATTCAACAGAAGTTATGGAGGCATCGTCAGCAAATCTACCACACACGTCAGGAAACAGAACCAACCCCAGCTTCTACGACCGGCAAACAAGAAACAGGACAAACAAACCAAAAGAAAAAAAAAGCACCTGAAGTCGTTATCACGTTATCAACCACAAACAAGAGAGCCACTTAAAAAATCTCCCATCCTTTTGGACTCCCTAGTTCTCCTTCTATTCTCAGCAGCCTGGGAGAGCACCCGTGGCGATTAACGAGGAAAGAACGAGGGACGAAATAGGGACATCATCATCATCATCAATGCCTTTCACCCCTAGCAGGGTATAGGCCACGTACAAGCGAATTCCATCTTTCCCTGTCTTGGGCCATCTTTCCAAGCTCGTTCCAAGTGAGC
>JAWQUT010000001.1:4275065-4285316 GCA_033807755.1 Ellobium chinense
CCTACTCCATACTTTCAGCACCTGTGATTACATTCTGAACTTCCGCTTAATCTCAGGTTTCCCCCAAATTGGGCGCCCTCGACCGAAACATTCACTCCTGATTTAGTGATAAGGTCACTTAAAAAGTCCTTCAGATAAGTGAAGGGACCTGGTTCCTCGAACCATCGAGTAGGCCACTTTGGTATTTGAAAGCTGTATTCTTCCTCCCCGACCTACAAGTGTAGCGCACCATAGTACCGACTCTGACAGAACACAGTATGAAGATAGTAAATCTTCTTTGTGAAGAGCCAAACTTGTATCAATGAAAATAGAAATCAGTGAAAGCCACCTTGGTCTGAAAAAAAAAAAGACCAGAGCAACCCTTCAGTTTTGATGCATAAACTGGGCGAAGTTGTGAACAGATCAAAAACTAAATTAAAACACGGAGAGTTTTAGACAAGACCTTCATTAAATTCCGAAAAGGCTACAAATTACCTTCCCGGATGCGGATGCAAAAAAAAAAACAAACCCAAAAAAAACCGGCAAGAGATGGAATGGTGGATGTTGGTAAGAGGCTTCGCTCTTCATAATTTTTATATTAATTTTCGTAACACGGCAGACAAGAATATTGTGTACAGTCTGGTTTTCACACTAGATCTGTATACATCAAGCTACAATGAATAAATTTTGGGTTTTCCCAGATGTGATAATATAATAAATATACAGTAATTTTAGCGTAGCGTCCTTGTCTTACTCGTTAACCTGGGAGGGGCTCTACGGCAGAATGCAGTATCTCCTCTTCTCTAAATATTTCTGTTATTCCATGCTGAAGCTCGTTCTGCAGATTTCAATTAATTTTAACCGATTTTTATTTTATAGAGACAGTCTTGTGCAGATTTAGACATGTTTATAAGGTCCACATCCATCTTCCTCGGATGTAATGTAAATATTGCGTAAAACTTGGCCTAAAGCCGTTTTCACAGGCCATTCCGGAATGTTTAACCGAACCCGTGCTCACACACAAAGATTCTCAAGGCGTCCCTAAATTTTCGCATAGCTTGTCGCTGTGAGTAAACTAATGCGGACAGTGCATTTTATCAACAGCAGTTCCTTCATGAATTGTATTGAAACACGTCATGGCTCTCGACATGCTAGCAAGATCTCTTAATCTCTTGGTAGAGCTAAGAGTGTTAGAATTCCTGTGTATGTTCCTTACTATTCTAGTCATCAGCTATCAGTGTATATATATTTTTGTGTGTACATTAGTCTGAGTGTGCATGTGTGGAGTGTGCCTGTGTTTATTTTTTTTGTGTGTGTGTATGTGTATGTATGTATGTATGTATGTGTGTGCCTGTGCGTATGTGTGTGTGTGTGTGTGTGTGTGTGTGTGTGTGTGTGTGTGTGTGTGTGTGGTGTGTGTGTGTGTGTGTGTGTGTGTGTGTGTGTGTGCTCGTGGTGTATAGCATGTGAATGTTTCTGTATGTATGTGTGTGTGTGCGTATGTGTGTTTGTATGTGTATGTGTAAGTGCGTGTGTGTGTGTGCTGTGTGTGCGCCTGTATGTGTGTATATATATATATCTATATATCTATATATATCTCTGTGTGTGTGTGTGTGTGTGTGTGTGTGTGTGTGTGTGTGTGTGTGTGTGTGTGTGTGTGTGTGTGTGTGTGTGTGTGTGTGTGTGTGTGTGNTCCGACGGTAGACAATGAAAGGAAGTCTTGAGAATTTACAGCCCACAGAGTTTATGTTCGGTCAAGTGCTCTCTACTACCCGAGGAACCATAGGTTTGGTGATAGAGGTAGATAGAACGGTTCCAGTTTACAGGTTGCGTGTCTTTCACTCCTCCAGGCCTATACTGCCCATAAAAAAGGCTAGAATCTATCAGATTCTAATTTTCTTCTTTGAAGACCTGGCTGGATCTTCGGCTGTGACTGAAATGCACACATAAGTGAAACAGAACACATATGTGTGATTCTCAATTGGATATTTTCTTCTTTAATAACTGTATATATTCTCTTCTTTATCATTGTCTTTCTCTGTTGAAAAATTTTGCTTTTTTTTTTTTTTCCAAAACAAATTTGGCGTGAAAGTATTTAAAATGATCTACTTTTCTTCTTGTAAACCCAAATACACGTGTACCTATATCGTGTATTTTAAAAGTCGTTACCATATGACATAAATAGTGATAGTATATCACACGCCTATAACTATGCACAACGACCGCTACACGCCCTTCTCACACCTTTATGTTCCAAGACACATATGAAACCAAAAAAAAAAGGGAGGAGGAAAAACAGTGCTAACAATTATGAGGCTATTAAATTTTGCATCCAGGCAATACCTAAGCATGTGACCTCAACCTTAACATGAGTTTTGCAGGCCTGATCACCCAGTAACTTTCTCAACTCCTCGGGAGGCATGCATAGCAGTTAGGCTGCCTTCATGGTGCTGATGGCAAACACTCGCCGACAATCTGTTTATTCTGGCCAGGATTCCAGATCCTCATTCTACGCAAATGCATGAGATTCTATAATACTTATCTCTCACGTCTTTTCATGCCAGCAGCCTCCCCCCCCCCCCCCCCCCCCCCCCCCCCCCCCCCCCCCCCCCCCCCCCCCCCCCCCCCCCCCCCCCCCCCCCCCCCCCCCCCCCCCCCCCCCCCCCCCCCCNGTCCTCTCCCCGTATTCTTGTATCACATCCTGAACTGGCTTATACACGTTTGCCTTTCGACCGAAATCTGTAATCTGTAGCATTTGGCTGCAGTAGATCATCTAGCTGGGATACGGATAGGCTTAGTGGTTAGGTACAGCTGTTACCCACTGACACAATCACGCAGCAGAATGTCCATGTATCCACTAAATCACACCTCTACAGGAGCTAGGAAACAACGTGTGACCGCAGGGTGACTACGTGAACTTAACTTCGAAATATCGACGTCGAACTCTGCTTTAAATTAAAGCCTTAGCACCGTCCATTTGCGGGTATCTCGAACAGTCATCGACAGTTTGGAACACTGGGGAAGGAGGAGAAGGACGAAAGTAATCGAATGGACAGTTCCGAGTATGTCCGTGTATCATTAATCACGAACAGTTATAACGTTAGTACTTGATAGGCCCACTGCATTAAATTGTCATGTGCAATTGAAGAGCATTTTTCCGAAAGCCCGGTACACGGACTTTGGCTGAAAAATAAGTTAATAGCGTGCTAAGAGATGCATTTTGTGTTAATTCATCCAAAACTAATTTCAGCTCGAAATCGGAATTCCTTCATGAGTTATGCCATGTAACGGTAAATAAAAACATAGGTGAAGAGCAAATGATCACGTCTTGTTATATCCTTTTATTTCAAAAGCATTCAGAGTTCACATCCCTAGTTTCGAAAGATGCCCTCTGTTTGGATGACATTGTACAGACAGACACTAAACTGTGGTCTGAAGCTTTAGGAAAAGCATTTCCCCTTCCCAGTAGTTGTAATGCAGATATCACGGTGCGCAGCCTATTACTGTAAGTGCATAGGAGTTTCTGTACAAAACTGCACACCAAACTGCTAAACGGTGCATTTCTCTCTCTTAAGGGTGATGATCTTAGGACAGCTGTCATTTGCAACAGCATTCAGATTTCACCTGCCTTTAAACATGATACTATAAAGGCTTTCTGTAAGTTCCGTCTAGACACAAAGTTACCCCAATATACCGTGTGTTGCTAGTTTCTCATAATTCTGTCTCAAGATTCTGGACAATCTTCATGACAGCAGCTTGAAGAGCTCAGAAATAACAGAGTTATCTGCCACTGTTGACACAAGGGGGCGAAAGCCTGTAATCTCCAGCCATACACGCAGTCTTGGGAGTAAAATAGCTACACTCTAACCCAGCACGCCTATTGCTTTCACAGACAGTTAGGATGCGAAGAAAACGATCAAAATCATCACGCTTCGCAAGGGATATTAATATCATGTTCGGTATATTGCAAATAAATAACTTCAAACAAATTTCGGCGAATTTTTTATCTAAAAACTTATCCCGCTAAAAGATACCTAACATGGCCGATATACTGAAATGTATGTGTGTGTGTGTGTGTGTGTGTGTGTGTGTGTGTGTGTGTGTGTGTGTGTGTATTTTCAAATCTTACGCGTAAGTTATACCTGATTTAAAGCCAGAGAACGCAGTGCGACCGTTAAACTGTTTAAAAACTAGTCTATATGAATGAAAATGCTTCACCCCTGAATGCCGCTTTAAACCAGTTAAAAGCCATGCACAAAAGATACAGAGAAAATAAACATCACACAAATATACTATCAGCCATACATCAACTGGAGTGATTATAGCTTGTGAATGACGCATAAATATTATTACAACTGTCAAGAAACTCTAAGCTACGAAAAAAAATCATGAAAACATAACGTCTTTTAAACACACCAGCATTTGTTTCACATGGATTCCTGTATCCTCATCTTTGATGAATCACCCTATGCAGTGAATTTGCCAACTCCTCTCTCTTCTGGAGTCATTGTGACCTGTTAAATACACGTATTAGGACACACTCCGGATAAACGAAACGCCTTATTTTGGGCTGTACTTAACATGCTCAAAATATCATGGATAGTAGAAAAAAAAAAAAAAAGCACAGGTCTTGAAAGAAGCCAATCATGAAAGGAAAATATCCACAGCCGCCAGCAGTGAGGGTAAGTCAAGCAAAATTCATCGGACATGTAACGAGAAAACAGTGGTTAGAATATTTAATAACAATTGGGAAACTGAACGATTAACGATAAAGAGGAAGACAAAAGGAGAGATTTCTAGATAGACTGGCAAGTTGGACGGGGAGAAAAAGCAATGGTGAAATGCTGAGGTGGACAGCAGACAGACAGAAGTTGAGGTCCATGATCCCCTTCGTCAGTTGGCATGGTACTTGAAAGGGAAGAAGCAGAAGAAGAAGAAGAAGAAGGATGCCAGTGGTTAAGCAACTGGTGTCCCAACTGGTCAACAAATATTTAATCGGTCAAAACCCAAATGTAGCGTGCATTACTATTTACACCTAGCTAAATGCTGGTTATGAGATTGTGGGAGAAAATCATTAGAGGCATGACGAAAGTCACATTATAAGAGGCAGTGCTGAAGTAGAGCCGAAATAGAGTTAAAGGTGAAAGAAGTTTCGTGTGGCGTGGGTGAAGTCAACTTCAGCCTTTGTCTTCGCAGGAATCGTGGACAAAGGCAACAACAACAAGCACTTGCTCCTGCTGTCGCATAATCACAAAGAGTGTGCCCAGATTTAGCTCTGCGGCTCCTCCATCTCCCCCGCACAAAGCATATACCGCTGCACACACACACACACACACACACACACACACACACACACACACACACACACACACACACACACACACACACACACACACAAATGCAACCTCTCAGTCTCTTTTTTTTTCTATACATTCACCCAGACACCCACATACATAGCTGAAAGGCCACGGTTCAGACTTGTAGCTATACCAAGCACTGTCTCTGAGTTCCAAGACCGCCAAGGCGCGAACAGTTAGCTTTCAGTGCTGTCTTTGTTCGTATCCTGGGTTCTCATTTGTATCACTCAGCATTCTCCCATTCTCCCAGAACAAAACGGAAGTCACACAACAGGAACATTATTATGCGGTCTAGACTAGGTAGGCCTACGGACGCACTTGGCTTGCATCAGGTCGCAAGTTTACAAGGAAGACATCTTAAGTCTTAAGCACTCGCTTCCTTTTTAATCAAATGTTTCCACATCCCCTGCCTGACTTCAAAATAAACCTGCAAGAATGTTTCTATGAGAGTCAGTATAAGAATAGTTGAAGAAACCGTAAAGAGTAAGGGGTCTTTGATTATCTCTCTTTAAAATTGGAAAAAAAAGATCGATTTAAAATCTAAATCTTGAGTTAAAATACATTCAAAGTCTATTTTAATCACATGTCAGTCCTAAAATGGTGGAAGAAATCGCACAGGGTATAATAATATTTCTCATTGACATTAAAAATCCATTCATTTTAATCATGAATCAGTCTACAAAAAGTAGAAAAAAATCTAACAGAATAAATTCAGTTAATTCTCGTTTAAATTTAAAATCTTTTTTTTTTTAAACACGTAACTTCATCCACAAAATAGTGAAAGAAATCATACAGGATACAACTAATTATTTATCGCTCAAATGTAACATCTGTTTATTTTTATTCATATGAATCATTTATTTTACAAAGGATGAAAACAAAAACCGCATAAGATATATATAACAAGTATTTCTCGCTCAAATTTATTTATTTTTTTAAAATCAGGTAACTCAGTCTATAAAATAATGAAAGAAATTGTTCAGGATATAACCAATTATTTGGAGTTAACATTTTATTCATTTCTTTTTTTATTCATGTAACTCAGTCTACAAAATAGTGAAAGAAATCGCACAGGATACAACCAATTATTTCGCGTTCACATTTAAAATGTATTTGTCATTACCATATTCCAGTATTACATGCACTGTCATTAATCATCTCTATTTTAGGATGTTCTTGCTTATCATCATAATACGCACACCACTCCTCTCCCCATACTTTCCTGTTATGTATCATTTTTCACTTGCTTAACCGCCCAGGTGTCTTAACCAGCATGCACAAGA
The DNA here is from genome assembly GCA_033807755.1 of Ellobium chinense. Classification (NCBI taxonomy): domain Eukaryota; kingdom Metazoa; phylum Mollusca; class Gastropoda; order Ellobiida; family Ellobiidae; genus Ellobium; species Ellobium chinense. The sequence continues at coordinate 4,281,685 of JAWQUT010000001.1, forward strand.
CGCGCACACGTACGCCAAGACAGCGCAGGTTTCTACATTGGCCGTGAGCGCACCCAGGTACTCACGATAAGGAAAACACACACAGGCACGCACGCACGCGCTCGCATATGGGATCCTTACAACTCAAACATAGGTAATCACCGTAATGGTTTACGCACGTGCGAAATTTTAGGGGTGCCTTGGGTATCTTTGTGTGTGAGCATGGGGCTCGGTAAAAACATTCCTGAATGGCCCGTAAAAACGATGTTATATTTTACGCAATTTACATAATTCCGAGCAAGATGGATATGGATCTCATAAACATATCTATCTCTGCGCGAGACCTTTTCTACAAATACAAAAACCAGGTGGGATTAACCGAAAACTCCAGGACGAGTATAAGCATGAAAATAACATAAATATTTAGGGAAGGCATCTTCAAAGGCGTTGCATGTATGCAATATTCCGTCACGTGGTTAGTGCAACTCTGTCCCGATTATTGGCATTGATGTAGCCTCGTGGTAGGAATAAACGGTGCATAATCAAAGGTGCACTTGAGTTGAATCAAAGGGCAAAGACATTGCTTCTCTTCCGAGAGTGACGCAACTGACTACTGCAATACACGTGGTTTATTATCGCCTAATACATGCACAGAATTATCGTTAACCGCAAAGAAACAACCGAGGAGGAAGTTTTCAACATTTGCTAATTTTGGTGGATTCGCAGGCTGTGCTTTCAACATTTGCAAACTTTGTGGATTTCCAAGCTGTTTTCAACATTTCAAATTGTATGGGTTACTACGTTGTGTTTTCAGTATTTACTATTTTTGTGGACTCCCATGGAGTATTTTCAACACGTTCAAACTGTGTGGGTTCCCATGCTGTGTTCTTAACATTTACAATTTTTGTGGACTCCCATGGAGTATTTTTAAAATTTGCAAATTCTGTCGATTGCCATTTCATAATTTTATTTTTGGGTTAAAAAAAAAAAAGTCTGTGGCGCTGACTCTTTGGCAGTGAGATCAAAGAGTGTTTTTAACATTATAAGGAAGGACGGTCCTAGCAGTAAATTACGGGCATAAGTCTTTCTGTGAACATCTGCAGTCGCAAACGTCTAGGCAGTTTTGTTGAAAACAAGGCATATTATTATACCAGAGTAGGACAACGGCTGTGTAACAAAATTTCGACTTCCGTTGTTACAACAGAATCAACAAACTGTACATCAGGGGAGTGCTAAACTCCACACAGAAAGAGTCAGATTTTATCACAAAGGAATTTACCACTTGGAACAGCCTACTGGTACTATTACTGTTACCAGCGGGGAGATGGGATGAGCCTCGAGGATGAGCAAGGGCCCTGCACTGTTGTTCTTGCAGTCTCAGGTATGATGTACCGCTGTATACTCGTCAGGCACGTCGATGAACTGCCCCAAGAGAGAAGATAAAGGACATTCTTCAAGACTGATTACACCTGCAGGAAGCAAAGGTGCTTAACGGCTCAATCTTATCTTGGAAAGACTGTCTTAAAGGCTATACACATGCCACCGATGGTCTTCTACCTTCCTCCAAATTCAGTTCAGCACAAACAAACAAATAAACAAACAAATAAACAAACAAGGTATGCACACTAAAGTTCGCATGTATCTAGCAAGGTACGCGCTAAACTTCGTTGATACCAACACAAGGCAGTGTTCGATGCTGCTTGATGTGCAGTGCTGTGAAGCGGTGTGCAGACAGGTGCAATTTGCCCCTCAAACCTTCAGCAAATAACGGAATACCAGTCAATAATTTCATCCTGATGACAAACTTTCGATGCACGCATAAAACGAGTAAATTTCTAGCCGCATACAAGCCGGCCCATGCACCAAGAGTTTGTTTACAAAATGATCGCAAAGAATGTTAGATGAAATCGCCTCGGACAGCAATATTCTTGCACCCGCGTAAAACATTCTCACTGGAAGAAATTCACGACAAATTTATGAGCTTAACTGAATGAGATTCGTCGCAAGTCTGTGTAAACCACCCCATGGAATGCGCACTGAGAGACGTGAAACTGATAACATGGGTAGATTACGCACCGCTAGATTTAATGAAGAAATACAACGGAGTCGACAAAATGACGGGCGCAGGAGATTCAGTGAAAAGATTTATGGAATAGACTTCGTCTATTACTACTGCTTCCGTCATTGTTGAACAGGGAATGATTCAAAGCCAATAACGGGATGATGGTTTATGGCTCTGGCCGTCATCAGGACCGTAGCTTAGGGAAGCTGGCTGTGGAAAAGCAATACAGGAAGATGTCTGTGAGTTAGGGGGCTCAGGGTTGCGGTTGCCGGTTGCTACGAAACTGGCGGTAACTCTTAGCCCCTTCCACTTCCACCCTATACTCAAGGTGTAAAGACAACAACAACAACAACAACGACAACAGCAGCAGCAGCAGCAGCAGCAGCAGCAGCAGCAGCAGCAGGCAGCAGCAGCAGCAGCAGCAGCAGCAGCAGCAGCAGCAGAGCAGCAGCAACAACAACAACAACAACAAAAAGAAGCCTGATTGCTATGACAGTGCTGGATGTTAAATTTGAGATATGCGTAGTTCGAAGCTATGTCAAACATGTTTTATCTCAAGTACTACATAAATAAAGTTCAAACGGTTTTCAGTGAACTCAATAATAAATCGACGTCGTATCATGGCAACTCGCTTCATCAAAATTATTGCTTTATCGCACCGCCCTTCTGAAAGCATTCTATAAATGTCACAAATAAACTGCGCCTCTTAATCACTTTTGCAGCACTGTCGCAATCTTTTTCTCATGCTCATTTAGAGCTACAGTTTTCGGAATGGATATTACACAACCATGCTAACGATGTGTGTTTCATTCACACACGTTAAACCAATGCACTCAACTATCTTTGCGTGCCTCAGTCTGTGTCTTTCTTGGCTTCTCTTTCTCTCTCTTTTGTTCTTTCTATCCCTCTCTCTCTCTCTGACGCTTTCTCCATCCCCTTCTCTCTCTCTCTCTCTCCCTCCCTCTTTTTCCAGTACCTTTATTGTACCTTTCTCAGCAACATGATAATCAAAAGACTGCTCTAAAACCGCACTGGAAAAAGTCGTGGATGCAGCAGCTATCACATATCTATCTACGAAAACATTCTGTAAGGCTATAATACAGGAGCAAGAGGGCACATGGCAATGATTCTAACCGCCTCGTTGAACTAAGGGAAAAAGCAAGAACGCGTGTGGAGAAGATAAGGCTCGGTTGAGGCAAGAGATCAAACATGTACCAAACTTATGGGAGATCGATTACCCCGTGTGTATACCAAGCAGTTTATCTATATAGTGTTAGCCACGCTGCTGCACCTTGATCTGTATGTCATTGCTCGGGTGGATCCGTGATAACTGTGTGGTGGCTGATAATAATAGGCTTGACGAAAGGAACAGTGCAGAGCGGTTAAGAAACCTGCGTCTATGAAGTAAGTGGTTTGGGTGACTGTGAGAAATATTGGTAGGAGGGCTACATGAAGTCTTTAGATGAAAATAATATGTGTGCAGGTACTATCTAATATGCATTTGTTTGAGAAGAGCAATAGAGGTACAAGAGGAAGAGCGAGAGAGGGAGAGAGAGAGAGAGAGAGAGAGAGAGAGAGAGAGAGAGAGAGA
>JAWQUT010000001.1:4291092-4304206 GCA_033807755.1 Ellobium chinense
GGGGGGGTCGAGGCGGAGGCATAGCACAGAGGTCCCTACAGAGTGAGCATGTCCAACGAGAAATTGACAAAATCAGAATCTTGTATCGTTCGCCTGAGAGCTTTTTCTTTAACCCTGTACGAAAAGGACTGCAGAGATATGGCACTGAGTTACATATATTACGTCCCAAGGAAACCATAGCCTGTTTTAATATTGCATTTCTTCAACACTGCGGTGACATGAAATAAACACAGTTCTGACCTCTTCCGCACAAAGGTCAGTAATCAACTTCCTTCCAGTATTTACTCTCAATGAGCCTTATTTAGAGAGCTGCACACTGCAAGATCAAAGGTTCCCACAAAAGTTGGGCATGCGCAGAGGCTGTTTATAAAACAGCTGTCATGACCATGCAAGACGCATTGCTCTGGCTCAGTGTTGCCACTAGCAGAGATTTTCCCCTAAGGTAAGGTAAAATGGCTTTACGAAAAGCCATTATCCTTTATTTAGGGGAAGAAAAAAAAACAAACATCGCCTTTTGTAAACTGTTGGGAAAAATCGTGAAACGTGGGTAAAAATGAGTAAATTACCAGGTTTTCTTCTTTCGTTAACAGTAACACGTTAAACGTTTCTCTTTATCAATTTTGCTTCAAAGGAAAAAAAAGGTAGGGATAAAGTCACTCTTGTTCTAGAGGAAGAGCACATGACCACAGTGGCAACCCTACTATGGTTAGATAAGGAAGGATGAACATGATGCCTGTCGAGGATTGACAGACTCCATCAGTTCATACATCACGGCAAAAGGTCTGCCCGGACATGCCAACTCTGGCGCAGTTAGAAAAAGCAGTAAGTGGGAACGTTCATGGAATCGAGAATAGATAACTAGCTCTGGCTTTACTAAATAAATTTATCTATCAGGAAAGTGTCTTAGACAAATACGATCTTACATAAGGTCCCAAGCACAGTAAACTCTAAGATCGTTGAAGTATATTATTTTGTCCACGTATCGTTTGTATCTGAATGTTTATTTTATCAGTATCACAGTTTTTTTTCTATTTCTTCACTCTTATTTTCTTTTCTATTCAGTAATTTACACACTCATTCATTCACTCATCTTTTTTACTCTGTTGCCCCATCACTCAACTGCTATTGGTTTATCCATCCATCCATGGACGTTACTTTATTCTTCTTTTTTATACTTTGATAGTAGCTATGTGCACAGTGTTAATGGGGAAACAATAACTGGATTTGCCTTGAGTTCATAAAAGGACTGAGGCTTCCCCATTCCCTCCAATAAAAAATGCTTAAACAAAAAAAAAATTGCAATATATCAGTGTCGTTCACTATCTACATGTACAATTATGTGTGTCAGGCACGAAACGTACGACTTTGCACCCCCTTTGGTATTGCGATGACGTACAGAAGTGGCCATTCACAAGGCCAATAAATAGGCATTAAGTAAATGGCTTTGAAGCAAACAAAGATCTCTCAGCTTGATCCCACAACGATATATTGTCTCATTATATAGCTTGTTATTTACAACAGCAAGTCAGCCATATTATTCTTACAAACTTCTATGGCTGAGAGCTTCATACCGATGATTTCTCATTTCAATTATATGTGTCTTGCAGCCAGTCAATATGTGGCTTAAGTCATTTTTTGGCCAAACCAGGTTGCTGGTTTGACATACAAGCTTAATATATGTTCTTTTATCAGGTGAATAAAATGTTACGTCTAGCGTTATTCTGGCTCGAGATATAACGATCTCTAGTTTAACAACAAGTTTAACAAGTTTATTTTCACATCATGCATTGTAAAGATATCCTGAGAAATTCACATCTGAAGAACAACTTTATACTCTATAATTCATTTAATATGCCTCACACCACAAAATTTCAAATTTCATATCTATCTACCTGACCATTCGCTCATAGGAATAAATGGTTTTATGTAGAGAAATGATTTTATTCTCGGTTTTCGAAACAAACAAAAATTTGATATCGTATGGCTCCAGTCATCTTTTGAGACTGTTATCTCAGTTTCTTGTCTAGCGATATAAGCCTCGATTTTACTGGCTGCAAGGCAAGTTTGAGAGCTCGCGCATTAACGGTGGGATCGCTTCTCATCGTAAGAAGTATATTAACTCTGCATGTTGAACTCAACTGAGGATGCATTCAGCACCAATGCACTAAAGTGATTCTTACGATGGTAAGAGATGCTGTCATTTAACGCACAAGCTCTCAGTTACTGTAGTCTAATCCTAACCAGAAACTAATGATGGAGATTCATTCTTCCGGTCCTAACCGAATACCGTCAGAAGACGGAATTGAGCTTTTCTTTTGGGGAAGGGGGAGAGGTGGGAGAAATAGGTTACGCTGAAATGTCGCCCTTCCATGGATAGTCTGGATAGTCAGGTATCATCTTCAAATCATAATTTAAGGTGAAAAAAAAACAACAAACAAACAAACTCTTGAGTGCAACCACAGCAGTCTACATAATTCTTCACTGATGATTAAGAGTAAGTTCGAAAAGAAAAGGCAGAATGAGCGCTCTGTTTCTAAACACTTGCGATTACGCCATTATCTTCCGCCACTGAAACCTTCTACCTCTTATCTAGAATACTTTAGACGTCACTGATGGCAATACAAAAGCGATATCATGTCACAGAGTGCATTACAATCATATTACCTTGTGATGCCTTGCCTTGAATAGTTTCCTACTTTTTTTTTTCCTTTCTCGCTAGTCTGTGTCACCATAACCTTCTACCCTGCCGTGAACATGCGGACATTGTCTTTTTCATAACAGTAACAATATCAATACTGTTTCACCAGTTCATCTATGTTACGGTTAGACCTTCTGTTATTTGGAAAGAATAAACAATCGCGTAAACTGTCGTGCAGTTTCTTTATGAAGCCAGACTTGTAAAATCATGAATCACCGGGCAGTAAAGGGTGACAGGATTAACACTGTCAGTTAGGAATTTTATGCAAATTGCGGCAGGGGAGATTTAAAGACGTGTAATATGTTTGCATGATATCACCGTGGCAATCAATCTTATTCTGATACGAGATTAACGTTTGCATGCGCTATGATTCTCTGAGATTTTAATGTGTACAGTTTGAGGATAATATGTTCTGTCTCATCTTTCACACTAAACACGGAAACGTCCTATCCAAAAAAAAAAAGTCTTCGCTGGCTTGGAAGGTGTATACATGTGCCCTGTCTGTCTATCTATCTGCCTGCCTGCCTGTCTCGTTGTCTGCCTGCCTGCTAGCATACATGCATGCCCGCCTGTCTGCCTGCTTGTCTGTCCGTCTGCCTGTTTGGTTGGCTGGTCGGCTGGTTGGCTGGCCCGCCCTGTCTGCTTCAGTTTTCAAAGATTCTCCCCGTTCTCCATGAATGATAAAGTATTCTGTGGCTCAGAGAATGTGCCTTGTCTGTCTGCCAATTTATGTGAAAGTCTGTCTATGTTATACGAGTTCCATCCGTGTAAGGGGTATTATTTTGTCTGCCTGGGTGGCGAGCTGGCTGTCCTATTTTGTCTGTTTCAACTCTATGAACTTTCCTAATAAATAAATTCTTCCCTGGCTTTGGGGGATATCTTGTCTGTTTGGTAGGCTGCCCGCAGAGCCGCTGCAGCTTTTCATAACATACAGACAAACTTTCTCTCAGCTATAGTAAAGTCCTCACTGCCTTTGAAAAGATACATGTATGTTTGTCTAACCAACGATTAACTGTGTGTCATTCGCGATGCCTGGTCGGCTACAGGAGAAGTCTGCTGAAAATGTCTGTGCGTGTGACATCCCCCACTTTGTCTGTCACCAGAATATAGGGAGAAATCTGTGTTTGACCCACCCATCCGTCGTCTTTTAAGTGTTGAAAAATCACTCTAGTTGACAAGATCTGTAAAAACTTCTCTGTATGTCTGTCTGTCTCTCTGTATACCTGTCTGTCATAAGCATGATTGAAAGTAATTTTTTTTTTTGCTTCGCGGTATCAGTGAACCTGCCTGCCATTTATTTCTTCGCATATATTTTCCCATGCCTCGCGTTTGTTTAGCTACAATGTCATAATGCAGCATAATGGAGCGAAGATAAAAGCGAACATGCCTGCCAACTATGTTTATTGTAAATGACTCTTTTTTTATTTCCTTTTGCCCTCTGTTTTTCTTGAACATTTTTTTCTTGAACTCGACTTTCAGCACAACCCGATTTCTCAAGGCTTCTCTTTAGTCGACTTCCAGTGGGATCTGTTTTCTCTTGAATCTTCTTTTTACTCGACTTTCTTCTAGATTTTTGTTTGTTTGTCTTTTTTTGCTCGACTTTCCGGACGACTCTTCACCATTGCCCCCCCATCCCTCCCCCATCTAGCCCCACTCCTTCGCCCCTAACAAACATAAAAATGATATCTTCCTCCACCCCTTTTCTCTCCTGTCGTCTTGTTTACTAATCCCTAACTGAGAACAAAACTTTTCTAACCCAATGGCCATAGTGAAGATTTATGTCAGATGAGGGCAAAAGTCATTCGTTATGTAGGTAAAAGCGGTTGCCTGACACCAGGGAGGCAGCGAAGCACTTCTGAAACAGGCGGATTGTGTCAGTTTACACCGGACAAGCATTAAGCTGCTAATGTCACAAATTTTTCATCTTCTGGCACGGCTGTCGCATATTCATTAATCTAATGCAAAACAAAATAAAAAAAACCAAAATAGTATAAAGTGGCGAGATGTGAGCGACAAGGGGTATGTCCGTGTCCGTGTTGTGTGTGTGCATGTATGTGTGTGTGTGTGTGTGTGTGTGTGTGTGTGTATACGTGTGTGTGTGTGTGTGTGTGTGTGTGTTTGTGTATGTGTGGTGGGGAGGGGGGTGTTTATGTTTATGTGTGTGTGTGTGTGTGTGTGCAGTGCTTGTATACTCAAGCCCGCAGGGAGTTTAAAAAAATGTACTCTCAAAACTATGTGGACCGAAAATCTACAGAAAGTGAGAGAGCACCGCGAGAGAGCGACATACCAAGATACTTTTGACAGACGAGAAAAAGGAAACCAAGAAAGTATGATAGATAGATAGATAGATAGATAGATAGATAGATAGATAGATAGATAGATAGATAAGATAGATAGATAGATAGATAGATAGATAGATAGATAGATAGATTAAAAGAGAGAAAAAGAGAGAAAGAAAGAGAAAGAAAGACAGCAAGAAAGAGAATATGAGAGAGAGAGAGACATACATACACACACACACACACACACACACACACACACACACACACACACACACACACACAGACCATGTTAATGAATATTATGCCTCTCAGGAAGGTGTATTCATGCTCATGGTCCCTGTCCACATTATGAACGAAATACGCTTTCCATATCATAAGCTTGTCGCTTAGGCAGTGCACAGCTCACTGTTCATTAACAGATAAAAATAGCTTTTGTCAACGCCTCTACATACATTAACTGTATAATAAAATGTTGGGAACCGTGTGAATGCAAACTCCACACCATACGTTTCCGACATTAAAAATCCCCCACCCACATTATTTCAGCGAAGAATGGGACACTTCTGGACCACATGAAAGGAATGAAGGAATTTCGATGAGTTGAGGAAGGGGCAAAAACACAATTTCAAACAAAGTATGCGATACGTTAAGCCTTCCAATTTATGGTGGGCCGACTTTGGCATGACACCTATTGCTTTGAGAAAATGCCCTCGGCGTTTATTTTCTGGGTTGAATTCCCACAAACTTTTGTAAGATTTGCAGCTGGGCGTCAGACTTACAAGAAACAGTCGTTACGGTAATGAAAGTAGTCGTTACAGTAATGATGATAGTCCTCTGTAGTCATAACAGATGTTTTTTTTCTTCCCACGTAATTAGTAAAACTGACGTTTTCGCACTCACTACAGAAATGCAAGCAACCTATGCAGTCGACTCCGCTTATTATCACGTTTATCAGTTATTAAAATATTGTATTTTCCTTTTAACATGTCAATGATTAAGCATATCTCCTGTTAGTCGCAACTACTTTCATGCTCTGGTGAGGTTGGATTAAGCGGAAGCATTTGTATTATAGAAATCTGTTCTTTGATCCATTTTTCTTTCTTCCATCTCTTCCCGCACATGGCTGCAGACACTTCATTATGCCTTTCACACCACCAAGTTCTCATATTCCTGGCCATACCTGATTTCGTGTGAGTTTATACGTGAGATCAAGAAATTCAGACACCATCAAACTATAAATCGTTATTTTATTTTATTATGACGATCTTCCAACGAAGCAAGATTTCGCTTTTCTGTGGAACAGTGTGCCCGAATGTTTTGGCGTTGGACTCTTGTTGTAAGTGCCTAGGGAAAGCATTTTATTCACAATTCCTCAGTTTTAGGCACTGGAAGAGATTGTCAGAATGCCAGTGACGAGTGTCTGTAACTGGCAGCGATACTGACTGTCCACAGAAAGTCCTAACGTGATTGGGTCTGCTGGGGGGATAATAATAGTGTGAAGTCTCAAGAGTGGGATATTAGCCTAGACGTATAAACCGCATTATTAAATACAGCCACTTGTTTAAATTGACCCATTCACTGTGCAGAATTGCCCCCTTCTGTTCTTAGCCACTTAAACTTAAGACTATCTATGCCCCCTGCGCTCAGATCACAGGAAACGGGGCTTACCATAAACGACAACCTAAATTCTCTAACTTCATACCTACACACCTACCTACATGCTTATCATTTACCCCTTCCTCTTTGTTCTCATTCACTGTGGTATTTCGCTCTCTTAATGCAAAATCAAACACCACACGCGTGCCCCCAGCGACTCTTGTAGATAAGACGTCCCGCATGCGTATGCGATTAGGGTATCATTTTTCAAGATTTTTAAACGACGCCACGGAATAGACATAGAATAAAAATGATTTTAATGACACCAGTACGTTAGATAGGTCGGTTTTTCGGTTGCTCCAATAAATTTATTGGGGAGCAAGTCGAGCAGTTGTTGGCATATAATTTAGCAGGCTATACGTTATAACTAGGCGTGTCAAGATCTCTCTCTGATATCATACAAAAGAGCGGCTTACGAAAGTCGGGAGTTAATTTACAACTCATATTTTTATGCACTCCCGTTTCCTATGAAGTTTGCTTGTTTCTAGAAAGGTAAACATGGCTGTGTAAGATGGAAAAGGCACAGGTCAAAGGTCTCCAAATGGCGGGTGAAAAGTACGTAACTTTCGACGATTTATTGTTTTCTTCAGCTATCACCCGCAGTTTTCGCTCTGAGAATGTTCATACTGCGCGAAAGTACGTAACATCCGTAGAGCACTATCAGTCATGCGTAAGAGTACTTAAAAAAAACCAAAAATCACATAGAAACAAAACTAAGGTACCAAACAAAGCAGGATTGTCATAATAGAGATTTTGACTGTAGATAGATGGATAAAGACGGAGACACGATCACTGAGGCTTGTTTTCCGACACCTCAAAAGTTTTAAAAGCCCAAGAATGGCTCCATTCTGCAACACTACCAACAATTTAAGCCTAGGCCTAAATATGTACACTCGAAACTTTTTTCCTAGTGCCATCATTTTGCACACGACAGGGCATGTTTGTTCAATAAATGCGCTTAAGCAAAATAAGAGTGCGTACATATGCAATTTTTTTTTTGCATGAATGCAAAGCCTGAGCTGCATGCTTTTAAACTAATATTACCCGACCTGATCATTAATATCATATAATTTTAAGCACTAAAAAAGTAAAATCTCTATATCTAATGTACCACTATTTCCATATTAGACTTCACATACAAAAATTATGTTATCTCATATAATGTATTCTATTGTTAATAAGTACTTAAGCACCGCCCGAGTGCAATGCACCATTGAGAATAAAATGTTTATGGCACAAATCTTTCCATAACAGCAACACTCCTTGTTTTCAACATCTTTATCATTTTGCACCTCGTCGGTCTTAGCATAGGACCGGCCACGTTTATATAAAATAACGTATAGTCAGCCTGGTCGGTCCTATGCGAAGACAGACGATATACAAAATTATGAGCCCTTTCGGAAATGGAACAAGTTTAAACCATTATTAGTACTGGTCTGTCTCAACAGGCTTTAAGTTCAGTCTCAACCCTGTTTCTCCTTTCTCCCCACCCCCCAATCATTACACCCTATTCCCGAAAGTCAGCAATATTATAAGATATATATATATTTTTTGTGTGCATTATTTAACGCCACAAAATTGTTTTGCGTGATACCTTTGATGTTCAACGAGGATTATATTTCTGTGCTGTCAATACCCTTTGCGGAGTAGTGTGTGCCTTCATATAATGTTCGTGTCATATTATGGCAGACTTAAGAGACTGTAATTCAAGATTGTTGTTGATTTATTGATTTATGTCTGATCTTCGCATATCAATATCGTGAGCGAAAAAAAGGCATATTACGTCTTATATTTATATGTATTCTGCCGAAGCGGCATAATGTTATCTATCACAAATTTTACTAGGACAGATCAGTCTGTACTGAAAATACTTACAGTCTCTGGACGTATTTAGGTATCCCTCTGGGAACATAGTTCAAGTTTCTGAAGCTGCAGTCGGCGAAGCCCCTAGTCCTGCAGTCGCACTCTCTAGGGCAGCGCTGTAATGCCATACTCCAGGGAGGAAGCGATATGAGAATAAGCGTCAAGACAGCCCAGCCATAATGGAGGACATTTGAAGAGTAATGAGAACGATAATGAGAATAATGATGACGATGATAATGACGAGGATGGCTGACGTTGTGACGATGATCGTGGCTGCCCGAAGCCATGACGGAACTCCGCAGGCGGGCGTCCGAGTCTAGAGCCATCTTTTGGCGCTGTCGAGAACTTTCCTGAGTCCTCCCGCTTCTTATGCTCAATTCCGTTGCGTCTACATCAGGGCGCTTTTGTTATCGCGTTTTTATAGTTCAGTTTTGGTTTAATCCCGAGTAATCCCCGCAAGAACAAGAGACGGCAGTAAAGTATTCCAGCTGGGAAATCTTGTCCAGCGATGACAGTGACTTCCTTGGGTCTGGTCTCAAGACATGACACTAAGATGTTTGCCTCTCAGTGGGGAGAGAAACGCTTTCAAGCTACAAGAAACCACATCAGTAGAGTCGAGTCTGGAAATTTAATCCCATCACATAGCGAGCATTTTGACATCCGAGCTATTTTACTCACGAAAACACCGAAGACAAATCTAACTCCAAGATTTGACATTAACGGATTTTTTAAAACAAGACTGTGCTTTTACCATTCACACTTGATAATTCATTGGTAAAGTCTGTTTAAAATTTTAAGACAATAAGTCAGAAATTTTAAGACTGACAGTTTTATTTTTATGCTAGACATTTATTCCACGGTTTGATGACTTCACGACATAAAAAAAAAACATTACGGCTTTCGTCAGTTATAGTAACAAAAGTTAGTCTACGCAATCAATCCTTAATAATTTGAAGAAAAGAAAAAATCAATCATTTATCAAATATTTCGGATCGTCTGTCTCTTTTTTTTTATACAAAATAAAATCAACAGATATAGAAATTGAGCATAAATTAAATCATCCTAAGCTCAGAAAAATTCACACTATCACAATAGAAAAACAACAGTCTCCTACCTATAAAAAAGATGGATAAAATAAAATTAAACAATGGAGATCAAATCAGCAAAATCTCTCCAAGAATAAACAAAATCGATTATCGCTAAAACTGCCCCTCGAAAAAAAAAAAATATGGAAAGTGCCTGCGTGTTCTTTGGAGACCACAAATCCTAATGCTGTACTGGAACAACAATTCAAATAAAAATATTCCTAAGTATAGAAATGAATAGCGGTCCACAAATTTGTCTGTCTTCTCAACGTGAATCTGCCTTCTTCCGTCTAGCCAACACTGGACTTATTCCCTGCTCTCTGCTAGTATCACTCGGTAAAACCAAGAACCAAGCCAGGCCAAACTAAAGCTACCGCGAGAGCTAGGACTCAGCAGCACTGAAAAGTTCACGGGGCAACAGCGCGTCTCTCTCGCTAACACTTTTCGGGCCCTGCTCTGATGATAACAGAGCTGGTTCGGCGTAGCGCAGCGGAGCGGCCCTCATTCCGCGCCGGTAGTCTGGTCTGGTCTAGCTCTACTCCAGTGACCCACACCGCAACGATTGTCTTCCAGGGCCCGGCGCACAAAATTTTCGCTACACAAAATAGAGGTCCACGTATAATGCTTTAATTCTAGTTTAAGATGCAAGTGCAGGAACAATGCCAGCATCATTATCGTCATCGTCACTAACAATAGCAGCAGGCAAAACAAACGTAACGTCAGTCATATTTGCATAATATATTTCTGTTACAAACAATCCGTCTGTCTTGAGGTGTTCGTTATTTTATATCAACAAAGTTCTAAGAAGATTAACGGAATAATTAAGTGCGGCCTTTTTATTAGCAGAAAATTATTACTTGCTTATATATATATATATNATATATGCTTTGCTTGCAGATGAATTCAGATTCTCTCATTGAATCCGGGACTTCACCTACTGGAAAGTTTAAACCGAAGTTAAAAAAACGAAAATATTCTGATTTGTAAATTACTTTGTAAGCGAATGTGATGAAGACATACGAAGAATGAGTACTGTATGTTTGGAATTCTGGAGAATTGCAATCCGGAAATTTGGGCGCCTTTTTGCAAGGAATTTAAAAAAAAAATGTTGGGAGAGGGGACAGAATTGGGTGAGTGGGTCGGGTGTTGTGAGAGTGATTGATAATAGCAAGAATGTCTTGATTTATGTATTAGGTCTCGAAAGTCTGGGTGTCGGCTTGATGAGAAATTGATAGCTGAGTGGAAATAGAATGCACGAGGAACATGCGTCTTTCCTGTGTATTGTATTCATGTAATACTGTATTGTGAAATGATGAATGTTGGTTAGTGGCCTAATAAAAGGTTTGAACTTTGAATTTTGCTCATATTCTGAGCTCGCAAATGAATTTGGATTCTCTCATCAGACCCGACACTAAACTTAATGGAGAGCTTGGTTATATTAGTACGTATCTATTTTCTTTGAATTGGACCATGGGTGACTTAAATTGTCAGCTCACATATTTATGCACTTTGCAGTAATAATGATTAGAAGTAAAAGAATCTTAGACCAGTTCTTTATTTACCTACATTTCCATGGCGAGACTGGCGACCGCACACAGCTATGGCGAGCGAGCATTCTTGCTGCAGATGTCATATATAGGCTGCACAGTCTACTTTTCCCAAGATATGAAGCCAAGAATACCCTGTAGTCAGGCCCGGATGAAGTTACAAATGGAGCTTGTAGCATCAGAATTTAGTGTCCGCTGGACCTTGGGTCTAAGGAGTGTGTGGTGCCTCCTTATAGTCGCGAGAAGGAGTGGGTGTGTGAGTGTGTGTGTGTGTGTGTGTGTGTGTGTGTGTGTGTGTGTGTGTGTGTGTGTGTGTGTGTGTGTGTGTGTGAGAGAGAGAGAGAGAGAGAGATAGAGAGAGAGAGAGAGAAAACGACTATCAATAATTTTCCTAGAGAAATTGGGTGATCGATTCACACTGTAACCATGGTCTTGATTTTTTTTTTGGCGCAGGTAGGAGGGAAGGAGGGAGGGGGATGTAATTTACCCATCGCGGACGCTCGCCTTCTGTATTGCGGTCACGAGACAGCTTTCAGGCTTTCGTGCGGGGCCCGGCAATATGCAGGACTCTTTATTGCATATGTTACCTTTGTTATTACGTCAGCCCGGCACAGGCTATAGCGAGTTTACTACATTTATTATCTTGATCAGAATCACGTGCTATCGGTCCTTCTGCTGGCACACTTGTGCTGTGAATTTTGTTTTTCAGAAAGCCAGCCAGCCAGTCAGTCAGCCAGCCAGCCAGTCAGTCAGCCAGCCAGCCAGTCAGCCAGCCAACCAGCCAGCCAGCCAGCCAGCCATCCAACCATCCAGCCAGCCAGATAAGTGCGAGATGTTTGATTTGAGAGAGAAAGGAAGAACACTCATTTTATGTTTGCATGTCCATATCCCCAGGCAAAAGCCCTGCCAGCAAGCCAACCAGCCAGTCAACCAGCTAGCCAGCCAGCCAGCTAGCCAGCTGCCCACCAGCCAGCCGGTCAGCCACTAAACCATAGTCCATAGTTCGGCTGGTCGAACGAACAAGTTGGTCAATCAATCTGCTCTATCTCTTTTCCTACAGTGGTTCTCCACCTGGTGTCTCGCTCACCCCGCTGCTACTACTCGTACAACTACCCCCCCCCCCCNCTTTATTTCTAGGGTACAGGGACACGCCGCCAGATAATCTGTGAATATCACTGGACTGGCATTATATCAGATCAAGTGCGTCAAGTACTTAAAATGCCTTGTTATTGTTTGTGTCTGTCTCATATTGTAATTATAAACGGTAATACATGAAACATGTGAATGACAGTTTCTGTGGCCTGCAATGTCACAGAGCCATAATCATCAGCCTTAGAAGGGATTTTATAAGATCAGATAAAAATCCACCTTTATTAGCCCCTTAAGGAATTCTTTTTTACAATCCCATACCCTGTACTACATTTAATTTATGATGTGTACATGTAAAAAGAACACACAAATACATATAACACTACTAACATTTCATAAAGTCCATTTCAAAATCATTGCCAGTCGCCACATTGCAGCGCCTCCAGGCTCGAAATCCAGGTCCTCATTCAAAACTAAGTGAAGTGGGGCTATGGAAGTAATGTGTCCTTCTCAAGGGCACAGCAATGTGAACTGCCGGGCCCGGGAACAGAAGCCACAAAGCTTAGACTTGCCAGTCTTCAATTTCTGAGAACAATATTCACGAACTCCACGGCCACGCAATTTCGTCCTAGGCGAGTGATTGTTTATCAATGTTTTAATGAAGAACAGAGAATAGGGAAAGGATTAAGTTACCGCAAAAATCGAGCATACTGGGCCAGGTTTTCATTTTGCGGGGGTAGGGGATGTGGGGTGAGAAAGAGAGATGGAGGGGAGTGGAGAAGGCGAGGTGGTGAAGGCGAGGTGGTAGGGGAAGGAAGATTTTCATGGATAGGGCAGCCGGAGAACGCGAATGAAGTCACAGGCGAACATGGTATAATCAAAAGCGGTTGTCTT
>JAWQUT010000001.1:4322749-4406315 GCA_033807755.1 Ellobium chinense
AAAAAAAAAACACCAGGTAAAGACAGAACCATATCACTGCTTTACTTAGTCGCCGATCACTACAGACACAGTGATAAGATAAGGTTATCTTGTATTCCATCTATCCAGATGCAAATGCTCTCCTTTGCCTGCTCTAGTCCCTCGTGTAATTGACGTGAGTACATCCTATCAAGGCCACCGCGAATACCACATTAAACAAGCCTCTAGAAGCTTTTCGCAACTCTACCTAACATCCTCACATCAAAGCTGGTGTATTTTTCTCTGCTGCGCACGGCGATCTCGATCTCAATAATAGAGTAGCACAAGGAGTTACCAAACTTGCGAGGCTGGCGTACCCCTTTACGCTATACTTTTCTGGTGTGTGCCGAGCTCTCAGTATTAGAGTAGCACAACGAGTTACCAAACTTGTGTGGTTGGCGGACCCCTTTACGTCATCTGCATGCAATCCCTAGTAACTTCGTCTTAACAATCACCCCTCTGATCAGAGCGTTCAATAGAGTAAGGCCAATCAGTAATTGATACAGTATAATAATGGCCGGGCCATAAACATAAATCTTTAATTGATTCAAAATCCAAGAGCCTCAAAATTAAAAAAAATAAACACAACTGGAATAACATTTTTAATACATTTAAAGATAGATATAACATATGGTAATTTGACATTAATCTAGACATTATACTTTTGTCACAGCGGACACACACACACACACACACACACACACAAACACACATGTCAAAAATGATATGTCCGGGTCAGTATGTCTGATGCACACTGGGGAGACTAATGTTGACATGCGTGTTTTTTAAATTTTCAGCGATGACAAACACATAGCGTTCACATACTTCAAACTTACAGCATTAGCAAACAATATTTATCCTCTGATGCATGTCACATGTCAACTGCCTAAAATTTGATTTATCGAAGTGATTTAAATTTGAAATTAAGTAAAGTTATATTCTGGCCCACCTCACACAATGTATTTGGTGATATAGCGCGCTCTTCGCATAGTCTGGAATACTCAGGGCATACTCCTAGGGGTAGACTTATCCAGTATTGAGAACCTCTGGAGGAACTGATCCCCAACCCCAGCAGCTCTCCGCACTGCACTCTGTGCACCGTACCAGGTGTCAGATACTGTGTGCTGTACAATAGCGCATTATACCTTTGGAAATCCAGGAGGGTCGATGAAAGCCAGCTGCGCTAGGGCGATCCCAAATGAAAATATTTAGGAGCGCCTGTCCAAATCTTGAAATATTTGTTAATGTTGCTCAGATAAACGGACATATGTGCGTGAAGTCCTTTAACATGTAATAACTTTGAAAAGAAGAAAAAAGGACAACGTTACTGGCACTAAAGATAAATAAATAAATAAATAAATATATATATATAAATAAATAAATAAATAAATAAATAAATAAATAAATAAATAAATAAATGCGCCTGTGAAAAATCGTTTACATCGTTTCAAACAACAACATAACTGGACATTCTCTGCATTTGGGACTCTCAGGTGCATACACAGACATGCTGTTTGATCTTTAAATATAATTACACTGAAGTAGAATAAACTTGATGAAATCTCAGAAATAAACAAAAATAAAGATAATATTATTGCAGCTGCTTCAGTCTCTATCTGAGTACCTCTGCAAGAAACGTTGTCACGATTTTCCAAGTTCGGGCATTATTAAATACACTCGTGATCTTTATTTCAAACGTAAACGCTCTCACAACAATGAGATTAATGTTTAAACTTTGTCATGTTGTGCTTAACTAGCTTACCAGTGTATGGACCGACCAGTCAACCAAGAGTTTCCATTTTACTTAATTTATGGCTTTGCAAGTGCAGCTGTAGGATAAAGGTTGTATGACATTGCACAGCCTACAGGTATGCATTTAATATATTATATAAGTTTAAAATTATGTGGTTGGATTAGTTTAATCCAGTATAGAGAATTACAATGCTAAACATAATAATATAGTCCCAGGATCACTAAGACATGTATCAACAGGCCTAGGTGGTCCCTTGGAAGAGAGAATAGAAAGAAAGAAAGAAAGAAAGAAAGAAAAAGAGAGAGAAAGAAAGAAAGAAAGAAAGAAGAAAGAGGAGGGTTAGAGTGAATGACACTGTCTGTTTGTGTACTAGCAGCAACAAAACTGCCATTGCCATTGATATGTTTTATTGCAATAATCTGTCAACGAGACCATTAGTTCCCAATTACGCATTTTTCGCAGATAAAATAGACACCTGGCCTTGCCCACATCAGGAAATTCCGCACTCATTACACTACAGAAACCATGGGCAGCGAAAAATTAATGGTTATTCTTAATCTTCTTACGCCCAGATTCTATTTTTTCCCCAAAACGCTTTACTGAGGACAATGCCAACATCACAACAAACCAACTGGTCCCAGTGGCGAAGATTATCGGGACACGTGGGTGTTATTTCCAAGGTGACGAACTGTATTGTCCAGCAGACACCTTTAGAGAACTCCGTGTCATTGCTGGACAATGAAGATTGTTCCACTCCCTTTATAGAGGTTTGGAGATGAGCCCACCTGTGTCCAAACTTCAAAAGACAGTTACGGTCAAAGACTGCTGGAGGTCTATGGTGGGCGAAACGATGCCCTCAAGTGGACTTGTCCCTTATTCCGCTGAGAGAGGGGCGGATAGTGTATCAGGATGGACAATGCATCTCCATGGGCTCGCCATTGTGAGTGTAGGTTAAGGTTTAGTAATTGGCTCAGGAAAGGACGCACGTTCTTTAGATATTCAAAGTACGACGGCGTAATCGAAAAATTCCCTCACCATAATGAGCTGGTGTTGAGTGTTGAGGCAAGCGAGGACAATATGGGCGTCATTTCAGAGAACTGTACAGACCACAAGGCATCCAGATTCGCCATCAAGTGAAGTAAACCAACATTAACAACAAAACCATTTTATAAATGGTATAAAGATACAAAAATTCACGCAAATTTGTCTAATGGGATTTGCTAGTCATAATAGAAATTTAAAAAAAAAGTAAAGTATATCAGTGCGGCTGTGTCTTGATTTAGCCTACATACATGTTCTGCCATTCTTCTGTGATGTTAAAACATCACCTCACGCATTCACATGTAACATGGCATCAGACAAATAAATGGCCATGTTAGCACAGACATGACACATGCACTTACATAGGCTTCAAAGAGCTTTGCCCTGTTCCTTTCAGTTTTACAAGGAAAAACATCCGTTTGAATGACTCATTTACATAACGACTTTTTAACCAGGCATCAGGCATTGGCACAGGTTTGGACCAAACTACTCACCAGTGCTGGCGGGTGTCGCCTGTCTCAAAATTTAATACTAATCGCGTTTACTATTAATGACTACTTTGTTTTGCCACTTTAATATTACCTGCTACATTACCTCTTGCCACGAATGTCCTGGAACGTGCTCTGAAAATAAGTGAAAACATTTAGACAATGTCAGAAATGCAGTCACGGGGAAAAAGATGCGTATGCGTGTGTGTGTGTGTGTGTGTGTGTGTGTGTGTGTGTGTGTGTGTGTGTGTGTGTGTGTGTGTGTGTGTGTGTGTACGCGCGTGCACTCGTGTGTGTTGGGGGTGGGAGAGGGGCGAAGGACGGGAGGGTAGTAGACTAGTTGTTTGTTCACGGATTAGTATGTCCCACCGAAATTAGTTGGTACACAGGGTCGTAACGATTGTACCAACAGTCCCTGCGGTGGGCGGAGAGGAGGCGGACATGGTTTGAAGGGAGTCTGCACTTACAGAGTTCACTGAGTAAGTCACGGTCTATGGTGTATCAGGAAGGCAGGTCCCGATACAACTTTTTTTTTTTTTGCTTTTCTTGATGAGGTTTTACATTTGTATAATAAATAGTTTATGACCAGCGGCGAGCCGTGGTGGTATATTTACCGATGATCTTGTTTGAGTATTGGAAAAAAAATAGGAGAAATGACCCTTGAAATGGTAAGAAAAGCTATGAGTTTGAAAGAGAAAAAGAGGGAAAGAGAAAGAAAGTGAGAAAGGAAAGCAACAGCAAACAGCAACGGAACAAAGAAACTGTCAAATGCATAACACTCACAAAGAGATCACACAGATATCTTTTAGAAGCCAAGAAAGAAGGCGCAGACTCTTATACAACTTTCGCTTGCCCGCTCTAATTTTGTAATGTGATTTCAGGCTTTCAGCACACAACATCTTGCTTTACAGTGTCCCGGGATAAGCTGTATGCTAGATATGTAATTTTATGTGGCTACATGGAGAGTGTATAGGGTGAGGTGAGGAGATCGCTGGATGGATATGTTGGACAAACTAAGTCAATTATATCTGACTGCTTGTCCTATAAAAGAGAGTGTGAACGAAACAGAAGGAAAGAGAGAGAGAGAGAGAAAGAGAAAGAAAGAGAGAGAGTAAGAAAGAGGGAGAGAAAGAAAGAGGGAGAGGGAGAGAAAGAAAGAGAGAGAGAGAGAGAAAGAGAGAGAGTAAGAAAGAGGGAGAGAAAAAGAGAGAGAGAGAGAGAAAGAGAAAGAGAGAGAGAGAAAGAGAGAGAGAGAGAGAGAGAGAGAGAGAGAGAAACGCAGAAAGGTTATTGCACATGCAAGTTAATAATGAGCGACCGCCTGCCTTATGACAGTTTTACAGACTGTCTATGGTTTTCTCGTCTCCATCATCTTTCTTGATATGAAAGTCACGCAGTGTCCCTTTCTTCCAAAGCAATTAAAACGTACAAATTGAGGACAGCGAGGAATTTAGTCCTGGATCAAATGAGATTAACACTGAATACCTCCTCACTCTCTTTCGTCCCGGTTCACCCACACACCACACAAGCTAAAAAGTCGTTGAAGGTTGTGAGTAGAATTACATTAGGACGGTACAAGACAGTCGTCTATGACGAGGAATCGTCACTTCAAATTATAAGAGTGTTCCATTTTAATTTGGTAAAGTTTTGGGATTCTTCCAAGACGTGCTAGGATTAGGGTCAAGGATTGGGTTAGGGTTTAGGGTTGGGTTAGGGATAGGAGTGAAGGAGTGAAGTTAGGGTTGGCAAAGGGCCATAGACATTGTCCATGGACACTCCAAAGTGAAGTTTTCCTTCCCAGACACGGCCCATAACACTCATCTAGATGGATCTATACTTTGGAACAGTCCCAGGAATTTTACGAAATGGGTACAGAATACTTAATGAATTAGGGTGACGAAACGTCTGAAACTTTTAATCTCCGATGTCTGACTAGAAAATTCTAAAGGAGAATCTCTTTCAAGACATCATAGGAATCGATTCGATTGAGAGGCACTAGAAAACACTCTGACTGCCATTATTACGGCACGTTAACGGATAAGGAGAGTGTGGGGTGAGGAACGGGGAGAGTTCGCCATCATACCTCCGCTCAATGACCCCCCAGTTGTCTGCCTGCTAATGTGTCATCACTCTATGCCTCCCCCTCCCCCCCAACAATATACACTAACATATCCTAAGGCATATTTCGCTACATCATCACTTCCATGACCTGTCTAGAATCTTCTTAGGGTTATCAAATCATGCAGCTCTTGCATCTGTCAGCTTTACCAATATCCAATATCGCAGTCTTTGTACTTATCTGAAACAAGTATCTCATAAAAAAATAAAAATGAATTTGTCACACCGTTACCTTGTGGGAGCTATCCAAACTTTTCATTTATTCATTTGTTTCCTAATTTTTTTTTACTTCCTTTCTTTCGTCCTTTCATCTATATGACTCATTACTTTTCTGCCCAGGCTAAATTACCTTTCTTCACCTTTAAGACATACATTATCACCAGCTAACCTACCTTCCTCCCTCTCCCCCGTTCTCCCTCCCTCCCCATCCACTCACCCACCAGTTAACCTCCCTCCCTCCCTACCTACCTACCTACCTGCCTGCCTGCCTACCTACCTACTCACCTACCTACCTACCTACCTACCTACCTACCTACCTACCTGCCTACCTACCTACTTACCCACCTACCTACCCACCTACCTGCCTACTTTCAGTATTCATTCATTCATTCATTCATTCAAAATCGTAACAAAGTAAACGCACTGTCATCATCATGTCCTCTGTAAATCCGAACCGCTTTCTTCTAAACAGACTCGGAAGTCTCCACAGAGTGACTACGCCAATCCAAGTGACAGCCAGAATAAACTGACTTTATCTTCCACTCGCAAAAGAAATGAATGGGAGAGGGTAGACTTAAACTTTAACCTGCCATTGTCACTCTCGACATGGTATGTGCTTAATGTCCATTTATCAAAGGCAGGACCCCTTCCCTGTTACAACAGTCGGCTGTGTTGGGCAGGTTTGAAAGAGTCGCGGCTTGTTAAAGGTCATTTTTATCAAGACTGTAACAATCTGCAGGCAGCCATGGAAATGTCTAACATAATTACAGCAACAAAAATAGGCACGCTCCTCTAAAGCCAGCCGGCCAAGAAAACGAAACTAACCATAAGAATGAATTATGGGTCTTGTTTGCTATTGCCTACGTAATACAGTCTACTCCCCTTAATCGCAAACCGGGTAATGACGACTTCCGTTTACTCGCAACATTTCGTAAACAAGTTGAATGCTATATTTCTATGCAAAGGTCAAAGGATAATCGCAACCCCTTTTAAATGCAATATTTTATTCTGCGCTCACGAGGATTTGCGATTAAGCGCCGGGTTCTCTTTGTAGCGAATAAATATCCGCACGAATAGATGAAACCTTGCAAGATGTCTTTCCTTTCTTCCGTTTTTGCAGAGGGGAAATCTTACACAAACCGCTTTGACAACGAAGTCATGATTACGTCTTCTCATGGCTTTAATGGTTCCAATTTCTCTTCCGCTTTTTTCTTCTTCTTTTTTTTTTTTTATGTTCCTACATTNTTTTTTTTTTTTTTTTTACGTTGCCGCCTGTTTAAGAGCAAGCATAGCGGGGGAAACAGGGACAGCCATAACTGACCAGTGTTGTTGCTATTACAGTCAAACAGACGTCACGTTAGAAGAAGGATGTCAGATCTGAATGAGAACGCAGCGAATATCCAAAAACCATTTTTGTGAGTGCGTATCTGTTGAAAGTTTAAAAGCGCAGTTGGACTATTGACAGTAACTAAAATATAATTGCTAGAGACTTGGAATATCTGTTTTAAGAATATTTGGAAAATTAAAATGATTAAGGCTCCCCTCCATTCTCCCCTCCCCCTCCCCCTCGCATACAAAAAAAATATTTAAAAAATCACGCGACAAGATTTTTCACTGACAGTCAATAAATACATATATTCACTGCAAGAATATTTTTTTAAAACTGCAGAGGATAAAGAGGAAGAAATCAAATCGATGATATTAGTCTGTCCTCTATTTTGTAAGGAAGATGGAAGACTTGTGGGGAATTTCCAAAATGATGTCAATCTAATTCACCTTATAAACTTCTTTACTTTATTCAGTTGCTGTTCAATGTAGCTGCAGCATAATATTTGATTCGTCAATCCAGAAAGGTTCAGATTCATCACATCGCCAGTATCAGCCATCCAGTAGCATCCACAAAATGGCCGAGTGAAATTGCGTTGACATCTTCATGACCACAACTATTCATTCCTCCATCATCCTGGGCCTTTCGGCTTTTCACTTCTCCATTCTGCATGGTCAATGCTCGTCTCGTGGGTCGTTAATAATGCGTTACATTTATTGGGAGAGAAGATGAATATTTATGGTGGACATCAAAGAGCGTAGTAATTATAATAAAAGCTGCCACAAAAGATGGAAGGGTCTTACGTGTAAAGGTAATAAGAAGAGCAAATGATGTCACTGTGCTTGGTCAAGCGTTTTGCATTTGCTAGTACTGCAGCTACTTACTAACCACCTCCACAACCACCACCAAAACAAGTAGGCCCGCTACTACCAACTCCATCTCCGCCACAACAACAACAACAACAACAACAACAACTACTACTACTACTACTACTACTACCACTACTACTATTTCTTTTACTACTACTTCTACTACTACTCCTTCTACTACTTCTACTCCTCCTCCTCCTCCTCCTCCTCCTCCTACTACTACTACTACTACTACTACTACTGCAGCCCTCGGTATCACAGCTAGTTGTGCTCCTAGTATTGCTGTTGAACATCAATGGCTGAGATCGAAACGACATTGCCAAAAACAAATTCCAACAAAAATCACTGCCGCTGTGTAAAATAACAGGATGGATAGTTCATTTTCTTTTTGAAAAACTTTTTAAAAAATTGCCGCTCTCATTTTTAATCTATCCATACAGCCCTGGACGCTTCCATCCAAAATTCGAACTAGGATAGATTTAGAACTAGCATGAGTTCATAAATACAAGTTCCACGCCAAGGAGCCTGCACTTAGACGCCACAGTTCATCTCGTGCATGCAAGCACGTAGACAAATTGACATCTTTAACCCTACAAGACACATTTACATGCCGCTCACCCCGCGTTGTTACTGGCTTCACGATCAACATGTGCATCGGGTGTCATCACTACTCCTGGTATGTTACGCAGAAAGAATGATAATTAGCGGTAGTGGTGCTCCCCGTGGCAAAATTAAAATTAAAAAAAAGAAAGAAAAAAAACACCATGATAGCCAGCAAAGTCTGTACCACCGCCATCAACATGACACCACATCTAGCATTTCCACATCAATATGGTCACGAAGGCCACTACCATCAGCATTAACAACACCATCACAATCGTGATCATCAGCATCGCTGCACCATTTACATCACCACTATCACCGTCACTATCTTTTACGTGACCGTAAATGGTTACCATTGCCACCACATTAAAATGACCAGCACTGCCACCATAATTAATGTGACCACCTTTGCCATCACCATTAACGTGATATCACTGCCACCACCATTAACGTGACTATTACTACCACTACCATTATCCTAACTACCACTCCCACCACCATAAACGAGAATGTCACTGCCACCACTATCAACGTGACCACTACCATCACCATTAACGAGATTATCACTGCTACCACAATTAACGTGACTACTAGTGCCACCACTGTTAGCGTGACCATCACCATTAACATGGCCACCACTACCACCACCATTAAGGTGACTATCACTGCCACCACTATTAACGTGACTATCACTTCTACTACCATTAATGTGACTGTCACTGCCACCACTATTAACGTGACCACCACTACCATCACAACCAAAAATAATAACAGCAACAGCTATCGTGGTTTGAGTGAAAGGTCCTAACCTCAGACATAGTGTAGCAAGAACATCAACAGATCTCTATCTACTGTATGCGATTGCCTATTAATCCAAGAGAGTATAAAAAGAGCTTAACCGTAAAGTCCAAGGTCTTAAGACATCCATACGTCACACACTGTTTCTCCAACTACTACGCCAATATTGTGACAATAAAATTGGACTAATTATGGATTTCCAGGGACTGTCACTCTAATTTTAATCCCATCTAAATCCCTCTAAATTGGTCCTCACCTTGCTTTGTAACTAACCGTAACAGCTTCATAGCATCTTCAGGTACAAGGATTTTAGATGTTATCTGATGACGTTTAGATAGAAGTATACAAATGTAATAGCTGTCAGCAGGTAATGGTGGATGTAATTGAATGTATCTTTCGCTGTCGTGTGTGTGTGTGTGTGTGTGTGTGTGTGTGTGTGTGTGTGTATGTGTGTGTGTATGTATATGTATGTGATGTGTGTGTGTGTGTGTGTGTAAGAGAGAGAGAGAGAGAGAGAGAGAGAGAGAGAGAGAGCACATGAGCTAAAGAGGAAAGAAGCAATAAAATATTATTAGAAGTGGTCTGTTTGTGATGAAATTACAGTCAACAACGTTACATCGCAACTTTCAGGGATCATGGAAAAATCTGCGTTTAAAAGAATTATAATAATTCAACGACTTTCTATATAGACAAATGTAGCATTTTGTTTTGATTTTGTGATAAATATTGTCGTAGTTTCGATTATATGGATTGCAACTAAGCGGAGTCGACTGTATTAGTCTGGCAAAACAGGACAAAGAATTAGAAGCGATAATGAAGGTGAAGGGCAGTTGAACAATAGTAGCAGTTATTGTAGTGGCCAGTTATTTAGCCCTTGATATCCTGGTAATGGCAGCAACAGAACACAAAAGAAAGTAGCTGTCGTCTAAGATAGTAACAGACTAATGCTAATAAAAGAAAGAATGCTTTAAACAAAATAAAAATCGGTCATGTCCAGTATTAGTATCTTACATTTCCATAAAAACCAAACTTACCCTCATCGTTATTGGTATCCCACATTCTCTAGACGCCTGTGAAGATTATCGTGTTGATTCTGTTTAGGAAGATCAATAAACAAAATATCGTCAATAGAAACTAAGAGAGAGGACAACGAGGACGAGGAAATAACTCTAGTAAATGATTTGTATTTTCTGTAGGAGCGAGTGGTTAAAAAGGGGACCGAGAAATAACATGGGCTGATTGGAATTCTCTTCCTTTCTCCTCTCTTTCACCTGTTTGTACAATGTGCATATCATTTGCTAACTGAGACCCTTGCATTTCTTTCTTCGTCAGACTGAGGTATTTCACAATACATTACTAGACATTTGATATATATATGGATTACGATAATGATGCTTTCTCTGTCCATATTTGCCACATATAAACAAATGTAACGAGATTTGCATAAAACTGGGTTTGTTTTAGGTGAAAATATATCAAAGTTCACAGGTAATGTTCAGGTGGATCCTGTAAGAGCCCGAGGCCTACCGAGCTCTTTTTTGCCCTTTTCATGCTCTGCCATTAATAGTTTCGTTCGTGTTAATCATGAACGTAGAAATTCGCAAATCAGTTCGACTGACACTAGTTCAGGCATCCGCAAATTTGCGTAGTATATTATGTTCCTGTGAGACAAGCAGCGAAACTACATCTACATTGGTAGATGCGCAAAGCGACTGGCAACGTGCATCTACCAGTGTAGAACGATTGTGTTCAAGCCCGCTATTGTAAATAAACATGAGGGTCAAGCCGAGAAAAAGTCAAAGACTAAACGATTTTTTCTGACGCCAACCCATTACAAAACGACAACAAAAAAACCCCGCCAAATTTGGCTTCAAAACTATTACTTGGCATCCGACAGCGCAATAAATGGTGACGTCATGCGCGTAGGCGAAAATTTTAAAAAAAATGCAGCAGGTCATTCGGATGTGAAGAAAACCATTTTCTATAAATTCTGAGATAAAAGATAAAAAAAAACACTGCTGACCAAAAAAGACCATCTACATTGAGTTAGCGACCACCACATCAAGTCGGAATGAAAAAGGGCGAAAAAATTGACCCACACAGTCGGTTACAGAAAAGAATCATTTTTTTTTCTGCATTATGCTTAAAGCCGGTTTTATGTTAACATGTTAACTAGGATTCTAAGGATAAGGAATTTGATAAGGAATTTCCTCTGTTCTTGCTAACAAAATGTTTGTATGCGATGGAGTTTTCTCTGAAAGTTATTTTTGTGGAACACGACGCTGGATAACTTATACACCAACACGGACGATATGTGAGATCCTTGACATATTTAAGATAGGAATGACAACAAACACAAACAAACAAAAGAAACATTGGGATGACAATGGTGAATGAAATCAAACATTAAGGGGTAGAGGTTTCACCTTTCTCAAACTGAGACAAAATGGGACGGATTCCATAATGATAAAGTAAGTCTCCTCAGGGTTCCCAGGGTACCATTCAGACAAAATGATGCTCGGGTCATTATCTTGGCAGGGAGCGCATCCCTCGACATCTGAAACCTCGTGGCGTCCTCGGCAAAGCCTGGTGGGTCTTCACTGCGGTTGACGGCCGTGCTATTTGTCAACAAAATCATATGAAGACTTTACAGAAGTTCACTGGGTGACACTGTGACGTCCGACATTAATTGAGTTTGTGAGGCGCTTTTCAGTTACCACCCCCCCTTCCCCCCAAAGCCCCTTTCCACCCCTCTGTCTCCGTTACCGCCCCGGCTCCGCTACCGCGCCGTTCCACCCCCATCAATCCTCTTCCTTGCGCGCACCTTCCCTCATCCTACTCTTTGTTGCCCCTGGCTTCATGCCTCCTTTCCCATTTAGTGTCGTCTCTCTATCTCCATTCTCCACCCTTTACCCTGTGATTTCTTTCTGTATGTATGCTTTCCATCAGTACATTCCCTTCGCTTTTTCTGTGTCCGAAACTGGGACACCGTCATACGAGTTTTAATTTCGAAGTAAACAGCCGGGGAAAATATCCCAATCCACTCATTCTTGTATGTGTCATCCTCTTTTAGATGAACCCGAATGTGGACACCAGGTGCAGGTAAAAATTCAGGGTTGGAGAATGAGGAAGAAAAGACGCCTAAGGACACGCATCTATAGGCATCCACATGTGACCCTTCCCCTTTCAACGTCATACATAAAATTTAAAATAAACGGTGTCGTCAGTTCCCTACACTATAGACTACTGGGTGCCGGTGATTGGTGGGATTTGGACGCGACCACTTAAAAACCTGCCTACCTAAATCCGTCACCGTTTACCTTTGTTACCGTCCTGCCATTATGTTTAGAAATATGCTTGATTGTGCGATCACTTTCTTTCTTTTTTTTTTCCCTCTTGGTCAACATGCGAAAGGCTCACATGATGTCTTACATCAAAGCGGAAGAGTTGTCAGGTACACGACGTAACGATTAAACAAATGAATGCATGTTGTGTTTATCTGATTCTCCGGTCTGTTGTTGACCAACCAGATACAAGCTGTTGACGTAATTTTTTCATTTCTTCGTTGTTTATACCACCGTCTCTGAGCCAACACAATAACTTTTTGTCATTTGGCCTTTCATGGTCTTACAATTACATCGGCAAATTTCCACTGCCTAGTCAAATGTCTGGGCAAGCATGTCCATTTATACTTTATTTGTTTACCACTTTCTTAATCCCTTATTTTGAAATAGAGTTGGAGCCATTAAGAGGAGCAAATCTGCTATATAAGATTCGAAATCACCATCGTAGGATCAGTGATCTGCCTCTCGGCATAGCTCTAGATCGTGATCTCCACCAACGTCCAACTCTGAGGTCCCTTAGTGGTCGTGATCGATACAGATCAAGCATCCAAGCATCATGAAGACTTCCACTCTGATCATCGCACTAATGTGTGTCTGTAAGTATCTTATGGTTTTCAAGTGATCTACCTGACGTTTCGGCAAAATTTAAAAAACAAATAGTGGATGTAAAATAAGATAACCAAAACGATGGAACTTTTAATCTTCC
Source organism: Ellobium chinense (assembly GCA_033807755.1). NCBI lineage: Eukaryota > Metazoa > Mollusca > Gastropoda > Ellobiida > Ellobiidae > Ellobium > Ellobium chinense. The sequence goes on from JAWQUT010000001.1 coordinate 4,336,034, forward strand.
TTAGATTTCAGATCATGCAACTGTCTGGCTCAAAAGTATGAACACTGCTTTGGGATAACACATTTAAGCAGCTTTAATATTGAATAGGTCGCCAAAAGACCAGTTGTAAGCATTAGGACGGAACATGCGGAACCCAGGGGGTTATTATGAACAGATAGGAACTAGTTTGTAACAACTCGCCATAGTAAAGTAATACATAGTCATTGTGATTGCCTGATTTTCATACATTCAAGGGTGATTCATTAAAGAGCTAAATGCACATACTGTTTACAATGATAGAGACACCAGGCGGCGTAGTTTTCATAAGCAGCGAATGTGACTGCCAGTATCAAAACATGTGAAGAGCTGACGTAATTATAAAATATAAATACATATAATATAAATTTATTTAATAAAAAGGCTATAATAATAAATAGTGTTTTCTCTGTAATTATGACACTAAATGAGAAAGGGAATCCTCATCAATGTTTCTGTTTGATGACTTGATCCCAGCCTCGGTAAGGACCGAAGCACTTACTGCTTGGCGGAGCCTCGTAATGAGTGCTTCGGTCTAACCTCGGCTGAGATCAGTCCATTAAACAGAAGAGCTGACGCGGACTCCCCGTGTAACAGGACAATACAGCTTACGCCAGAAAACCCAAGAACAGCGTTCATAGTGCGTTCATTTTGTACTTCATTAGCTAATTATTATTTTTAAATGCAAAAAAAAAAACAACAGTCTTCACTCAGTTAGACTAAGTCTTAGCAAAACAGGTAGTTTTGTTTGTCATACTATAAAAGATAACGGTCTCATTAATGCATGTGACACGATTTCTTCTCCAGTAAACGGACGAGGTCTATTTTGTTCTCATTTCCTTGGCTAGGTTTCCTGATTGCTGAAGCGATCGGCCAGCACCACGGCCACGGCGGACACGGCAGGGGTGTCGGTGGCCATCATGGCGGTGGCGGTGGCGGGCATGGGGGCCATGGTGGTGGAGGGGGTCACGGCGGAAGAGGAGGCGGTCACGGGAGTGGGAGAAGACACGGTGGCGGCGGCGGTCACGGCGGAGGACACGGTGGAAGCGGCGGTCATGGCGGACGCCACGGTGGAAGAGGCGGTCACGGTGGAGGACATGGTGGTAGCGGCGGTCACGGCGGACGCCACGGTGGAAGCGGAGGTCATGGCAGGCGCCACGGTGGGGGCGGCGGTCATGGTGGAGGACACGGTGGCAGAGGCGGTCACGGCGGCGGACATGGTGGCGGACATGGTGGCAGTGGGCACGGTGGTCATCATGGTTAAATAGGAGCTGTTTGTCAGTGAGCTGCGTTTGTGAAGCGTCTTGTAGCCTGCGTCTTGTGCCAAAAGTCTGGAAATGAAGGGGGTCTCATATGGGTCTAGTTTTTGTTCGTATTTCGACTGCTCAGTATTGGAAAGCTAAGAGGAAACTGATTCCAAAAATGAGTCTAAAAATGCAGATTGCACGTCAAAATGCAAAATCGTGTATTAGCTAGGGCGGCGTAATACCCTCCATAAAGAATCGCTGAATAGATCGTGTGGACCTAATTAGCATAAACTAAACAACGCAATAAATATTTACGGTAGGCAATGATTTCCAAACTCAAACACACCGTTCTATCCTTCTGCCATTAAAGTATTTTACGGTATATCACTAACTTTTGATGCCCAAAGACAACGGTGTTCTTCGGATAAAGCTATGTATCGCTCTCTCATTTCGGCGCCATTGATTTTGTTTTTGTCACATGATCGTTCATTTCGTTCGTAATGCGATCAAAAAATTAAAATCAATCCTATTCCCCGTCAAGAGGAAAAATACGAACGGAAATTAGAAATGAAATTTAGAATTCTGTTTTTAATTCCGATACGAACGAACACTGGAATCGGGTGAACCCCCTTAATGCGATAGTTTTGTAGCAAGGAAGTGAGTCTCATTCGTATAAAATAAAATCTACAGAAGTAGCAATCTCAAGATGTGACGTTACACAACTACATACCATCTGCATTCATGTCAACTACATTGTTAATCTTTTAATCTAGAAATGGCCATTGTGATAGTTATATGAGTATTTTGAGAGCGTCACTGCTTGCATCTTTAAAATAAAAATGGCAAAGACAAAAGTGATTGCTGCCACTCTTGAAAGTCTATTCTGTGAGATGATTTGAGTGAAAGGTGCATGTTACACAAGATAGTAATATGATCGGACAATGAACTAGGATGATTCATAACATCACAAAAAGCCTTTTATCCAGAAAGTATAGTGCCATATTTGCAGATGCGTCCAATATTACTGAAACATTCTAAACACATTTTCTGGTATTTCTGGCCGTATTATTATTTTGTAAGGGTGATACCAGATCTTTGTTTGCATGGCTTGATTATAATCTGCTCTTTGTGTTTTTGTCAAATGTGATGTAACTCTATTATGTTGATGAATTCTATGTCAAATGTATACAACAGCAATAGATGTCCCATTAGAAAAAATAAACTTTTGTATCTTTGAAATGGAAATTTGTTTTATTTTGTAATGTTCATCTATGTAATGAGTTTCACTCTTCTGCATTCAGACTCATTTGTAAGTCCACAAACATAGAACACTGCAAGGAAAGCTAGCTGCGGTAATGGCTGGTGACCCACTGTGTTAATACTGGGATCAAACGAACATGGGTCAACAAGAAAAGATGGGACATGATTCCCCAGTACATGAGGCAACACTGCCTACACCAATCGACTCGATCAAGATGTAGACCTGTTCAAATATACAGTTTCCGCAAATCTCCAACTATACGGATACGGATGATGGGGAAAAAAATCAAAGTCCAATAATTTCAAAAGTTAAAGAAGAACTGAAATAGAATGTTAACCACACTAACAGACATACACAACCCACAGTATGATTGTTGGAAGTTTCATAAATCTACTTTAGATGCTGGTCTATGCTTTTGCGACATCAAGTAGAAGAAGAAGAAGAAGAAGAAGAAGAAGAAGAAGAAGAAGAAGAAGAAGAAGAAAAAGAAGAAAAAGAAGAAAAGAAGGAGAAGAAGAAGAAGAAGAAGAAGAAGAAGAAGAAGAAGAAGAAGAAGAAGAAGAAGAAGAAGAAGAAGAACAACAACAACAACAACAACAACAAAAACGTGCCTCAGTGTCATACATAAATGCCTGACATTGCCTTTGCCATGCTATTGTTGGACATATTCATGTTTTTAATTTTTTAACTTGAACATAAACATAATACATAAATATTTCAAATTTACAGCATTAGCAAACATCTGCTAAATGTGTTCGCGCATAAGTGATAAGATCCCCGTTTATGGAATAATTATCTAAACACATGAAATTGTCCATTATCGGTTCAAAATATATGACCCTCTCCCTCTCCGTCCAGGGTATGAACATCAGATTATTGGTTTCTTTTTCATCCCCTCCTCTTTTTATTTCTTTTGCTTTGGCGTCAAAGTTTCCCTTTGTCCATTCGTTGGCGTCATACCATGGTTACATAACAAGCTCCCCTCCCATTTCTTTTGTGTTTGTATCCTTTCTACTTGTAATTAGTTTCAAAATTGCTGATTCCCCCGAGGAAAGACTTTTGTCCAAAAGTTTTATCTTAATATTATGAGATTGTCCTTCATTGATATTAAAATTGTGTGAAATTCTATGTGTTCAAATATTATTGAAGTCATAAAAGGATTTGTACTACGTAATTACTATCTTATTTACCCGATTTGCAGGTCTTTTCAGTTTTATTACACTATAAATGTATGCTAAATTTCATCAGCATTATAGTTGAATCGTTGAAGTTATTGAACTTTAACATTCAATAAAGTTTTCTTTTTGCCCACCCGATATAATATCTTTCTCAAAGGCATTTTCCTGTATTTACTCTGGCCTATTTGAAAGCAAGTGCTGTCACTTCATAAAAGCCTGGCAAAATACTTAGCTATAAACATGGCAAAAATCAAAGTTTATTTCTACAAACATGAGTGACAAGGATGTATGTGAACATTCACAGAACGACTTTCAAGTTTCATGATGTCCTCAAGAAAGAGGTCCTAAATTTCTTTTTCATGTCGTTTCTCCTTGTGACGCTTTCTGCACTTAAACACACACACATACACACACAAAAACACAATTGAAATGCAAGCTGATAAAGATAGAAAGAACTTGGTAAAAGAAAGAATATAAAGAAGAAGAATTAGATAGTAAAAGATGACGAATTATACGAGCTGTGAGTCATAGGAACCGCCGGTCTGACCACTGAACTTCACCACTGTGCTATCCCTACAATGCTTCTTCCATGTTAGGATTAAATAAACATATTACCCAGCATTAAACGTCTAAAATGTCTTTACGGGATAGTTTATGGGGCACAATTAGGTGGAAAAAGGTAGGTGTGCGATATATATACGGTCATATTTTTCAGCCTCGTCTACGACCAGACTTAACACATCGTCACCTGAACCGCTGGATTTTCTCGAATTTCCCGCAGCCCGTTCAGTTTGATGGCAGAAATATTGCCCCAGTTTCAGCTTAAGTAGAAGGGAACACAGAGTAAAGGGCTCTCTAAAGGTTTAGGTTTTCTCCATAAACGGCCCATTTCGGGTACGGTCAAAGTTGGCGTGATACTAAACTAGACGCCGGCCTACCACTGTTGTCCTTTGTGACGCATGGTTTTACGACGCGATTTCATGAACTCAACGTGTTAGCTTAGACCGCGGCTTAAGGCAGCTTTTGCACCAAATAAACTTTACAATTCTTAGAACAGAGGAGAACAGAGGAGGTATGTCTTATATTTAGTATAGTTCACTAGAATGCGCGATGAAAATGTAGGTCAATAAAGATACATGTGCCATGAGACCTGAATTTTACGAGGAGGTTTTAAATGAAAAGGATACAAAATAAAAATGTTACACCATCATTATCCCTTTTATGGATTCTATTTATCGTCATCAAAATAGCGTTTACAACTATAAGAACCTTCCTAGGATTGTGGGAAATACGTATAAATTATAAATCAAATACGAAGGTGCTTGTATGTTGATCGCATTGCTCTTCCCGAGACATGTTTGTTTCCACTTGAAGATGCGTACAGAAGCTGTGAGATCAGATTTTAGCAATTTGACCTGTAATGGCTACTACAAAGCTCTCCCTCATCTGTCAACGAAACAACAACTGGGCCAAATGGAAGTGAACCCGATTAATTATTCAGAATCAATAACGATCACTCCTGCCTGGATTTTAAACCGACAAATCGACAAAATTCACTCTTAGTGATTATTTACTTTTGTGGTTGATCCAGGTGATTCTGACTTCTTGCTTCGGTCAGCTTTTAAACGGTTTAGGCAGCTTCCATTTGAAATGAATTTTGATACATTCTCGAGTGCTTTGTTCCTCGGATTAATGCAGATCAGTAATGTCAGCGTGAGCAAGGAAATTCTTTTCTCAATGATAACAGTATCTAGTTACATTTATTTAATTTCCTCTTCGTAATCTCCATCTTTTCTTGTAAAAAAAAAAAAGGATCAAGTGGACGGGAGAGAAAACACTTAACCGAGGCCGTGGGATGATGAACACCAGGCCATGTATCTTCTGGTTACGTTGACATGCTTCCCCGTAAACCATAAACTTTGGCCACCCTGGAAACATAAACAGCTTGTGTGTCTTGCACTCATCGACTTAAACCCAATACCAGGCATGGGAACCACGCACGTCATAATCTCAAGATTTGTGTCTGTGATTACATTCATATCCTGCTTCTCGTGAAGAGATTATGGCCCTTCCTCTATTTTTTTCCACCCGTCTGTCATTCCTGTGGCTTTAACCATAAATTCTTTACAGTTGTATTCAAACATACCTTCTGCAGCTTTATATTATTAAAATGTGAAAGAAATATTTTTCACAACATCATACGAAGTATGGTGAGTCTACACTGTGTTTGTAATACTGTTGTCGCTGGTAACCGGAAATTACCTCCTCACACCCCAAAGAGCTCCTGAATGGGCAATAAAATGTGAAATGCTAGGCCTGTATGTGTCCCTTTGCCAGTGTGCTCCTTGGCATGACTATCGCGGCTACCATACTTTTGTCAAGATCATGCTACACGGGTTGAATATGTATGAGAGGAAACGCCACTACTAACCGGACTTCACATGGTTAAAATTCTGGAAGCGAATAAGTCAACTCAAGACCAAAAACTGACATCACAAGAAGACCATACGAAGCAGCCTATTTCCGGGGAATTATGAAACAAAAAAAATGCATTGGGCTCCGCAAGAATATCGAGACCTCGTTTGCAAGAATTAGTTTATCTACAGAGCATAATAAGAAACACTATCTTGACATACATTTTGAAGATCATTGGCCAATCAATTTGTTAAATGTGCCAGCATGCCATGCGTCAGAAAACAACAACAACAACAACAACAACAACAACAACAACAACAACAACAACAACAACAACAACATCAAATCCTGTAAAGAGTGTAGGAAAATCGTAGTCTAAGAGTCAAAATGATACTGAAACTTCGATCTTTCGACATATCAGTCGGTAAAATTCATTACAAAGGGCCATCATAGACAGCAACACGGACGGAAAGAAATCAAAGGTAGATCCAAGAGGATGAAGGTGCAAGGCAGCAACAAATGGCTCAGTGGGGATACAAAGGGTGATCTAGAAATCTCTGATCTGTGCATTGAAAAGCTCTGAGCCTTACTCTAGGAGTTTACATTCCTCCATCACCTTCAGTAATCCCATTAAGAATCAATTCATTGAAAGCAAAAGTTGTGGCCCTATGCATAATCCATACATTAGTTAACATTATGTTGTATTAACCACAGAGAACACTACTGCTGCTTGGGAGTATTTTATGGTTGCCGAAGTGCGGTAACACTCAGGGATTCCGAATTCGGCCACTAAGGACAAAGATACATAATGTACAGATATACCAGCTGCAACGTCACTCAGAGATGTGCCCAGACAGAAAGCAAGACAAGGTTTTCGTCTGCTGTCTGATAGTTATGTCTCACAGTGCACTGCAGCTTGGACTTATATAGCTTTAGTCATACAAGTCTACAATTTCCTCACTTATGAAGTTACAGGTGTTCTTATGATATATGATATCGTGAGAGCTCGTAGATCTGTTCACAGACAATTTCGGCACTGGAGATAACTCAGGTCATCTTTGAAATTCTGTAGCGTGTCCCAGCGCTTTAAAAACTATTTTTATGAGAACAAGCCTAGCCGTAATCTTCAAATCTGACAGGTTAACAGTTTATTTACTTTACCAAGATACACCAAAAGCGTCAAACCGTGAAGTAGTAAGTTGGTGTAATCTGAAGACGCACTTCACGATGGAGACCTTAAGGTTAAGTGGAAGAAGTCAGAAGTTAATACTGCAAAAATTTAATGAATTTTAACCGTTGTGAGGTTGTGTGGAAAGAGGCGTTGATGGGAAGAGATGACACAACCAGGAGCGAATGTATCACTATGTTTATCAGCCATGTATACGAAAGATAGAGCAGACAAGGAAGCAAATCTCTAGTTCCACAGAAATATCGGAGTCATGGTGAAACCACGTCATCGTTGCAAGACGTTGGAGTCTTACGAGAGGTCATTAGTATGTTTTCACTGCAACATGATTATTCGCCTTGACACTGTGATTCCACTGTAAGCCCATAACATAGAGAAGAATATAAAACACTAATATTCCTCTCCATGTCGAATTTATTGTCAAAACACCATCTGATTTTATCCATTTAAGTCATGTTTAAAATACACGCACGTTCATTGATAAAAATCTAGTCTATTTCACACATAGACCTGACTGACTATTCAGTGACTATATGATGTAGAATAGTGTAAATCGCCACAGTACAGTGTTCTGGTACCCCATGAACTCATTTGCTACTGAATGAGATAAGATGACAGTGAAAGAAAACATTCTGCCCATGGACATTATAGAGCCATATCGAATGTTTAACCAGAGAAATGCATTTCATTTGTAATATTATGTATTTACATGTATGATGTGTATTGTTATATGTGTAGTATTATGAATGAGATGTTTAACACTGTTTGAGTTTGTAAAACAATTTCCCTACGGGGTAAATGAAGTCGTATTTATTATTTATTTATTAATATTTTGACAGCAAACTCAACAAGGACAGGAAGATAATATCGTTTTTTATATCTTTTATCTATTGTGGGTTTAGAGCGGAAAAATTTGGTTTTCAAAATACATAAATAATTCAATAACCTTCCATTGGATTTGCAAAGATAAAGTGGTTTCTCACTGGCTCCAATGTCTCCAAGCTTATACATGACTGATAATTTCATGATAAACTTGCATCTGGTTGTTCACCTTTCACCAACCTCACGCATCTTAAAATTCATTCAATTCTTGCAGTTTTAACTTCTGACGTTTTCCTCTTAACCTTAAGGTTACCATCTTATGGTATGTCTTGAAGTTAACAACTTACCACTTTACGGTTTGGCGGTTTTCGTGTATCTTGGTAACGTAAATAAACTGTTGTGGTGTCAAATTTGAAGATTAAACCGAAGACTGCTCTCATAAAAATAGTTTTTTATGCGCTGGGACACGCTACAGAATTTCAAAGATGGCCTGAGTTATCTACAACCGTCTGTGAACAGATCTACGAGCTTTCACGCGTGAGCTGATAGCATTTATCATCAAAACACCTGTAACTTCGTAAATGAGGAAATGGTAGGATTGCGTGACTGAAGCTGTATATGTCTGCATGTTCCATTATTCTGTAGTTATCACATGAGGTACCAAGTCTTATCTCTCTCTCTGAGCCTATCTCTGCGTGACGTTACCGCTTATATCTTTACATCTTACGCCGCTCTGTTTTTGTTCTTTTTTTTAGAGTTTCTCTTTATTGTTGCATTGTCGACACCCCAGTCCTTGATGCTGCATTGCTCTCATCTTTACATAATGTTATTCTTGTGAACCAGTGATCTTGTATCTTACACAGGTTGATTTTATGTGTATTTTTAACTTCCTGAGGCACGGCATGCTGACACATGTTAATTATACAGTGGTTTAACGTTCTTATATATCGTATATTGACTGTTCTTCATGCTTTATAGACAGACTGAACCATGCAAACAAGTAAGTGTTTATTCGGAGCCCAAAACATTGTTATTTTTACTGAATGGGCTACTCCATATGATCCTCTTCTGATGTGAGTGATATAAGTGATCTTTAAAGATCTGTATCTAGATACAGCTATCGCTGAGAAAATGCCATTCACACTGACATATTGTTCATCATTGATCCAAAGAAAAATTCTCGAAAATGTATCAAAATACATTGCAAATGGAGGCCCTCGAGGCCTTTAAAAAGTTGATTGAGGTAAGTAATAAAAATTACTCGGTTCAGTCAGAAATCATATGATCACAGAGAATGATTTTGACATGGTTCACCTTCTACTGGCCCTATTATTATTGCATCTACAAGTGAAGGGTGGGAGGGCTTTTGTAGAAGCCAGTAGATGTCAAATTCGCGGAAATCGGAAAAAAATGCTTAACTATTTTCAAAGTTCAGCAACTCCAGAAGTTCAAATTGTAAACAAATGAAATATGTCACCCATTCATATGGATATTGTCTGTTAATGTTGCAAATTTTAAATATATAGGTTCTAAATGCAATGATCATATGATAGCTGAAAAAAAATTAAAATTGTCTAAAAATTGCATGCCCGGTGTGCGACTAGCATATTGGAACACTTTATTTCTTCACGTTTCTTCTGTGGCAAAAAGATAGCATCTAGAACAGCAAAACGTGTAACAATTATATATTATAACTGTCAATAAATTTGACATAATAGATCTCTATAGAATAAGTTGAAAAAATTATATTATTTGAATAGGCTTTTGGCTTGAAAGAGTCCATTTGATCTGAAAGTGTTATAGCATTGTGTCATGTTCTAAACAAACATGTCACATCGTTTCTTGTCCTCATTGTTTCCCGAATAACATTACCAAGGCAGTGGTCACAAGTCATTGTCCCAGTCAGATTTCTTTCTTCTGTGTTCTGTGTTTGTTGACTTACAGATAAGTAAAAATGCAGAAGAGTGAAACCCACTACACGACTAAACAGTACAATATATGACACACATCCTTTTCAAAGACATAAGAGTTTATTTTCTGTGAACCAGCAGCCAATGCTGTAGTATACATCTGACATAGAATTCATCAACATTAATTTTGTCTACAGTTCATCATATTTTACAAATCACAAATATCATGAAGTCATACAAAGATCTTATATCATCGTGCGCAGTGTAATACACTCTTATTCAGACATATGGTGCTGACGTAATACTACAAGATGCTTCACTGGCATAGCTCATCGATGATAATTCCTTTTTAACCATGATGATGTCCGCTGCCGTGACCACCATGCCCACTACCACCGTGTCGACCTCCGTGACCGCCTCTTCCACCATGTCCGCCACCGTGACCGCCTCTTCCACCATGTCCACCACCGTGACCGCCTCTTCCACCATGTCCGCCACCGCGACCGCCTCTTCCACCATGTCCGCCACCGTGACCGCCGTGACCCCCTCTACCACCGTGGCGTCCACCGTGACCGCCCCTGCCACCGTGTCCTCTCCCACCACCGTGGCCGCCTGTTCTTCCGCCGTGACCCCACCCGCCACCATGGCCCCCGTGTCCGCCACCACCATGATGGCGACCGATACCCCCGCCGTGCCTGCCGTGGCCGTGGTGCTGGCCGAAAGTTTCAGCAATCAGGAAACCTAGCCAAAGAAAGAAGAACAAAATAGACTTCAACAATTTACAGGAGAAACACATGTCCAAACTAGTGAGACCTTTATCGTTAGTATGAGAAACAAATCATCACAAGCACATGACTTAGAGAAACACAATGTTTCGTTAATACTTTCCTGAGTAAATACTTTTTCACGGTCAGCTAAATAGTAGCCAATGAAGTATACTCTCAAGATCAGTCTTGGGTGTTTTCTTTAGCAAGCTATATAATATTATATCATATTGTCACTCTACACTAATCTCCTCTACAGTATTAGGGAGACAGTGGGCCCTTTACAAGACGTAAGTAACAGGACACCGATGAACAAAATTAATGNCCACCATGCCCTCTACCACCGTGTCGACCTCCGTGACCGCCTCTTCCACCATGTCCGCCTCTTCCACCATGTCCGCCACCGTGACCGCCTCTTCCACCATGTCCGCCACCGTGACCGCCGTGACCCCCTCTACCACCGTGGCGTCCACCGTGACCGCCTCTGCCACCGTGTCTTCTTCCACCCCCGTGGCCGCTTCCTCTTCCGCCATGACCCCACCCGCCACCATGGCCCCCGTGTCCGCCACCGCGATGATGGCGACCGATACCCCCGCCATGCCCGCCATGGCCGTGGTGCTGGCCGAAAGTTTCAGCAATCAGGAAACCTAGCCAAAGAAAGAAGAACAAAATAGACTTCAACAATTTACAGGAGAAACTAGTGAGACCTTTATCGTTAGTATGAGAAACAAATCATCACAAACACATGACTTAGAGAAACACATGTTTCGTTAATACTTTCCTGAGTAAATACTTTTTCACGGTCAGCTAAATAGTAGCCGATGAAGTATACTCTCAAGATCAGTCTTGGGTGTTTTCTTTAGCAAGCTATATAATATTATATCATATTGTCACTCTACACTAATCTCCTCTACAGTATTAGGGAGACAGTGGGCCCTTTACAAGACGTAAGTAACAGGACACCGATGAACAAAATTAATGGCTGAAAAACCTTGTTCAAATCTTGTTCATATGAAATGATTTCACTCTGCAGAGGGCCAAGATAAATTTGTGCTCAAGTCTTTTTGGCGGCTATAGTATATCAAACAAACAAAATGATTAAGTCTTGGAAATATTTTTCCAGAACAATACAATCTGAAGTTTATTGTATTTCAGTGATATAGCTCGAAGTAAAGCGATACTGATTATGGCCTTCTTTGATTCTATTGAACTCATACTTTCCGTTAGCTTTATATCCACACGCCCAGACTTGATACATACGACTGGCCTTTCGGCGATGTAATCAGTGAAAAGATCTGTGAATGTTATTATCTTAAGAGATAACCACTAGTTTTATTCAAAGAGCTAGCATGAATTGAAGTCGTAAATTGTTGTATTGTTTTACCTGTTCCTTAACTCATGTGGAGCTAACAAGTAGGTCAGTCGCACACTTTAAGATACTTACAGACACACATTAAAGCGATTATCAGAGTGGAAGTCTTCATGATGCCTGGGTGCCTGGTCTGTAATGATCACCACTGAGGGGGGAGCAAAGCTGGACGGTGATAGAATTAGATATCAAGAGCTAAGCCGAGAAGCAAATCACTGATCTTACAGCGACAACTTCGATCCTTATATAGCAGATCTGCTCCATTTAATCGCTTCATTTCCATTGCACATTAAGAGAGGTAATAAAATAAATAACACAAATGGATATGTTAGCCAAGACGTTTAACTAGACAGTGCAAATTACTAATGTTACAGTACGACTGTCAAGGATCCTGTGACAAAAAACGACTGTGTGGACTCAGTGACGGCGGTGTAGACAAACACGCAACAAACAACTACGTCAACAGTTGTAACTAATGTGTCAACAACAGACCTGGAGAACGAGGTAGACACAACATGCATTTTTAAGTCCCGGTCTGTTGTGTACCCGACAGTTTTCGCTTATCGAGTCAAACATTTTGTACACCTTGTGTCATGTCGATAAAGAATGATAAAACAATGAATGACACAGCCAAGCTTACCTCTCAACATAGTGCAAGAGGGCAAAGAAGGTGAAAGGTGATGGAGTGAAGTAGGCAAGTCCCTCCAGTCACGGAGTTCTAGTATTCCAGGAGCTTAATTGGTCAATTTATTATTTTTTTTTTAATATCAACGTCAATAATAGAAGCGTATTTAATTTATCCTTTGAAATCCATAGTCATTGGGCTAATTCACACTAATTCACGGGCCTTAAATTAACAAGTTTACGACCTCAAAAACCTAAATTTTAACGTAACAGTCTGTGATTTGGTAACTGTGAGATTGCAGGAGCTAAACTGTAAAAGCATCTTTGAGCCATTTAATAAAATTTCTCCTCTAACAGCAGGAACTTTCCGAGAAGGCCAAGGCTAGGTCTTCCGTTTGGTGGCACTAATGCTCTGATATTATACGCTGTTTGCGGGGGAGCGGGGGGCATTTATTTAGATTTTGCATAATTCTAATTTAGATGAAAGGGGGTTAAAAGTTTGGCCCTTTTTCCTTGACCACAGAAACACACAAATAAAATCCACAGAAGCCTTTGGGAAACACTGCCTGCAACAATTATTTCAGGATGAATTTCAACACGTTTGCGTGTGGTTTTATGTTACACGATTATTACTACACCTTCTGTCCTAAAAAGACAAGTTGTGTCTACCTCGTTCCCAGGTCTGTTGATGACACATTAATTACAACTGTTGACGTAGTTATTTGTTGCTTGTTTGTCTACAGCGCTATCAGTGAGCCCAAATAATTGTTTTCTGTTGCTAGACCTTTCACCGTTTTATTGTGACATTAGTAAATTTGCACTGTCTAAATTAAACGTCTGAAGCATGTCCATTCAAATACTTTGTTTACCACTCTTACTATGAAATGGAGTTGAAGCGATTAAGAAGAGCAAGTCTGCTATATAAGGATCGAAGTAGCCATCATGAGATCAGTGATTTGCTTCTCGGCATAACTCTCGATCTCCATCGACGTCCGACTTCGAGGTCCCTCCTATACGTGATCGTTACAGACCAAGCACCCAAGCATCATGAAGACTAGCACTCTGATCATCGCACTGATGTGTGTCTGTAGGTATCTTATGATGTGCATGTAGTCAGCTTGAAGCTCCATAAAGGTTAAAAAACAGTGAACGCCGAACGAAGAGCATATTTAAAACAATAGAACTTTTGAGCTTAAAGTACCTTTTCAATTCATGCTAGCTTTTTGATTCAGAACGATTAGCCACTGAGTTAGGAGTATCTTAACAGAGTGTATGTCCTGAATAGATTGCCTCAAGATCAGTTAAAAGTGTCAAGGCTGAATGTGTAGAATTTAAGATCTCGGGACAATATTCAGTAGTAGCAAGAAAGGCCATGAGTAGTAAAATTATACTTCGATCTATATCACTGAACTACAATAAAGTTCAGACATCAGTCTTCTCGAAATATATTTCTCTGAAGTAGTATTTTTTTGTTGTTGGTTTTGTTTAAGAAACTGCAGCGGCCAATAAAGATTTGCACACAAATTTATCTTGAGCCTCAAAAGAATGAAATCGTTTTGTAAGGCACATTTTGTTCACGAGCATCCTCTTTTTTTGTGTTCTGTAAAGAACTTCCTGTATGCCTAATACTCTAGACAAAATAAGTGTGAAATTACAACATACTGCTTGTTATAGAATACCCAAAAGAAGTCACAACACTGCACTTCACTGGCTTGATATTTTTGTGGTGTTCAAAAAGAATGTATTCAGTTCGCTAGATATATTCGCAGAACATATCGTATTGTACTCACATAATAATGGTGATTTGTTTGTCATACTTAAAATGATAAAGTTCTCACTAAACTGTGGATGGAAAGAGTTTTCGCCCGTGTACTGACAAAGTCTATTTTATTCTCATTTTCTTCGCTAGGTTTCCTAATTGCTGAAGTTCTCGGCCAACACCACGGCCACGGCGGACACGGCGGGGGTATCGGTCGCCATCGTGGCGGTGGCGGACACGGGGGCCATGGTGGTGGACACGGGGGCCATGGTGGCGGATGGGGTCACGGTGGAAGAGGGGGCGGCCACGGCGGCGGGAGAAGACACGGTGGCAGGGGCGGTCACGGCGGACGACATGGTGGTAGAGGCGGTCACGGTGGCGGACATGGTGGCAGAGGCGGTCACGGTGGCGGACATGGTGGCAGAGGGCATGGAGGTCACGGCAGCGGACACCACCATGGTTAAAAAGTGTCGTCTGTGAGCTAAGCCAGTGAAGAATCTTATAGTATTAACTTTACACCATATGTCTGAATAGAAGAATATTATAACTTTGTACGATGATATGATACTTTTGTTTGGATGACTTGATGTTCATTAACTACTGTTGGCAATATTATAAAATGCGATGAAGCTCTGTAAATAACATTAATGTTGATGAATTCTATGTCAAATGTATTCTACAGCACTGGCTGTGACATTCACAGATAATAAACTCTTATTTCTTTGAGAAGAACATTTGTTTTATATTGTATTATTTAGTCGTGTAGTGAATTTCACTCTTCTGCATTTTTACTCATTTGTAAGTCCACAAACACAGAACACTCTGGAAAGAAATCTGATTAGGGCTCTGACTTGTGACTCATTGTGTCAATGATGTAATGAAAGAAACATGACATAACAAGAAATTTATGGGGCATGACTGTCCAGAATATGACATATAATATAACTTCTCAAACTAGTTATATAATATGTCACATTAACTGACAGAAATAATATATCATTGTCACAAGTTTTATTGATCTTGCCACAGCATAAACGTCAAGAAATATCATGTTCCAGCGTGCTAGATGCAAACCGGGGATGGAATTGTTAGAAAATGATTATAATTTTTTTCTGCTGTGACATGGTCTTTTGCATCCAAAACCTAGATTTTAAATATGCAGCATACAATATCCATTTGAATATGTAGTACCAGATTTCATTCATATAAAAACTGTCTCACTGGAGTTATTGAACTTTAAAAATAATTAGTCTAGGTAAACTGTTTACGATTCCCGCAATTTTGACTGTACTGGCTTCTACAAAAGCCATTTCTTACCCACAGATGAAAGAATAGATGAGTCAAAGGAGAGGAACCAGATCTTAATCATTCTCTATGATCAGTCCATTTCTGATTGAGCCGAGTAATTTTTATTTCCTCTATCAGTCAACTTTTCAGTGGCTTCAAGGGTCTCCAAATGCAACGTATTTTAATACATTTTCGAATGTAACATTGTTCTTTAGATGAATACTGATTATTATGTCAGTGTGAATGGCATATTTTCAGTGACTGCAGTAGGTAGATAATCCTATTTCGTCATGTTCATTCCACATTCGCCTAAATCATTTTTGATGATTTGTGTTGGTATTTGTAAAATAATTTTGCACTTATCTTCTTCTTCCTAGTTAGGCACTTGTGGAGATTTGACTCGTATTTTTATCCAAATTTTTCTGGCTAAAACAGATCTACCTTACTGTTTAGTTTTAAGCAACAAGTTGAGAGCGCTAAATTTCTCAAAACCTCAAAAATTGACGTAGGCGAATGTGGAATGACGATTTACCTTCATCTACATTACACGAAGGTTTTTTTTTTTATATTATTATTTAAAAACAAGCATGAGTTAGACGTTCAAATCAGAAAATATATTTCAAAAAGTGAAAACACTTAACGAGGCCCTGAGATCATGATGAACACAGGCGTTGTAGCCTCAGATTACATTGACACGCTTCCCGGTAAACCATAAACTTTGGCCACCCGGGAAACAAACAGCTTGTGTGTCTTGCACTCATCGACTCATCGCATGGGAAACATACCTGTCATAATCTCAAGATTTGTTTCTGAGAATGCATTCATTTCCTGCCTCTTATGAAGAGATTATAGGCCTCGTCAACTTTCTTTTTTCAACAGTCTGTTCTTCAATTATTTATCATAATTATATTAGTTACATTTGTACTGAACATGAGTACTGAACCTTTATGATAATATAATATGAGAGAAGACAGATAGAAAACTCTCTCTTCATCTTTATTATGTAGTCCATATGTAAAGTAAATGCTATGAATGAATACATTATATCTGTATCTTAGCTATGAATACGTTGAATGATGCACTATAGTCCGTCCAACATTATACGGTTTTCGTTTATCGCGAATATCTCCGATTTTCTTTGATCAATCTTCGCCAAAGTTTGCATAGCCTCCTGTTTCAGAGTGTCTTAACTGAGACATGTTTATTCACATGTGGACAGTTACAGATTAAAAAGTTTTCTTCATTAAAGTATATAAAAAATTCAGGAAACGCGATGATTCAAAGAACAGAAATTGTACGGTATTCACAGTAATCATCTTTTCACGGCAGGTTCACATAAGAGCAAGTCCAAATAATGCAACATTCCGTGGCTTAGCTGTTCAGACATAACAAGAGCTATTTTTACCGCAGACAGCAACCGTTAACCAAGGACAAAATACTACGCCCGCGATCAGACAAGTTACATATCACATGCATAAAATACCCACAACAAAAGTCACAAACAGTGTAATTTACACTGATACACGATCTCCCCGATTATTCCCCCAATGCCTCTTCCACGTACTCTTTATAAAGGCTGATCTTTGTGCAAATTTTGTCATTCCCGATTTTAAGCATCACTGCCATCAATTTGTCTTGTTCGTTCTCGGTATCTAATTCAGTTCAAAGTTCACGTTTATAAACTACTCAGACACCCAAAAAGTTCATATTTACTCATATATTATATAAAAAAAATAGCCTCGTTTTTTTTATGTGGCACAGCGTCGTTACCGCTGTTCGAATCGACCTGAAACTTTCTGTGTGCCTTTGTTTTACTCTCAACACGTTACAAGGGTGCATTTCGTATTTCGTTACTCCATTCGATCGATAGGTATTTTATTAAATTTCGTTTGTGTCGTAACCAGACCCACGTAAATACCTCACCGCCACACTTTTTAAACACTTCAACTAGTATTATAAAATTGGGGAAGAGGATAAAAGGACCTTGTGACCGGTCTTTCCAAGTAGTTGCACCTTTACACATCTCATACAGTTCAGATTTAACCATGTTTCTAATACAAACAGAGCCAACCTTTCTATCAAGATAAATTCAAGATCGCCAGTAACTTTTCGAGTTATCTTGACAGGCACTCCAGACGACCAATCAGCTGAACAGGACAGTCATATCATAA
Organism: Ellobium chinense; assembly: GCA_033807755.1. Taxonomy (NCBI): domain Eukaryota; kingdom Metazoa; phylum Mollusca; class Gastropoda; order Ellobiida; family Ellobiidae; genus Ellobium; species Ellobium chinense. The sequence goes on from JAWQUT010000001.1 coordinate 4,354,042, forward strand.
CTATTCCTCACAACAAACAAAATTACATCATTCACATACCGACTAAATGTTATATATTTAGCTATTGCATTTATCCAAGTCCAAACCAAGTCAAACACAGCTCTTGTTAAAACATGCTTTGTAATTATCCGTATCAAATATGTTTGCGTTTCATCACGTCACATTCCACGAAGCTGTAAACCACCTTATCTTCGCGATTTCCTTTCGGTCGAGTTTTTTATACAACTTTATGAAGAAAACTTTTATATTTACATCTCTATAACTGTCAAAAAATACTTTCTTGTTAAGACAAACTGAAACAGGAGGCGATGCAAAATTTTGTAAGGATTGATCATAGCAAACAGGAGATATTCGCGAAAAACGAAAACCGTATATTGTTGGACGGACTATAATAGCAAACTGAACATGGAGAGGATAATATCTTTTTCAAGCTCTTTTTATCTGTTGTGGGTTTAGAACGGAACAATATTGTTGTAAAAATGATTTTACAATAATATACACGAATTATCTAATGACCTTTCATAAGAAGAGTACATTTTCCAAAGATAACATGGTATGGCAATGAGTCCGATGTCTGTGTGGAAGTAGAGAATCGTTTCCGTGTCTGTTACATGCGTGGTATGTATACATATCACCGATGATGAATGGTGATAAATTCGCGTCTGGTTGTTCATCGCTTCCCATCAACGTCGTCTTCCGCCAACCTCACGCCGCTTAAAATTCATTAAATTCTCGCAGTTTTAACTTCTGACATCTTCCTCTTAACCTTAAGGTTACCATCGCGTGGTACGTCTTGAAGTTAACAACTTACCATTTTATGGTTTGGCGTATTTGGTGTATTCTGGTAAAGTAAATAAACTGTTAACCTGTCAGATTTAAAGATTGCAGCGACATTTGGTTTCATAAAAATAGTTTTATTGCGCTGCAACACGCCCCAGAAGTTCAAAGATAGCCTGAGTTATCTCCATTACCGTAATTGTCTGTGAACACATCTACGGGCTCCTATGCGTGAGCTGACAGCATTTATCATCAACACGTCTATAACTTCTTAAGTAACGAAATTGTATGATTGCGTCATCAAAGCTGAATATGTCACCATGTTCCAGTACTGTGTAGGCCTTCCATAGTTATCACATGGGGGACAAAGTCGCATCTCCCTCTCTGAGCTACCATTGCAAGATGTTGCCTTTTATGTCAAGCATTCGTTCTATTATGCAATGTCGACACCAAGCCGTTCGTTTTAACATTACTCCATTATCTTTGTTGTCCATTTATTGTGTCTTTTCGTCTGCCCTAGTGTCCAAGATGGTCCTTTAGATTGAGGTTTATCTTATGATGTGTCTAAAGTATCCATGTTTGAGTATATTCACCTATCTTTTCCATCCACATAATTTTGACTTTTGTGAATTAGTAGTTGGTGTAATTTCCTGGGGTAAGACATGTTGGTAAAGTTAGATAATGCCGGTCAGACTGACATACTGCGTCCTATTGATGCGAGGATGTATCAAAATACACTGCAAATAGAGAACCTTGAAGCCATTAAAAAATTGACCAGATTAGGAAATAACAATAACCCGGTTCAATCAGAAACTAAACGATCACAAAAAATGATTTTGGTCTGGTTCATCTCCCTTTGACCCAATTATTGTTTCGTCTATAGGAGACAGAGGGCATTAATAGATACCAATACGAGTCAAAATGGCGGAAATCGAAGGGAAAAAAATTGCTTTATTATTACCAAAGTTCAGTAACTCCAATAATTCAGTTTTTAAAGAAATGAAATGTGACAAATCTTTAGATGGATATTGTCTGCTAATGCTACAAATGTTAAATACCTGTGTTATGAGCGCAGTGAACAACTCAACAAAATTAGGTATTTTCAGCTCCATCACGTGACCTAGGAAATCTTGCTCACTCGCTGGTTTGTTTACATGCTTTGCTCATGTATGATTACTCGTCACTTATCAAAATAGCCTAGCAATCCCCAGATCACGTGATGTAACTGACCCGTCTGAAAATATCTCATTAAAACCATTTTGTCTAACAGTTGTATGTCCGGTGTATGCCCGTCTACTACACTGGAGCATTTTTTTGACGTTTTTGCTGTGGCAAAAGCAAAGCACTTGCAATAGATCAGTTAGGAATGTAACAATTTTATGTTATATCTGTCAGGTAATGTGACATACGTAGAATTAGTTAGAGAAATCACACTATTCGATTAAGCTTTCGTTTTGACCGAGTCTATTCGATTTGATACGTATGGTGTTTGTAGCGTTGTGCCATATTCTAGAGAAACATGTCCCATCTTTATTTATCCTCATTTGTTTTCTAGATAATCTTGTGAACATATATTGTCCCAGTCAGCTTTCCTTCTAGTGACACTCACCACGCCATTAAACATTACAATATAATATTAAATAGAATATATTAAAACAATTGTTCTTTTCAAAGAAATAAAGAGTTTATTATCTGTGAGTATTACAACCAGTGCTGTAGAATACATTTGTCAAAGAATTCATCAACATTAATGTTATCTATAGTTTATTAATTTTACAAAATTATTAAGTCATGCAAAGAAAGATCTTATATCAGCATACAGACAAATAATACACTCCTATTCAGACTCATTGGGCTTGGTTAAGACTACAAGATGCTTCAATGACATAGCTCATCGACAATAATTCCTTTTTAACCATGATGATGTCCGCTGCCGTGACCACCATGCCCTCCGCCACCGTGTCGGCCTCCGTGACCGCCTCTTCCACCATGTCCGCCACCGTGACCGCCTCTTCCACCATGTCCGCCACCGTGACCGCCTCTTCCACCATGTCCGCCACCGTGACCTCCTCTACCACCGTGACGTCCACCATGACCGCCTCTGCCACCGTGTCTTCTTCCACCTCCGTGGCCGCCTCCTCTTCCGCCATGACCCCACCCGCCACCATGGCCCCCATGTCCACCACCACCATGATGGCGACCGATACCCCCGCCGTGCCCGCCATGGCCGTGGTGCTGGCCGAGGGTTTCAGCGATCAGAATACCTAGCCATAGAAATGAGAATAAAATAGTCTTCGTCTTTTTACAGAATAAATACATCCCCAAAATAGTGAGACCTTATCGTTAGTATTAGAAACGAATCATCACATATCTGAGAGTAACACATGTTTCGTTAAAATACTTTCCTGAGTGAATACTTTTTCACAGTGGGCAAAATAGTAGCCGATGAAGTATACTCTCAAGATCATGCCTGGGTGTTCTATGAACAAGCTATATCTTCTCACTTTACACTAATCTTCTCTACAGTATTAGGAAGACAGTGAGTCCTTCAAAGGACGCAAGTAAAAGAATGCAAATGAACAAAACTAGTTGCTATTTCCCAGTAAACCTTGTTCGTATGAAATGATTTCACTCTTCAGAGGGCCAAGATCAATTTGTGCTCAGGTCTTTATGGCAGCTATAGTTAATCAATCAAATAAAATAATAATTTGAAAGCAATATATTTCCATAAGGATAGAATCTAAAGTTGATTGTATTTCAGTTATATAGATAGAAGTACAACTTTACTGTTCAAGGCCTACACGCTAGCTTTATAGTCTACATTCCCAGCCCTGATACTTACAACTTGTCTTTCGGCGATCTATTTAGTAAAAAGATATGCTAAAGTTATTATCTTAACAGAGTAACCACTAGTTTTGAATCATAAAGCTAGTATAAATTGAAATGTAAGTTGAGCTCAAATTAATGTTCTATAGTTTTAAATGTGATGTTCATTCGGCGTTTACTGTTCCGTAACTCATGTAGAGCTATCAAGGAGATCAGTCGCACACTTTAATATACTTACAGACACACATCAATGCGATGATCAGAGTGGAAGTCTTCATGATGCTTGGGCGCTTGGTCTGTAATGATCACTACTGAGGAGGGACCTCGCAACTGGACGCTGATGGAGATTAAGAGCTGAGCCGAGAAGCAAATCACTGATCTTACGCTACTACTTCGATCCTTATATAACAGTTTTGCTCCTTTTAATCGCCTCATTTCCATAGCTTAATAAGAGAGGTAAATAAATTGTATAAACGGACATGCTAGCCCAGACGTTTAACTAAACAGTATACTGGTGACAAAAAATAACTTTGTGGACTAAGTGACGGCGGTGTAGACAAACAAGCAACAAATAACTACCAACAGTTGTAGCTGTGTTAACAACAGACGAGGAGAATGAAATACACACTCCATGCATTTTTATGTCCCGTTCTGTCGTGTACATGACAGTTTTCGCTGATCGAGTCAAAAACTTTGTACACCTTGTGTCATGTCGATAAAGACTAATAAAACATTGAATGACACAGTCAAGCTTACCTCTCAACATAGTGCAAAAGGGCAAAGAAGGTGAAAGGTGATGGAGTGAAGTAGGCAAGTCTTGAACTGTGTCTGTGGTCGCGTCCGAGTCCCTCCAGTCACGGAGTCGTAGTATTCCAGGAGCTTAACTGGTCATTTTTTTTTGTTTTAAATATCAGCGTCAATTATGGTAGAGTATATAATCTATTCTTTGCAATCCATAGTGATTGCAATACTGAACACTTATTTACGGGCCTTAACAGAACAAGTTTTGGACCTTAAAAACCTGAGTTTCAGCCGAACAGTCAATGATTTGGTGTCTGTGAGACTGCAGGAGCTAAACTGTAAAAGCATCTTTGAGTCATTTAATAAAATTCTCCTCTAACAGCAAGATATGGGCAAGGCTAGTTCTCCCGTTTAGTGGCATTAATTTTCTCATATTTAAAGCTGTTTGCAGGGGGTGGGGTGTCGTTTGTTTAGATTTTGCATAATTTTAATTTAAATGAAAGGAGGTTAAAAGTTTAGCCCTTTTCTCCTGACCATTGAAACACACAAATAAAATCCACGGAAGCCTTGGGAAACACTGCCTGCAACAATTATTTCAGGATAAATGTCAACACTTTGGGGCGTGGTTTTATGTTATACGATTACTACTACACCTTCTGTCCTAAAAAGACAAGTTGTGTCTACCTCGTTCTCCAGGTTTGTTATTGACACATTAGTTACGACTGTTGATGTGGTTATTTGTTGCTTGTTTGTCTACACCGCTGTCAGGGAGCATAAATAGTTGTTTTCTGTTGCTAGACCTTTAACGGTCTTATTGTGACATTAGTAAATATATGCACTGCCTAGTTAAACGTCTGGGAAATTATATCCTTCAAATACTTTGTTTATCATTCTTACAACGACATGGAGTTGAAGGGATTAAAAGAAGCAAGTTTGCTATATAAGGATCGAAGCCATCATGAGATCAGTGATTTGCTTCTCAGCATAATTCTCGATCTCCATCGACGCCCGACTTCGAGGTCCCTTCTATACGTCATCGTTACAAATCAAGTACCCAAGCATCATGAAGACTAGCACTCTGATCATAGCACTGATGTGTGTCTGTAGGTATCTTATGATGTACAAGTAGTCAGCTTGAAGCTCCACAGAGGTTAAAAACAGTGAGCGTCGAACAAACAGCACTTTTGAAACTGTTTCTTTAAAAACTTTTGAGCTTAATATACGATTTTGAGTCATGTTAGCTTTTTTATTCAAAACAATTAGTTACTGCATGAGGATTATCTTAAGAGTTTTTGTCCTGAATAGATTTTTGTAAGACCAGTTATAAGTGTGAGTGCAGAAAGTGTAGAATTAAACTTCTTCGGGGAAATATGGAATCTGACGTAACAAGGTAGGCCAGGAATAGTAAAATTATACTTCACTTAATATCACTGCAATACAATAAAGCCATTATCGTTCTCAAAAAGTACTCCTATAAAATAATTATTTTCTGTTTGTTTTTGTTCGATAAACTACAGCTGCCATAAAGATTTGTGCATACATTTTTTCTTGGCCCTCTAAGGAATATAATTGTTTCGTATAGCATGTTTTGCTCACGAGCATGCTTTTTCTTATGTTCTGTAAAGAACTTACTCTAATACTCTAGAAGAAATAAGTGTGATATTACAACATACCGCTTGCTCATAGAATACTCAAGAGTAGTCATAACATTGCGTTCCCTGGCTTATATTTTTCTGGTGCTGAAAAAGTACGTATTCACTCTGCTATACATACGTATTAGCAGAACATGTCATTTTGTCCTCACATGTGGTGATTTCTTTGTCATATTTCAAATGATAAAATTCTCACCACATTGAGGATGGAAAGACTTTTTTTCCTGTATATTGATGCTGTCTATTTATTTCTCATTTCCTTACCTAGGTTTCCTGATTGCTGAAGCGATCGGCCAACACCACGGCCACGGCAGGCACGGCGGGGGTATCGGTCGCCATCATGGTGGTGGTGGCGGACATGGGGGTCATGGTGGCGGGTGGGGTCACGGCGGAAGAGGAGGCGGCCACGGCGGCGGGAGAAGACACGGTGGCAGAGGCGGTCACGGCGGACGACATGGTGGCAGAGGCGGCCACGGCGGCGGGAGAAGACACGGTGGCAGGGGCGGTCACGGAGGCCGACACGGTGGCAGAGGAGGTCACGGAGGCCGACACGGTGGCAGAGGGCATGGTGGTCACGGCAGCGGACACCACCATGGTTAAAAATTGTCCTTAGTGAGCCAAGCCAGTGAAGCATGTTATAGTTTTAATTTTGCACCATATGTCTAAATAGAAGTGTATTATAACTTCTCATGATGATGTAGCATTTTTGTTTGCATGACTTGATATTCATGAACTATTATTTTTGAATTTGTAAACTATTATAAAAAAAATTAAGATAAAAGTAATGTTAGTGATTTCTATATCAAATGTATTTTACTGCACTGGCTGTGACACTTGCAAATAATAAACTCTTATTTCTGTGAAAAGGTCATTTTGTTTTATATTGCACTGTTTGGTCGTGTAATGAGTTTCACTGTTTAGCACTTTTACTTATTTGTAAGTCCACACACACAGAACACTGTAAAAGGAAAGTTGACTGGGGCAGTGGCTAATGGCTTATAGTGTTAAATATGTAGTCAAAGAAACATGAGAGGACAAGAAAAAGGTGGGATTGATTCTTTAGAATATAACATAATGTTACAAACACCATTACTTTGAGATCGAATGGACTCGGTGGAGACAAAACTATTCGAATAATATAATTTCTCCAACTTATTCTATTGAATGTCACATAAGTTGACAGATATCATATATGATTGTTATACGTTTTATTGATCTAGGTGCTATGCTTTTGATACAGCATAAAGGTAAAAAAATATCATGTTTAAATGTGCTAGATGTACACTAGAGATGCAGTTGTTAGACAAACGGTTTAATTTTTTTTTTCTGCTGTGTCATGATCGTTGGATCTAGATCCTAGATATTAAAATTTTGCAGTATTAGCAGACAACAACCACCAGAATGTTTGCCGGATTTTATTTCTTTAAAAACTGAGTTACTGGAGTTTTTGAATTTCGAAAATAAAGAGGTGAATTGTTTACGATTCCAGTGATTTTGACTGTTCTGGCATCAACAAATGCCTGTCCTCATCTGTGGACGAAATAATAATGGAGTCAAAGGAAGAGGAACTAGATCAAAATCATTGTCTATGATCTTTTAGTCTCTGACTGAACCGGATAAATCTTATTTTCTACCTCGATCAACTTTCAGTGGCTTCAGGGGCCTCCATTTGGAACTTGTTTTGATAAGCTTACATTTTCGAATGTAACTTTGTTCTTTAGATTAAGACTGATTAGTATGTCAGTGTGAACGGCATATTCCCAGTGACTGTAGTATCATCACACACATCCCACATTCGCCTAAGTCATATTTTGATGATTTGAGGTTTTTTTTTGTGTGTGTTACTATGATTTTTCATTTATCTTCTTTTCCCTATCAAAATACTGGTAGAGTTTTGACTCGTACTTTTATACCAATTTTACAAGTCAAACCACCTCTGCCACCTCAGACAATGATCCCGGTTAACGTGAAATGAGCAGGATAATTTATCTTCCTCTCCTTTACATCAAGCTGTTGTTGTTGTTGTTGTTATTGTTGTTGTTGTTGTTGTTGTTGTTGTTGTTGTTGTTGTTGTAAAAAGAAGCATGAAGTGGACCTTCAAATCAGAAAATATAATATATAAAAAAAGTGAAAACACGTAACGACGCCCTGAGATGATGAACACCAGGCTTTGTATCCTCGGGTTACATTGACACACTTGCCAGTAAACCATAAACTGTGGCCACTCGGGGAACATGAACAGCTTGTGTATCTTGCACTCCTCGTCAATGCTTGCATGGGAAACACACACGACATAATCTCATGAGTTGTGTCTCTGATTGCATTCATATCCTGCCTCTCATGAAAAGATTATCGTCCTCATCAACTTTCTTTTTTTTTTTTTTTTTTAATAAGTCNTTTTTCTTCAGCAGTCTGTCTTTTCAGTGATTCTTCATCATAGATTAGTTACAGTTCTGATCAAAAATGAGTTCTGCAGTTTTATGATAATAAAATATGAAAGCAGATAGATAGGAAACTTTCCTACCCTCCTCGAATCAGAAATATGTATTTGACAGTATTATATGAAGTACGGTAAGACTGCGGTCTGTGTTTGTGATCTTGCTAATTCTAATCCCCGAAATTGCCCTCTTCACACTCCTGGGGGTGCCCAAATGAACCGGAATATGTGGGAAGCTGGGCAGATATAGATCATTTTGTACCATGCTTTGCCGTCTGGATTCATGGGAGGAAACACTGCTATTAGATGGGTTTGATGTGGACAAAATTTTTAAAGCACACTGATCAAATCAAGATCACTCACATCACCAACAAAAATTGCATGTCGTGTCCATGTCGTTCTCCCGGTCTGTTGTTAAGAAACTAGATACAAGTGTTCAGGTACATGATAATAAACGCTATAAGTCAACGCGTGAGAGCTCGTAGATGTGTTCACAGACAACTTTGGCTATTGAGATTACTGAGGTCTTCTATGAAATTCTGTAGCATATCCCAGCGCATACAAACTATTTTTATGGGAGTAAACATCGGTTTAATCTCCAAATCTGACAGGTTAACGGTTTATTTACTTTACGAAGATACACCAAAAACACCAAACAGTGAAGCGATAAATTATTAACTTCAAGATGTGCCAAGAGGTGATTAAGAGGAAAAAGTCAGAAATTAAAACTGCTAGAATTTAATGAAATTTAAGCTGCGTGTGGTAGGCGAAAGGAGACACTGATGGGAATAAATAAAGAACCTGACGCGAACGTGTCACCTTGCATCATCAGATATATAATTTATATATATACGAAGAAGAGAGCATACAATGAAACGTATCTCTAGTTCCATAAAGACATTGGAATCAGTGCGAAATGATGCTATGTTTGCACACCTTGCTGATTTTTAAAAGGTCATTAGATTATTCGTGTACAATATAAATCATTTTTATGACAATGTTGTTTCGCTCTAAACCTATAACAAATGAAAAGATATTGGAGAAGATAACTTTCTCTCCATGTTGTGTTTTCTGTCCATACATCATTCATCCTTATCATTTTATTGATAGCTAAAATCCAGACTGATTCATTTATACATTAAATTTATTTTACGTGTAGATAACACGATATCGATGAAACTCATAGCATGGTTGTTACTAGTTGGCCGTGGCGCTGGTGCTCTCTGGTACTCTAAGCTGTAAAATCAGGAACTCATTTACATTTGTGTGAAATGATAATGAAAATGTCTGGTTCATTGACCAAATATTTAACCATACACTCAAATCCACAAGATCATCCTTTGGGAATGTGAGTACAACCAATACATCTACAGTGCCCCCTCCTCTTTTGCCTGATTCATATAATTTTGAATTAAAAAATGGCATGATGAGTCAGCTCCAACATTACAACATTTGAGTTGAATTCACTATCAGAGACTGATGGTAGAGGCATGCTTTACCTCGCTGCCAGCGCATAAACTCTTCTTCTAAAACCTGCTGAACGCTGTTATCTCTATGTGCAAAAATGACGTCAATCATTCTGAAGAACATGACCTCGAATGGCGAATGATATCATTCGTGTTGACGTATAACAGTTTACAGGCCTGTAATTCTACTTTCACTATTGTGTCCTACAGCCTAGGGGTTATAATTATTTGACTTTCTATTTTCCCTCGTCTGGCATGCCCTGCATGCAGTAATAAAGGCTCCAGGTTTAAAAATGTGATTTAATGGGAAACTGTGTCCATTTTACTCTATTTTGCATGGCACTATTTAGCTCTGGGCTGGAACTATCAGGTCAATGGCGTGCTCAGGCGGAAGAGGAGGGGTTTGGCGTTGACCGGTGATAAAGGTAGGATGTATTTACAAAAACAACCAAGTTCAAAATTTCAGTAGGTTTGCTGGGGTTGGGTCAGTCTTATATTTTGGGCCACACAATGAGTTTAAATTTGATATGGGTCTGGGTGAAACCTAAAACTTGTAACCAAGAGCATGATGCACATGGCTGAAGTTTGTGGGGAGAAGACATAACTCTTCCTCAAATTGCTACATCCTTATGAATTAAATCTGGACTCATACGCGAGAGTTGTTCTGAAATTCTGCATAAAATGATACGATACTCTGGCTTATTTTATAGAATACGCCTTTCTATGTCAAAATGTGTGATATGTACATCAAGTGTTGAATGTCCGTTGCCTTGCAATGAGGCCAGGTTGTATTCATATGAACAATTTTATATCAATATAAAATGGTTTATAAACCCTTCATTTTCTGTTGTTTCTCATTACCATGCAAGAGCTTCAGTTGGTGTAATGCAAAGTCTGAGGCAGAATACGACAACTTCGCAATATACTGATGACTGACATACCTGTGTAGCATACACAAAATAGTATCTACTAAATTTTAGTTCTAAATAATATATAATTAGAGAACTAAGAAAGTATAGGCATGTTGTTGCAAAAAAATTTTTAAAAATATCCGGAACTTCACACGAACGCTTCAAGGGTCTATACTCGAAAGGTTCAAGGGCTTATATTTTGGAGGTATATGCAAGAGATATTTAGATGATTAACCTATCTAAAAATGATTACAATGTCATCCGTATTAACATATTGATGTATTCTACAAAAAAATGAGTTTCAAGAAAGAATGGGATTGCATGCAGTTTGTTCTTAACCATCTAGATTTATTACCTAGTAGAATATTCAGGATTTTCAAGGTTTTGGGCTCAAGCAAGATTTTCATTAACGTAATTAGAACCTGTTTAAAACTGCACAGTCTGATTGTTACCGTATTTAAAAAATGTGACACCTAAAAATAGCTGCGAACACTATCTCAACCGAGATGGCCATGATTTTACATTTTGCTTCATCTATTTTCTTTACCATACTAGTAACTTCCACCTTTCTTGAACGGGATTGTGGTAACTAAATTTCCCAAAGATTTATGTGAATAAACATAAATTCTATATCTAAGAATGATGCGACTCCGCCGTTCCAAAAGTTCAACTACATTTAAGCAATGTTGAATTTTTTGATCTTGCACTTTCCCCATAATTTCCGGTGTTCGCGGTGCTAGGCGCATCTCATTGGCATTCGAGAATAACATCAGGGAGAGAAATCATTACAAATTATTATTACTTCCTTTTTTAATTCTTGTTGCTTTCTTCGAAATTTGTGTCTAAACCGTGGTTCAGTCACTTGCCAAACACCCAAAGGACAACTACAAACAACTACATGTCTTTTGTGAATTTTTTTACCATACTCTACGGCTTCTTTCCGGCTTTCTCGATGTCACAAATTTAAGCTTTTTTTTTGCTTTTTTTTTTTTTTATATAGATGTTCGCAGGGATGGCACAATAGCGATGTGCAAAGTTTATGCAGTATGAAATCGTCTTTCACGCCTCTCCTCTTCATTCATACCCCGGATGGGGCTTTAAATTCTGAATATAATGATACCAATACCATTTCGATATGACCTACTTTGTAGAACAACGCCTCGTATATGAATACATATGAAATTATTCTAGCGGTACAACAAAACAAGTCTGAAAAAAGTATAATCATAGTCCAAGTCCATACCCAGGCAGATGATAAACTCTAGCTTAAACTTCTTGATTTTTGCATCTCATAATTCCGAGATTCATTGCGGTAAACAGGTACGTCATAGATACGCACTCGGAATGGCCTGTTTTGAATATACTCAACATAATTATTTTCGCATCAAAAATGTTATTGTTAGACATTTGTATATATCATGTCAACTGTTTCCAGCGTAATCTTAGTTACCCCCATGAAATATACGGGTGCAGCACTCGAGTGCAGTTTCATTTCCCACAAACTTTAGTGCCTCACAGTTCTTCCTCTCTGAACCGTTAATTTACAAATAAGCAGTTAGATCCGACTTTCAGTAGAGTAGTCCATGGTTTGCAACCTGAGAGTGATTTTTAAAAAGCATAAACTATCGGGATCCCATGCCTGGCAAGATTTGGACATAACCGTAGGTAAAATTAAGAAAAAAAAAACACCTACCTTAGAGCATGATCTTTCACCTTTAGTGCTCTTTTGTCCTCTGTTTAGAGATAAATTTGACTGTACCATTCACTGCTTTTGCCCCTTTTAGTTAACATCACTAAACGTGCTCATGATATTTGATCTGAATTAGCTAAAGTAATCGGGTACCGACAGAACTATTCAAAGAAAATGCATGTTGTGTCCATTTCGTTCTCCCAGTCTTTTGTTAAGAAACTAAATATAAGTGTTCACGTACATATAGTTATTTGCACATTCCGCCGTTAGTGAGCACACACGTTTACTACTAAATCGTTAACAGCTTTGGAGGACATTAACAAATATACACTGCCTAGTCAAACGTCTGGGCAAGTTCGTCCATTTGTAAACTTTATATATTTATTCTCTTATTTTGAAATGGAGTAGAAACGATTAAAAGGAGCAAATCTGCTATATAAGGATTGACGTAGCCATCGTTAGATCAGTGATTTGCCTCTCGGCTTAGCTCTTGATCTTCACCAGCGTCCAACTTCGAGGTCTCTCTATACTCGTGATCGTTACAGACCAAGCACCCAGGCATCAAGAAGACTTCCACTCTGATCATCGCACTGATGTGTGTCTGTAAGTATCTTGTGGTTTGCAAGTGTTCCTCCTGATGGCTCCGCAGAGCTTGAACAGCAGTTAAGGACGAGCCATTATCAGACACTCAAAACGCCTCGGGATATTTTTGACGATATATACAGTTCATGCTGGCTCTTTGACTCAAAACTATTAGTTTCGACACTAAGAAAATAAATTTAACAAACTCCTAATGACTAGACCGCCAAAAGACCAGATGTAAGTATCAAGGTTGAACGTGTACGACTAAAATGCTTGCGGAAAGAGCGGATTCAACCGCAGAAAAGAAAACCATGGATAGTAAAGGTAGAAATAGTTCTGTACCATTGAAATACTGTAAAGTCCAGACATTTTAGTTCTCAAAATGTATTTTTTTTTTATGGAACAATCATTCTTTACTTGTACGATAAAAGACAGCGGCCACAAAGATTTATGCACAAATTTATATCAGCTGTGAAGAATAAAATCGTTTAGTATGGCAAGTTTTGGTAATGAGCATGTCGTTATTTATGCTCTGTAAAGAACTTACTCTCTGCCTTATACAGTAAAAGAAAAAAGTGTGAAATTACAACATACTGCTTGCTCCAGGAACACCTAAGAACAGTCTAGACACTGCACTATTTAGTGGTTTGATATTTTTAAAGTTGAAAATGTATTCTCTCAGAGAAACATTTTGGGAACCATGTCCTTCTGTCCTAATATGTGGTGGTTTGCTTGTCATACTTCAAATGATAACGGTCTCACTAAATTGAGGATGGAAAGAGTTTTTCTCCTGTATACTAACGAAGTTTATTTTGTTCTCTCATTTCCATGGCTAGGTTTCCTGATTGCTGAAACTCTCGGCCAGCACCACGGTCACGGTAGGCACGGCGGAGGTGTTAGTCGCCATCATGGCGGTGGCGGACACGGGGGCCATGGTGGCGGGTGGGGTCACGGTGGAAGAGGAGGCGGCCACGGCGGCGGGAGAAGACACGGTGGCAGGGGCGGTCACGGCGGACGACATGGTGGCAGAGGTGGCCACGGCGGTGGGAGACGACACGGTGGCAGGGGCGGTCACGGAGGCCGACACGGTGGCAGAGGCGGTCGCGGAGGCCGACACGGTGGCAGAGGGCATGGTGGTCACGGCAGCGGACACCACCACGGTTAAAATGTGTCAGCTGTGAGCTAAGCCAGTGAAGCATCTTGTAGTATTAATTTTGCACCATATGTCTGATCAGACGAGTATTATAGCTTGTGCGATGACATAATATTTTTGTTTGCATAAATTGATGTTTATGAACTACGATTTGTGATTTTGTAAATCGTGATGAAGCTCTTTAGATGGATGCTTGTGACACTCACAGATAATAAACTCTTATTTCTTTGAAAGTGTCGTTTTATATTGCACTGTTTGGTTGTGTAATGGATTTCATTCTTCAGCATTTTTACTCATTTGGAGGTCCACAAACACAGAACACTGTAGAAGAAAAGCTGACTGGGACATTGACTAATGACTCATAGTGTTAATAATGTAAACAAAGAAAGTTAATGCGAGGACAAGAAAAGGTCAGATTGATTCTTTAGAACATAACATAATGTTACAAACACCATTACTTTGAGATGGAATGGACTTCTTGGAGACGAAAGTCTATTCGAATAATATAAGTTCTCCAATTAATTCTATTGAATGTTACATAAATTGACAGATATAATATATGATTGTTACAAGTTTTATTGATCTAGATGCTATTCTCTTGTCACAGAATAAACGTAAAAGGATATCATGTCTAAATGTGCTATACATGGTTTTAATTTTTTCCTGCTGTAACATGGCCATTGCATCTAGAACCTAGAGATTTAAAATTTGCAGACAGTATCAATAATGCACCAGAATGTGTGCAGGATTTCATTTGTATAAAAACTGATTTTTTTGGAGTTATTGAACTTTGAAATTAATTAGGTTAAATTTTTTACGATTTCCGCGATTTTAATTATTCTAGTTTCTACAAAGCCTTTCTCACCTGCAGACGATATAATAATTGAGTCAAAAGGAGATGAACCAGTTAAAAATTATTCTCTATGATCATTTAGACTGTGACTGAACAGGGTAATTTTTATTTCCTATCTGGATCAACTTGTTAATGGCTTTAGGGGCCTCCATTTGCAGCTTATTTTGATACATATTCGAATGTATTGTTCTTTGGAGCAATACTGATTAGTATGTCGGTGTGAACGGCATATTCTCAGTGACTACAGTATTTAGATACTTTCATTTCAGCATGCTTATATCATATTCACCTCAATGTTTTATTTTTATAATTTGAGTGGTCTATGTTACTAAGAGTTTCCATTTATCTTCTTTTTCCTATTACTAAACTTGTAGAGTTTTGACTTGACTTGCATAGTTATTCCAATTTTACAAACTAAACCATATCTGCCCCATTGTTTAGGTTTAAGCCGCATGTTTTGTGTGCTAAATTTTTCAAGACCTCAAAAAATGACCCAGGTGAATGTGAAAATGAGCACGATGATTTACCTCCCTCTCCAAAACCCTTTTTTGTTTGTTTGTTCGCAAAGAGAAGTAAAAAGTGGACGTCTAAATTAGATAATAAAAAAAATGTGAAAACACTTAACGAGGTCCTAGGATAATGGACACCAGGTGTTGCAGCATCAGATTACATTGACACGCCTCCCCTTAAACCAAAAACTTCGGCCACCAGGAAAATATAAACACATTGTGTATCTTGCACTCATCGACTCATCGCATGGGGAAAACACACACGACATAATCTCAAGATTTTGTATCTGCGATTACATTCATATCCTACCTCTCAGTTTATGCACAAATCATGAAGAACAGGTGACGAACGATGTATAAGAACATTGACTCACTTTATATCTAACTTGTGCCAACATACCTTACCTCAGTGTAGGATACTAGTAGGCTAATTCATAAATATTAAAGTTATGAGGTGCTTCCACAAAATTAAATAAGTGATAAAGTTCAGAGAGGGATACTTTGGACACATAATGAGATACAGCTCACTCTAAAGGACTATCTTAAACGGCAAGGCAGCGAAAAGGACACATGAAGTGGACAAAAAAGATTTTAGAAGCAATGCAACAACGAATGGCTCGATGTCGAAATTGAAACAAGTGAACGAAACCCTTAAAAATGAAGGGGAAAAAAGGCCACATAAATATGCAAAGACATAAGCAGTAACGTCTTGCAGAGATACACTCAGAGTGGAAAATTCGATCTGTTCCCTCATGTGATAACAACGAACGTCCTACACAATAATGGAACATGATGACATTATACAGCTTTAGCCACGCAGTCTTATAATTTCCTCACTTCAGAAGTTACAGCTAATAAATGCTATCAGTCAACGCATGAGAGCTCGTAAGTCTATCCACAGACAATCCCGGCTATGGCGATAACTCATGCCTTCTTTAAAATTCTGTAATGTGTCCCATCGCACCATCGCACCATCGCATTAAAACTATATAGCAAGCCTCGACGCTATCTTCAAATCTGACATGTTACCAATTTATTTACTTTACCCGGATACACCAAAAACGTCAAACTGTAAAGTAGTACTCGTAAGTTGCGAACTTCGAGACGTACATCACAGAGGAAACTTTAAGGTTAAGAGCAAGAAGGCAGAAGTTAATACTGCAAGAATTCAATGAATTTTAAGCGTCGTGTGTGGAAAAAGATGTTGATGGGAAGAAATGACACTACCAGAAGTTATCAGTCAGGTATACGTAGCATAGAGCAGACAAGGAAAGCAAATCTCTAGTTCACAGAAATGTCTGATTTAGTGTAAAACCACGTTATCGTTGCAGAAAGTCGAGTCTTACGAGAGGTCATTAGTATGTTTTTATTGTAACATAATTATTCGCCTTACAATGTGGTTCAACTCTAAGCCCATAACATAGAGAGGAAAATAAAGCGCTAATATTCCTCTCCACATCGAGGTTAGTCTCATAACATTTGATTTTACTAATTAATTCATAGTTAAAATGCACTCACGTTAATTGATAAATATCTTTTTCGCACATAGACCAAAATATATGGTGTCGAATATTATAAGTAGCCACAGAACAGTGTACCTGAAACAAGAACTCATTTACGACAGAATTAGATGAAATGAGAATGAAAACGACAATTCTTCTTCATGGACACAGCCATTTCGAGTGTTTCATTAGAGTGTGAAATCCTCAGCATTAGCTTTTGGCCTGTGAGAACAATTTACAAAAACCACGGCTCTGCTCCACTCCACTGTCCCACCCGATTTACAAAGAAGTTATAGATCAAAAGACATTATAAACACATTTCTGTTTCAGGAATGTGAAAGACAATGCGTTTTACACTAGTCCTTTGGGCATACAGTTTTTATTAATAGGATTTAGATTATTTTAACCTTATTAATTTAGATACGAGTCTGGCGATCCCATTCTTTCTCATAACTCTTTTTTGTAAAACTAGTCAAAGCACCCGCAAAATTTGCGGCGTCATCGTGCGAAGGAAACTACCAAACTTCATCTACATCATTAACACCGCTCCTCTTTTTGTAATTATTGTCCTCACACACATGTCATTGTGTGTAACATATTGGTTAGGCTGAAAATAAAAAAAACGATTAAAATTAATGAATATTTTCAACGCCAGCTTCTCTAAAAATCCGCCATATTTGAAGAATATTTGGCCTCAAAATACCAATTTGACAGCAGACACCACAATAGTAGTGACGTCATGAGCATAAACCTCAGCTTAAAAATTGGAACAGGTAATTTGGATGCGGGAAAATCCATTTTTTACATATTTCTGAGACAATCAGGAACAACAATTTGTGAAAAAAAAAAGGACCAGATATGGTCGGTTTGTGTCTTACACATGATGAAATCAGTGGAGAAATTAATCCCCACGATGTGCATGGAATGAAGCGTTATTTGGTTGTTGGCACGGCCAAATCTAGGACTTGCATCTTTCTATGGAAAGCACCAGTACTCGTACTGGTGGTTCACACGGCCAAAGTCATGTTCATTCTATTGATTCTGCTCCTTTTCGTACCGATGGTTATGTTCACTCTGGTGATCGACTCTGCTATGTACATATTCTCGACCCGGCATCTGATACAAACATGATACAAATGCTCGGTTTCAACTTCGGGGACCGGAAGTATACATTTCAGAAGCGAACCGCAAAAACCAATGACGTATGGTCCATTTAAAAACACCCAAGTGGGACTGTATTCACGAACCAAAGAAAATTTACATAATTATCAAAATAATACTTGGTGACCGTTTAAGGCGAAGAAATTATCAAAAGAAACACCTTCAGACCAAAAGGAAGGTGTATGCAAAATTTCGGGCTGGTTGGTGCACAAATAGTCGAGATATGGCTGTTACAAAATTTCCCGAGTTTTTTTATAATATAAGATATGTTGTTTTACGCCAATACAGATAACATTTAAATTATTTTTAGATAATTTAATCATCTTTATACCTCTTGATGTTTATACACAATGATGTGTTCACTACATGAATATTTCAATCAGTCGTTATGTTGCGAGGTTGTTGTATTCTGCCTCAGACTTAGGTTTATACCAAATGCAGTTCGTGTATGATAATAAGTAATGACAGAACATGAAGGATGGATAAATAGTTTTATGTTGATATGAAATTGTTTATACGAATCCAACCTGGCCTCATTGCACGGCAACGTGCACGCAGCACTTGATGCACATATCACGCATTTTGACGTAGAACATCGTATTCCACAATATAAGTGAAATGCAAAGTTTGGTGTCATTTTGTGCAGAATTTCAGGCAACTTTTACGACAGTGTAAA
Source organism: Ellobium chinense (assembly GCA_033807755.1). Taxonomy (NCBI): domain Eukaryota; kingdom Metazoa; phylum Mollusca; class Gastropoda; order Ellobiida; family Ellobiidae; genus Ellobium; species Ellobium chinense. The sequence continues at coordinate 4,372,978 of JAWQUT010000001.1, forward strand.
CTTTGCGTATGAGTCCTGTTTAAATTCATTAGGATGCAGCAAATCTAGGAAGAGTCATGTCTTCCATGCCAATGAAAAGATTGTACATGATCCAATTTTTCTCCACAAACTCCAGCTGTGTGCAGTACGCCCATACAAGTCAATACAGCGATATCATCCACCATATCGAGGCCATTTTCTCCAGAAGAATGATGTCATTCTTGCACCGAGAGATTACAGCGGTTAACAAGTCTCAAAAGAAGAGTTTATGCACTGGCAGCCATGCCGGACATATTTTGAAAATTAAACACTGATAGTGAGTTCACTTCAGACGTTGAAGAGACTTAAGACCTCCAACTATTTCTTTGTCACAAAATTACAGTATTGTAATCAGGTGGGAGAGAAGGGGGCATTGTAAATTAAGGGTTATACTCACCATCCAAAAGCTGATATTGTGGATTTGGCTTTCTGGTTAAGGATTTGCCCTTTGACCAAAACATTTTTTCTCATCGCACTCATGTGTAAATAACTTCACGCTTATACAGCTAGGAGTACCAGAAAGCGCCACTGCATCAGATAGCCACAATAATGCTGTTGGTTTCATCTTTATCATAAAGTCTAAATTTAAATAAAATGTTATTAATGTGAATAGGTCTGTATCTTAGCTATGAATGAAATGGGTAACGATGAATGATGTGACAGCAAGCTCAACATGAAACTCTTTTCCTCTATTGTGGGTTTACAAAGGAACAACATTGTTGTAAAAATGGTTTACAATAATATACAGGCATTATCTAATGACCTTTCATAAGGTTAGCACGGTTTCCAAAGATAAGGTGGTATCGCAATGAGTCCGATGTCTGTGTGGAATTACAGAATCGTTTCCGTGTCTGTCCTATGCTTTGTATGTATACATATCACTATTATTCATTAAATTCTTGCAGTTTTAACTTCTGACATCTTCCTCCTAATCTTAAGGTTACTATTGCGTGGTACGTCTTGAAGTTAATGACTTACCACGTTATGGCTTGGCGTTTTTAGTGTATCCTAGTAAAGTTAATAAACTGTGCACCTGTCATATTTAAAGATTACAGCGACGGTTGCTCTCATAAAAATAGTTTTATTGCTCTGCAACGCGCTATTTTTTATTTTTTATTTGTATTCAAAGATGGCCTGAGATATCTTCATAACCGGAATTGTCTGTGAACACATCTATGGGCTCCTATGCGTAGGGTAAAAGCATTTATCATCAACACGTCTATAACTTCTTATGTGACGAAATTGTAGGATTGCGTCACCAAAGCTGACTATGTCAGCATGTTCCTGTATTGTGTAGGACTTCTATAGTTATCACAGCTGGGACCAAATCTTATCTACCTTTCTGGGGTCCCACTGCAAGACGTTGCCCAGTATGTCAAAAAAATTAATTCGCTCTGTTTACTTCTATTTTGCAATGTCGAAACCAAGCCTTTCGTTGTTGTATTACTCCCATTATCTTTTTTGTCCACTTCTTGTGTCTTTTCGTCTGCCCTGCCGTCCAAGATGGTCCTTTAGAGTGAGTTGTATATTATGATGTGTCTAAAGTATCCCTGTTAGAGTATATTTACCTCTCTAATCCATCCACATTTATTTTAACTCTTGTGAATTAGTCTACATGTTTCCTACACTCAAGGATTTGGTGCAATTTCCTGAGGTAATGCATGCTGGTAAAAGTTAGATATTTGGTGAGTCAATGTTCTTATACATCAAATGTCGGCTGTTCTCTATGCTTTATAGATAGACTGGATCTTGCATACATAGTCTATGTGTTTATTTGAGCCCAAAACATTTATATTTGTTTAAAAGGGCTCCTCCACATGATCCTTTTCTGATGCAAGTGTTTGATCTTGATTTCATCAGTGTGTTTTAAGAATTCTGACCATATCAAGTCCACTTAATATCAATGTTTCCTCACATATAATCAGCCCATTGAGTATGCCCCTGACATTATGGTGATTGCCATATTATGGTCTATTTAGGCACCCTTTGGAGTGTGAAGAAGGGAATTTCGGGGTTGAGTGGGAATACAATCACAAATACAGCCTGCATTCTTACCGTACGTTGTGTAATGTGTATATTTTGTTAATACAAGTATAAAACTGCTAAAGCCATGTTTAAATAGGACTGTAGAGAATATACGGTGAAAACCATAGGAATGATAGACTGTTGAAAAAAGGTCGGATAAAAATGTAATCACAGACACAAATCTTCAGAATATGACGTGTGTATTTCCCATGCCCGGCACTGGGTTTGAGTCGATAAGTGCAAGACACACAAGCTGTTTATGTTTCCAGGGTGGCCAAAGTTTATGATTTATGAGGAAGGGTGTCAACGTAACCAGAGTATACAACGCCTGGTGTTCTTCATCTCAAGGTCTCATTGAGTATGTTTGTTCTTTTTTAAAATTTTTTAATTTGGACGTCCGGTTGATGCTTGTTTTTACAAAGAAAAAAAATGAGGAAAAATAAATTCACGTCACGAGAAGAGAGGTAACTAGATACTGCTTTCACAAATAATATAATGCCCTTCAGATTGACATACTGATCCGTATTGATCCAAAGAATAAAGTTACACTCGAGAATGTATCAAAATACACTGCAAAGAGGACCCTGAAGCCATTAAAAAGTTGACCAGGATAGGGAAAACAATAAACCGGTTCGATCAGAAACTAAATAATAAGAAAGAAAGATTTTGGTTTGGTTCATCTCCCTTTGATCGAGTTATAGTTTCGTATACAGATGAGAGAAGGCATTTGCTGAAACCAGTACATGTGGAAATCGCGGAAATTGGGAAAAAAGCTTACTTAATTATTTCCAAAGTTCAGTAACTCCAGTAATTAATTTTTTAAAGAAATAAAATCTCGCAAATCTTTAGATAGATATTGTCTGTTAATGCTACAAATGTTAAAAACCTATGTTATGAACGTAGTAATCATGTCACAACTGATGTAAACTAAAACCATTTTGTCTAACAGTTGTATGCCAGGTGTATGCCAGTCTTTAACATTGGAACCTTTTTTTTGGACGTATTTGCTGTGACAAAAGCATAGCACCCAGATCGGTAAAAACTGTAACAATTATATAAATATATATGTCAGTTAATGTGACATATACAGAATTTGTAAGAGAAATCACACTATTCGATTAAGTTTTTGTCTTGACCGAGTCTATCTAATCTCACACGCATGATGTTTGTAGCATTTGTCATATTTTAGAGAATCATGTCCCATCGTTATTTGCCCTACCTTATTTTGTCGACAACATTATGAATACATATTGCCCCAGTCAGCTTTCCTTCTAAAGTATTCTGTGTTTGTTGACATACAAATGAATAAAAATGCAGGAGAGTGAAACTCACCACGAGACTAAACAATACAATATAACACAAAAGTTCTTTTCAAGGAAATAAAGAGTTTATTATCTTTGAGTATCACAGCCAGTGCTGTATAATACAGTTGTCATAGAATTAATCTACATTAGTGTTATCTATATTTCATTTATTTTACAAAATTACAAACAGTAGTTTATGATCATCAAGTCATGCAAAGAAAGATATAATATCATCGTACAGATAAATAATACACTTCTATTCAGACTCATCATACTTGGTTAATACTACAAGATGCCTCACTAGCATAGCTAACCGATGATAATTCCTTTTTAACCATGATGATGTCCGCTGCCGTGACCACCATGCCCTCCGCCACCGTGTCGGCCTCCGTGACCGCCTCTTCCACCATGCCCGCCACCGTGACCGCCTCTTCCACCATGTCCGCCACCGTGACCGCCTCTTCCACCATGTCCACCACCGTGACCGCCGTGACCCCCTCTACCACCGTGTCGTCCGCCATGACCGCCTCTGCTACCGTGTCTTCTTCCACCTCCGTGCCCGCCTCCTCTTCCGCCATGACCCCACCCGCCACCATGGCCCCCGTGTCCGTGACCACCGTGTCCGCCACCACCACCGCCATGATGGCGACCGACACCCCCGCCGTGTCCGCCATGGCCGTGGTGCTGGCTAAGCGTTTCAGCAATCAGGAAACCTAACCAAAGAAATAAGAACAAAATAGACTTTATCAGTTTCCGGGAGAAACACATCCAAAAACTGGTGAGACCTTTATCGTTAGTATGAGAAACGAATCATTACATGTCTGAGAGAACCACATGTTTCGTTAATATTTCCTGAGCGATTACTTTTCCTAGTCAGCAAAATGTTAGCCGATGAAGTGTACTCTCAAGACCACTCTAGGATGTTTTATGAACAATCTATATCTTGTCACTCTACACTAATCTCCTCTACAGTATTAGGGAGACAGTGAGTCCTTTACAAGACACAAGTAAGAGGATGCCGATAACAAAATTAGTGGCTCGTAAACCTTGTTCAAATATTGTTCATATGAAATGATTTCACTCTTCAGAGGGCCAAGATAAATTTGTGCCCAAGTCTTTATGGCAGCTATAGTTTATCAAACAAATAAAATGATTAATTCATGGAAATTTATTTCCCGAGGACAGAATCTAAAGTTTATAGTATTTCAGTGGTGCAGATAAAGCATAACTGTACTGTTCATGGCCTTCTTTGCTACCTTTGAATTCATATTTTCCACTAGCTTTTTAATTCTACACATGCAGCCCGAATACTTACATCTGGTCTTTCGTCAACCTATTCAATTAAAAAAATCGCTTAAAAGTTTCATTCTTACATAGTAACCAACAGTTCTGATGCAAAGAGCTAGCTTTAACTGAAATCGTAAGCTGAGATCAAAAGTTCTACTGTTTCTTACATTATGATGTTCATTCGGCATTTATTGTCTCATAACATTTATGAGACCATCAAGTAGATCACTCGCACACTGTAAGATACTTACAGACACACATCAGTGCGATGATTAGAGTGGAAGCCTTCATAATGCTTGGGTGCTACGACTGTAACGATCACGATCACGATCACGGAGGGACCTTGAAGTGAGACGCTGATGGAGATCAAGAGCTAAGCCGAGAAGCAAATCACTGATCTAACGATGATATCTTCGATCCTTATATAGCAGATTTGCTCCTTTTAATCTCCTCATTTCCATAGCATAGTAAGAGAGGTAAACAAATAAATTGTATAAACGGACATGCTAGCCCAGACGTTTAACTAGACATTGCAAATTACTAACGTTACAGTACAACCGTCAAGGATCTAGTGACAAAATACAACTGTGTAGACTCAGTGACGGCGGTGTAGACAAACAAGCAACAAATAACTACGTCAACAGTTGTAACTATGTTAACAACAGACGTGGAGAACGAAGTACACAAAACATGCATTTTTATGCTCCGTTCTGTCGTGTCCCCGACAGTTTTCGCTTATCGAGTCAAACACTTTGTACACTTTGTGTCATGTCGATAAAGAATGATTAAACATTGAGTGACACAGCCAAGCTTACCTCTCAACATAGTGCAAGAGGGCAAAGAAGGTGAAAGGTGATCAAGTAAAGTAGGCAAGTCTTGAACTGTGTCTGTGGTCGCGTCTGAGTCCCTTCAGTCACCGAGTTCCAGTATTCCAGGAGCTTAACTAGTCAGTTTGTTTTTAAAAATAGTGATTGCAACACTAAACACAAATTTACAGGCCGTAACAGAACAAGTTTTGGACCTTAAAACCTGAGTTTCAGCCGAACATTCTATGATTTGGTGTATGTGAGATTGCAGGAGTTAACCTGTAAAAGCATCTTTGAGTCATTTAATAAAATTTCTCCTCTAACAGCAGGAATTTTCTGAGATGGCCAAGGCTAGTTGTCCCGATTGGTAGCACTAATGTTCTAATATTATACGCTGTTTGCATGGGGAGGGGGCCTGTTTATTTAGATTTTGCATAATTCGAATTTAGATGAAAGAGGGTTAAAATTTAAGCCCTGTTTTCTTGACCACAGAAACACACAAATAAAATCCACAGAAGCCTTTGGGAAACACTGCCTGCAATAATTATTTCAGGATGAATTTCAACACTTTTGCGGTGTGGTTTCATGCTATACGATTATTACTACACGTTCTGTTATAAAGAGACAAGTTGTGTCTACCAATTTCTTCCAGGTCTGTTGTTGATACATTAGTTACAACTGTTGACGTAGTTATTTGTTGCTTGTTTGTCTACACCGCCATCAGTGAGCCCAAATAGTTGTTTTCTGTTGCTAGACCTTTCACGGTCTCATTGTGACATTAGTAAATTTGCAATGCCTAAGTTAAACGTCAGGGGAAGCTTGTCCATTTATATACTTTGTTCACCACTCTTACTAAGAAATGGAGTTGAAGCGACTGAGAAAAGCAAGTCTGTTATATAAGGATGGAAGTAGCCATCATGAGATCAGTGATTTGCTTCTCGGCATAACTCTCGATCTCCATCGACGTCCAAATTCGAGGTCCCTCCTGTACGTGATCGTTACACACCAAGCACCCAAGCATCATGAAGACTAGCACTCTGATCATCGCGCTGATGTGTGTCTGTAGGTATCTTATGATGTACAAGTAGTCAGCTTGAAGCTCCACAGAGGTTAAAAACAGTGAGCGCCGAACGAACAGCACTTTTGAAATAATGAAACTTTTGAGTTTAACGTACGATTTCATGCTAGCTTTTTTTTTTCCCAAACGATTAGACTAGTTACCAAGTAGGGATTATCTTAAAGAGTTTTTATCCAGAATAGATTTTCGCAAGACCAGTTATAAGTGTCAGTGCAGAAGATGTAGAATTAAACATCTCGGGGGAAGTATGGATTCAGTCGTAACAAGGGAGCCATGAATAGTAAAATTATACTTTACTTATATCACTGAAATACAATAAAGTCATGCTATTATCGTTCTCAAAATGTATTCCTATAACAGAATAATTTTCTGATTGTTTTTGTTCGATAACTACAGCGGCTGTAAAGATTTAGTGCACACATTTTTTCTTGACCCTGTAAGGAATGAAATTGTTTCTTAAAGTAAGTTTTCCTCACGAGCATGCTGTTTCTTATGTTCTGTAAAGAACTTACCGTTTGCCTAATAGTAATACTCTAGAAGAAATGAGTGGGAAATTACAACATATCGCTTGCTAATAAAATACCCAAGAGTAGTCATTATAACACTGCACTGCCGTGGCTTGATATTTTTATGGTGTTGAAAAAGTAAGTATTCACTCTGCTAGAGTGCAGAAATCTGCAAGAGCCAATAAGCAGAATTGAATTGAACTGAATTGACAAACGTATTCGCAGAACATATCGTTTTGTCCTCACATATGGTGATTTGTTTGTCATACTTAAAATAATGACGGTCTCACTAAACTGAGGATGGAAAGAGTTTTTCTCCTGTATACTGATGAAGTCTATTTAATTCTTATTTCCGTACCAAGGTTTCCTGATTGCTGAAGCGATCGGCCAACACCACGGCCACGGCAGGCACGGCGGGGGTATCGGTCGCCATCATGGCGGTGGCGGCGGACATGGGGGTCATGGTGGCGGGTGGGGTCACGGCGGAAGAGGAGGCGGCCACGGCGGCGGGAGAAGACACGGTGGCAGAGGCGGTCACGGCGGACGACATGGTGGCAGAGGCGGCCACGGCGGCGGGAGACGACACGGTGGCAGGGGCGGTCACGGAGGCCGACACGGTGGCAGAGGGCATGGTGGTCACGGCAGAGGACACCACCATGGTTAAAAATTGTCGTCAGTGAGCCAAGCCAGTGAAGTACCTTGTAGTATTAATTTTCCACCATATGTCTGAATAGAAGTGTATTATAACTTTGTATGATGATGTAATGTTTTCGTTTGCGTGACTTGATATTCATGAACTACTATTTGTGATTTTGTAAAATGTGATTAAAAAAAAATAGACAAAAGTAATGTTAGTGAATTCTTTGTCAAATGTTTTCTACTGCACTGGCTGTGACATTCACAAATAATAAACTCTTATTTCTTTGAAAAGATCATTTGTTTTATATTGCACTGTTTAGTCGTGTAATGAGTTTCACTGTTTAGCACTTTTACTCATTTTGTACTTCCACACACACAGAACACTGTAAAAGCATTTTGTACGTCCACACACACAGAACACTGTAAAAGGAAAGCTGACTGGGGCAATGGCTAGTGACTTATAGTGTTAATAACGTAATCAAAGAAACATGAGAGGACAAGAAAAGGTGGGATTGATTCTTTAGAATATTTAATATAACATAATGTTACAAACACCATTACTTTGAGATCGAGTGAACTCGGTCGAGACAAAAGTCTTTTCGAATAATATAGTTTCTCTAACTTATTATATTATATGTCACATAAATTAACAGATATCATATATGATTGTTGTAAGTTTTATTGATCTAGGTGCTATGCTTTTGTCACAGAATAAACGTCAAGAAATATCACGTTCCTATGTGCTAGGCTCACACCAGGTAGGCAATTGTTAGACAAATGGTCCTAATTTTTATTTCTGCTGTGTCATGATCATTTGATCTAGAACCTAGATAGTTAAATTTTGCAGTATTAGCAGACAACATCCACCAGAATGTTTGGCGGATTCTTTTTTTTATAAAAACTGAGTTACTGGAGTTTTTGAATTTCGAACATAGATAGGTAAACTGTTTACGATTTCAGCGATTTTGACTGTTCTAGCTTCTACAAAAGCCATTCCTCACCTGTAAACGAAATAATAAATGAGTCAAAGGAAGAGGAACCAGATCAAAGTCATTCTCTATGATCTTTTAGTCTCTGACTGAACCGGGTAATTCTTATTTTCTACCTCGATCAACTTTTCAATGGCTTCCAGGGGCCTCCATTTGCAGCTTGTTTTGATTAGCTTATATTTTTTAATGTAACTTTGTTCCTTAGATCAATACTGATTAGTATGTCAGTGTGAACGGCATGTTCCCAGTGACTGCAGTATCTAGATACTCTTATTTCGTCACACACATCCCACATTCGCCTAAGTCATATTCTGATGATTTGATTTTTTTTTGTTTGTTACTATGATTTTTCATTTATCTTATTTTCCCTAACAAAATACTGGTAGAGTTTTGACTCGTATTTTTATCCCAATTTATCTACACTTTTACTTCTGCCACCTCAAAAAATGATCCCGGTTAATGTGAAATGAGCATGATGATTTATGTTCCTCTCCATTACATCAGGTTGTTGTTGTTATTATTAATGTTATTGCTGTTGTTGTTGTTGTTGTTGTTGTTGTTGTTGTTGTTGTTGTTGTTGTTGTTGTTTTTATAAAAAGAACCATGAGTGGACGCTCAAATTAGAAATATAAAAAAGAGTGAAAACACCAAGTCCCTGGGTTGATGAACACCAGGCCTTGTATTTTAGGGTCACCTTAACACACCTCCCGGTTAACCACAAACTTTGGCCACCCGGGAAACAAACAGCTTGTGTGTCTTGCACTCATCGACTCACCTCCAAAGGCCGGCAAGAGAAACACGGGCGTCATAATCTCAAGATTTGTGTCTGTAATTACATTCATATCTTGCCTCTGGTGAATAGATTATGGCCCTCGTCAACTTTATTTTTTCACCAGTGTGTCATATCAGTGACTGTTCATCAAAGATTAGTTACAGATCTGATTAAACATGAGTTATGAAAAGACAGACAGGAAAGTCTTATCCCCTCCTCGAATTAAAGGAATGTATTTAACGACGAATGTATTTACGAAGTACGGCAACAATGAGGTCTGTGTTTGTGATCTTGCTAACTCTAGTCCCCTAAATTTCCTCTTTCACACTCCAGAGGGTGCCTAAATGGACCGTATTATTATTATATGGGAAACTAAGCATGTATGGATAATTTTGCATGTATGCGCTAATGGCATCAATTTTATGAGTATCATAATGCGAAGAGTATGCGCAGTGGGCTGGATATATGGGAGGAAACACTGCTATTTGGTGGGCTTGATGTGGACAAAATTCTTAAAATACACTGATCAAATCAAGATCACTCACATCACCAACTAAAAATGCATGTTGTATCCATCTCGTTCTCCTGCTCTATTGTTAAAAAACTAGATACAAGTGATGAGGTACATGATGATAAATGCTATTAGACAACGCGTGAGTGCTCTTAGATGTGTTCACAGAAACTCTGGCTATGGGGATTACTCAGGTCCGCTTGAAAGTCTATAGCGTATCCCAGCGCATGTAAACTATTTTTATGAGAGCAAACTTCGGTTTAATCTGTAAATCTGACAGGTTAATGGTTTACTTACTTTACCAAGAAACACCAAAAACACCAAACGGGAAAGGGGTAAGTTGTTAACTTTGAGACATACAACGCGATGGTAACCTTAGGATTAAGGGGAAGAAGTCAGAAGTTAAAACTGCAAGAATTTAATGAATTTTAAACGGCGTGAGGTAGGCGGAAGAAGGCGTTAATGGGAAGAGATGAGCATCTATGAGCGTCCAGACGCGAAATTATCACCTTTCATCGTTAGTCATGGCGCTTTCTGGTACTCTTCGCTGTAAGGTCAAGAACTCATTGACATATGTATGAAATGAAAATAATTTTTGTTTTGTTCGGTGACCAAATATTTAACCACACACTTAAATCCACAAGATCATCCTTTCGGATTGTGAGGACAACTCAAACATCCACAGTGCCCTCTCCTCTTCTGTCTGATTCATATAGTTTTGAATAAAAGAACGTGATGAGAAAACAGTTAAACCTCCGGAATGAGCTCCGACCCCACAACATTTAATATTGATGTTCAAGGCATGCGCTGCCTCACCGCTAGTGCATACACTTTTTTTCTGAGACCTGTTGACCGCTGTAACCTTTAGGTGCAAGACTGATGTCATTCATTCTGAAGAATATGACCTCGATATGGCGAATGATATCATTCGTGTTGACGTATAACAGGTTACAGGCCTGTAATTCTACTTTTACAATTGGGTCCTACAGCCTAGGGGTTATATTTGACCTTCTCTTTTCCCTCTTTCGGCATGCCCTGCTTTCAGTGATAAGGGCTTCATGGTGAAAATTTTGATTCAGTGGGAAACTATGTTCATTTTACTTTATATTGCCAGGCACTATTTAGCCCAGGGCTGGAACTATCAGGTCAAGGGTGTGCTCAGGCGAAAGTGGAGGGGCTTGGCGTTGACCAGTGATGAAGGTAGGATGTGTTTACAAAATTAACCAGGCTCAAAATTTTAGTGGGTTTGCTGGGGTTGGGTCAGTCTTAAGGTTTGGGCCACACACTGAGTTTAATTTGAAATGGTCTGGGTGGCAGCTAAAACTTTGGGTTCAGAGGCAGCTCAAAATGCCAATAAAGCCCATAGAAGAGAAAAGGCCCCAGTCTCATTATAGACCTGTAACCAAGAGCGTGATGTTTGTGGAGAGAAACTGGATCGGTATAACATCTTCATAATTATGGAAGATATAACTAGTCCTGAATTTGCTACATCCTTGTGAATTTAATCTGGACTCATATGCGAGAATTGCTCTGAAATTCTTCATAAAATGTTACGAACTTTACACGTCGCTTATTTTATAGAATATGCCTTACTCTGTCAAAATATGTGATATGTACATCAAGTGTTGCATGTACGTTGCCTTGCAATAAGGCCAGGTTATTTTCATACAAACAATTTCAATCAATATAAAACGGTTTATAAACCCTTCATTTTCTGTTGTTACTCATTATCATGCACGAACTATAGTTGGTATAATCCAAAGTCCGAGGCAGAAAACTACAAACTCACAAAATACTGAATGACTGACATATGAGTGTATCTACAGAAAGTAGTATCTACTAAATTTTAGTTCTAAATAATCTATAAAGAAGAAAGTATAGGCATGTTCTTGTCATAAAAAAAAAAAACCAAACAAACAACGGAACCCCATACGAACGCCCCAGGGGTCCATACCCGACAGGTTTGTATTTTGGAAGTATGCAAGAGGTATTTAGATGATAAAATGATCCAAAACTGATTAAAATATCATCCTTATTGACATATAACGACATATTCTACAAAAATGTTTCAAGAAAGAAAAGGCGACATAATATACAAAGACATTAGCGGCAATATCTTGCAGAGATATTCTCAGAGAGGGAGATAAAATGTGGTCCCCCATGTGATAACTATGGAAGTCCTACACGATACTAGAACATGGTGACATGATATTATATACAGCTTTAGTCACGCAATCCTACAATTTCCCCTCACAAGAAGATACAGGTGTTTTGATGATAAATGCCATCAGTCAACGCGAGAGAATCCGTGGATCCGCTCACGGACAATTCCGGTTGTGGAGATAGCTCAGGCCTTCTTTGAAATTCAGTATCGTGTCCCGGCGCGTAAAAGCTATTTTTATGAGAGCAGACTTCGATGTAATATTTATACAGTATCTGACAGGTTAACAGTTTATTAACTTTACCAAGATACACCAAAATCGTCAAACTATAAAGTGGTAAGTTGTTAACCTTGAGACGTACCCCACGGACGAAACCTAAAAAGCATGAAGTAAGAAGTTAACGCTGCTAAAATTTAATGAATTTTAAGCGGTGTGAGGTTGTGGGGGAGGAGACGTTGATGGGAAGAGATGAACAACCAGATGCGATCTTATCACTTTGTTATCACTCATAATACAAAGCACAGAACAGGCAAGAAAACGAATCTCAGAGACATTGAAGTCAGTTCTAAATCACATTGTCTCATCAAACGTGCTAATCTTATGAAAGGTCATTAGATTATTCGTGTATATTTTCTTAAACAACAATGGTGTTCCCCTTTAAATCCACAATAAATGAAAAGATATAAGACTAGATAATAGCTTCTCTCCATGTTGCGTTTGCTGCAAAATATCATTCAAAGTTACCCATTTTATTCTTAGATGAAACACAGAGATATTCATTAATGGCATTTTTTTTTCACATAATATGGACTATATGATATCGGTGAAACATAATATAACTGTTGGTAATTGGCCCAGTGACGCATTCTGATATTCCTGAATGTAAAACCATGAACTCATTTACACATAAGTGAAATGAGGAAGAACATGTCTTGTTCCTTGACCAAATAGACCAAGGATCTAACCAGACTCAGTCAAGTCCACGATAACAGCTTTTTGGGTTTATGAGAGCTACCCACATATCTACAGTGTGCTTTCCTCTCCCACCTGATTCATATACCTTTGAGAAAGGAGTGTGAAAAGGAAACAGTTGAACATCCTGAATCAACCCTCACCTGACAATGTTTGAGTTGAGCTCATTATTATAATATATCGGAGTTAAAGTCAAGGCATTCGCTGAGTGGCTGCTAGTGCATAAACTCTTCTTTTAAGACCTGTTGACCGCTGTAACCTCTAGGTGCAAGAGTGACTTTATTCATTGTGAAGAACATGACCTCGATATGGCGGATGATATCGCTCGTGTTGACGTAAAACCGCGTATTGCACATGATTGGAGTTTGGGATAAAAAATTAGAACGTGTACAATCTTTTCATTACCTTAGACAATAGGACTCTTCCAGAAATTGCTACATCTTTATGAATTAATCTGGCCTCATACGTGAAGTTTTGTACTATCGTACGATATGCCCTGTAATTTGGCACAAAATGATACCGAATGTTGCATTTGACTTTTTTTTTTTTTTTTNGGTTTTGTTTTTTTTTTTTTTTTTTGAATACGCCTTCCTATGTCAACATAGTGATATTTAGGCCCACATGTGGTGCTGCGTTGCCATGCAGTGATGCCAGGTTGGATTCGTATAAACAATTTCATATCAATAGAAAAGTATTTATTCATCCTTCATGTACTGTCATTACTCATTATCATACACAAACTTCAGTTGGTGTGATCTTAAGTCTGAGGCAGATTACCACAACTTCGATACACACTGAATGACTGACATATGAATGCAGATTACAAAAAGCTCAGTGTCTACCTCAGTAAATTTAAGTTCTAAAAATCTATTAATAATGGCATAAGTATAGGTATGTAGTTACCTTCAAAAAATTCGGAGCCCCGCACCAACGACCTAAACGTCCATGCCCCTGAGGTTCAATGGTTTCCATCCTGGAGGTATGCAAAATGTATATAGATGACTAAATGATTTTAATGTGATTAACATATCAGTCGTAGGGATTTATAGCGACGTATTCAATAAAATGAGTTTTGAGAAAAAAAAAATAGGTTCGCGTACAGTTTGTTGGCAAGAAGACACTCAGGTCTTGTTCTCATAGAATATTCAGGATTTGAAGGTTTTGGGCTCACACAAGATTTTCAAGCTGCACAGTCCAGTCGTTACCGTCGAATGAAGGTATGAAGGTGCCAATGTTTTTTTTCACTGTTAGATATATAAGCGTTTACACCTCTCATTAATTTATCCAGGGGTTCCATGCCAAAATACTTTCCACAAATGCTTTTTTCCCTTTTCCTCCAAATCTTGACACAAAAGAAAATGCCCCTAAACCAATTAGATTTTCAGAACTTAGGCACTGAAGGAGGCTACCTAGTATTTTAGGCCTTTTCACATTTCACTCAGTAAAGAGCGTAACCTTACCCACCTAGCAACAACTATTTTATACTTCAGTAGCTAAACTTCACCTGTTCTGAGTCTACAAATGTATTTGCACCTATCTAACTTTTGAAATTCAAAAGATGTGTATAAGAGACAGTCATATATGATTGTTNCAGTTTTCGGATAATTTAGGGACTATTTACAATTGCATTTTGATGCCAGGTGCTATTGACTCATACCTGAAAAGCGATGCCCAAAAAATCGCCGGGGGCACTGCCTAGACGCAAATCACTATTTATTTTAATAATTGTCATTACCATATCATTCGCGGGGATGGCAAACTAGATATCTGCAAAGTTTTCATGCAGAATGATTTCGTCTATTTTGTCTCTCTTTTCCGTCCATACTTCTGAATATAATGACACCAGTATAATTCCATATGAGCCATTTTGTGGAATATACAGATAAAATTATTGTTGCCTAATGGAACTATTATTAACTAAGACACTCTAACTAGATTTTGGTCAATCATCCTCATTTCATTAAATGGCAGAAGATAGTACGTGTGTAAGCCATCACTGAGTAAAAGAGGGGTACGATCAACCCGAAAATGTTATAACTCTTGATCGAGGTCCACGCCTAGGCAGATGGAAAACTCTATAGCCTAAACTTCTGGCTCTTTTGCATCTCATAATTCCGAGACTCGTTGTGGTAAACTGGTCTGTCATGGATGCTCACTTCGAATGGCTAAGCGTGAAAAACCCAACATACCGTAGCATCAAAACTATTATTTTTATACATTTTTTAATATGTCAGTATACAACTGTCATCTTTGAGGGTTTCCACGGTAATCTTAGTTACCCTTATCAAATCTAGCATGTGCAGCACTCGAGTGCAGTTTTATTTTCGACAAACTTTAATGCTTCATAGTTCATGCAACTTTAAACCACTAATTAATTGGCTTTTAAACATATGGAGGTCAAGAACCCGAATTTCAGCAGAGCAGTCCATGGTTTGGAGCTTGTGAGTGGTTTTAAGACTGTATAGATTACTAGGATTCCCTGACTGACGGGATTCGGAAACGACTGAAGGTAAAATTTGGAAAATTAAAAAACAACAAATAATCTTCATACCTCACTGCATTCCCTTTCCTCTTTTGATACTCTTTTGGTCTGTGTTTACAGGTATGCCTGGCTGTATCATTCACTGCTTTCACCTCTCTTGGTTAACATGACAAAAGGTGCACATGATGTCTTACCTGAATAAGCCAACGATGTCGGGTACACGAAAGAACCATTCAACAGAAAACACATGCTGTGTCTATCTCGTTCTTCCGGTTTGTTAGTAACAACCCACAAACTATTGTTGACATGTATGTAGTTATATGTTGCGTGGTTGTGTACACCGCCGTCAGTGAGCACGTACGATTGTTTGTCACTAGGTCCTTCACAGCCTTACAGTGACAGTAGCAAATTTACACTGCCTAGTTAAACGTCTGGGCTTGTCCATTTATAGATTTATGTATTTAATCTCTTACTGTGAATGGAGCTGGAGTGATTAAGAGGAGCAAGTCTTCTATATAAGGATCGAATTGGCCATCGTTAGATTAGTGATTTGCCTCTCAGCTTAGCTCTTGATCTCCACCAGCGTTCAACTTCGTGGTCGTGATCGTTACAGACCAAGCACCCAATCATCATGAAGACTTCCACTCTGATCATCGCACTGATGTGTGTCTGTAAGTATCTTGTTGTTTGCGAGTGGTCTACTTGATGCCTCCAAAAAAATTTTAAAAAGTGGGCGCCGAACAAACATAATGACATTCACAACGATAGAACATTTGGGCTGTCATACGATTTCAGTCGATGCTTCAGTCTTTAATTCAAAAACATTAGTAACCACTGTACAATAATACGTTTACCAGATTTTGATTGCCTTATCACCAAAGTAAGTCTTAGGGTTAAACATGTAGAACTAAAAAGCGTGTGGAAAGTATGGATTCAACCATAGAGAAGAAGGTCATAAACAGTGAAATTATACTTAGATTTATGGCATACAAGGAAATTCAAGATTTATAATTCTCGAGGTATATTTCTATGAACTCGTCATAAAGACAGGTGCACAAATTTATCTTTGCCCTCTCACAATTATGATAAAATAATATGAAATGGCAAATTTTCCCTCTCAGATGCTCTCATTGTGCCACTGTCATCCTAATTCCTTAGGAGAAATAAGTGTAGAATGCCAACACATGTATATAGCTTTGCACACAGAAAACTCGAGAATGGTCTTGACATTATACTTCGCTAGCTGATATTATTCTAATCTGTAAAAATACCTTCACTCAGCTAAGTTATAATAAAACATGTGGTTTCTTTCCAACAAGTGGTAATGTGTTTGTCATACTTCAGATGATGAAAGTCTCACAAAAAATTTTATGTGAAATGACTTTTTCTTTTGTAAACTGACGAAGTCTATTTTGTTCTTATTTCCTTGGTCAGGTTTCCTGATTGCTGAAGCGATCGGCCAACATCACGGCCACGGCGGGCACGGCGGGGGTATTGGTCGACATCATGGCGGTGGCGGTGGCGGTGGCGGTGGAGGACACGGGGGCCATGGTGGTGGATGGGGTCACGGCGGAAGAGGAAGCGGTCATGGGAGTGGAAGAAGACACGGTGGTGGCGGCGGTCACGGTGGACGACATGGTGGCAGAGGTGGTCACGGTGGCGGACACGGTGGCAGAGGTAGGCATGGTGGTGGCAGAGGCGGTCACGGAGGACGACATGGTGGCAGAGGTGGTCATGGTGGAAGACACGGTGGCAGTGGACATCACCATGGTTAAAAATGAAGTGTCGTCAGTGAGTTATTTCAGTGAAGCACCTTATGTCTGAATGGATGTGTATTATTACTTTGTACAATGATACAAGACCTTTGTTTGCATGACTTAATGATCATGAAATACTGTTTGTGTTTTTGTAAAATGTGATGACGCTTTTTAGATAACATTAATGTTGATAAATTCTATGTCAAATGTGTTATCCACACTGATTGTGACATTCACAGATAATAAACTTTTATTTGTTTGAAAATAAAAATGTTTTATATTGTACTGTTTGGTCGTGTAGTGAGTTTCACTCTCCTACATTTTTACTCATCTGTAAGTCAACAACATGGAACATTGTAGAAGAAAACCTGACTGCGGTGTGGTAATGCTGCAATAAAAGAAACAACTAAAGACAATAAAAATGTCAGACACAATCCTCCATCAAATGACACTAACATACATACACCCTACTTTGAGATCGGACGGAGTCGGTCAGGACAAAAACCTATTCGAATAATATAATTTCCCCAGCTAATTATATATTAAGTGACAGCTATGATACATAATTGTTACATATTGAGCCATCTGGGTGCTATGCATTTTGTCACAGCGAAAACATCAAGAAATAACTTGGTCTAGTGGGATTTACCACACACCGGACATGCAGTTATTAGACAAATGGGTTTAATTTTGTTCAGCTGTGACACGATCATTACATCTAGAGCCTAGACATTTAATTTTTGCAGCACTAGCAGACGATATCCATCTAAATATGTTCCAGATTTAAATTATATAAAATTTGAAGTACTGGAGTTATTGAGTTTCGAAAATAATTAAGCACACTTGTTTTTCTTGTGATTTCCGCGATTTTGACGTGTACTGGCTTCTACAAAAGCCCTCCCTCACCGGTTGACGAAATAATAACTTGGACATAAGGAGATGGACCAGATCAAAATTATTCTCTGTGATAGTTTAGTTTCCGAATGAGCCGGATAATTTTGATTTGCTATCTCGCTCAATTTGTTCCGGGCCTCAGGGGCCTCCATTTAACAAGTTTAACAAGTTTAACAAGTTTATTGAACAGCCAATTTTGACACATTTTCGAATGCAGTTTTGTTCTTTGGATTAACACTGACATATTCTCAGTGACTGCAGTATATAGGTACTTTTTTTTTTGGTCATGCTCATTCCACGTTCGCCTAAGTCATTTTTATATTATTTGAGTTGTTTAGGTTACTATAATTTTTCATTTGTCTTCCTTTTTCTTTTAAAACAAATGTAAAGTTTTAGCTGTTTTGTTTTTTTTTTTTATCCCAATCTTACAAGTATAACTACTTCTCCTTCATTGTTTTGTTTTGGGAAACAGGTTGAGAGCGCTAAAATTCTCAAAATCTAAAACAAAAAAAAAGACTTTGACGAATGTGGAATGAACGTGACGATTTACCTCCCTCTCCATTACCTCAGTTTTCTTTGTTTTTTTGTTGTTGTTGTTGTTGTTGTTGTTGTTGTTGTTGTTGTTGTTGTTTGTTTTGTGAGAAAAAAGCATCAAGTGGACATTTAAATTAGAAAATATGAAAAAAAAGAGAAAAACACTTAACGAGGCCCTGGGATAATAAACACCAGGCGTTGTATCCTCGGGTTACATTGACATGCCTACTCGTAAACTTTGGCTCCCCGGGAAATATAATAAACACCTTGTGTGTCTTGCACTCATCGACTCATCGCCGATGCCGGTCATAGAAACACACACGTCATAATCTCTTGTGTCTGTGATTACATTTATACCCTGCCTCTCGTGAAGAGATTATGATTCTCGTCAACCTTTTTTTTTCACCAGTCTGTTTGTCCAGTGACTGCTCATCATAGAATAGTTACAGTTCTAATTGAGCATGACTTCTGTAGCTTTATGATAAGAAAATATGAAGGCAGATAGAAAACTCTCCTCCCCTCCTTGTTACGGTAAAATGCGTTCTGTGCTTGTGATCTTGTGACCACTGCTTTTCGAAATTCCCTTTTTCACTCTTTAGAGTTTGCCTCAATAGATCATAAAACGCACTGGCATCAATGTCCTAAGTACCATAATGTCAAAGGCATGCTCAGTGGCTGGATATATAGGAAGAAAAACTGCAATTTAGTGGTCTCAATGTGGTCAAAATTCTTAAAATACACTGATCAGATCAAAGTCAAACACTCTCATCAGAAGAGGATCATGTGCAGTAGCCTTTCAATACGAACAAAAATGTTTCTGGCTCTAAATAAATACCTACACTACGTTTTGCATATTTCAAGCTTTCTATAAAGCATGAAGCTCAGTTGACACGCGAAAGGGTACCCACCAAATAACTAACTGGTACCAGCATGACTTACTTCACGAAATTAAAAATACACATCAAACCCTAGAGTGTAGCATACAAGTAGACTAATTCACAAGAGTCAAAACTATGTGGGATGGAATAGATGGGTGAAAATACTCAAACATGGATACGTTAGACATATCATCGTATAGAACTCACACGGAAGGCCTATCTTGGACGGCAAAGCAGAAGAAAAGATGCAAACGGTGAACAAAAAAGATAATGGGAGCAATGCAATAACGAAAGTCTCGATGTCGACATTGCAGGAGCAGAACGAAACCTGAAGACAAATTGACATAGTGTATAAAGATATTATTAGCGGGAACGTCTTGCAGAGATACGTTCAGAGAGGGAGATAAGGTGTAGCCCCCTATATAATAATTATGGAAGTACTACACAATACTAGAACATGCTAACATTTACAGCTTTAGTCCAGCTTTCCTACAATTTCCCTACTTAAGAAGTTACAGGTGTTTTAATCGTAAATGCTATCAGCCCACGCCTAAAAACTCGTATATATTATGTTCTCAGACAATTCGGGCTATGCAGATAACTCGGACCTTCTTTGAAATTCAGTAGCTTGCTGCAGCGCATAAAAACTGTTTTTATGAGAGCAAACTTTGGTGTAATCTTCAAATTTGACAGGTTAACAGTTCATTTACCTTACCAAGATACACCAAAAAAACCCCCCAAAACCGCCAAAGTATAAAGTGGGAAGTTGTTAACTTCAAGACGTACCATGCACTGGTAATCCTAGGATTAAGAGGAAGAGGTCAGAAGTAAAAACTGCAAGGATTTTATTAAATTTTTTAACGGCGTGCAGTTGGCGGAAGGAGACGTTGATGGGAAGAGATGAATAACCAGACACGAACTCATCACCATTCATCATCAGTCATATAATAATAAATATTAGATATACCAAGCATAGAACAGACACTGAAACGAATCTCTAGTACCACAGAGACATTGAAGTCAGTTCTAAACCACGTTATTTTAGTAAATGTGCCAATCTTATAAAAGGTCATTAGATTATCATAGTAAACCGTCTTTATAACAGTGTTGCTCCGTTCTAAACCCGCGTAGATGAAAAGATATAGGAGAAGCTATATTCCTCTTCACACTGAGTTTGTTATCAAAACATCATTCAACGTTACCCATTTTATTCATAGCTAAAATACAGACATATTATTAATCAATAGCATTTTATTTTACATGTAGACTATAATTAATATGATATCGATGAAACTAATAACATGAGTGTTGCTGATTGGCGAAATGTCGCATTCTGGTACTCCTAGATATAAAACCATGAACTATTTACACATAAATGAAATGAAAATAATTTTTTTTAAAGTACCAAATTTTGAACCACACAGTAAAATCCACAATATCAGCTTCTGGATTTTGAGTACAACCTATGAGTCTACAGTACCCTCTCGTCTACCGCCTGATTCTACAATTTGATTTAGAAAAAGAAAGAAAGAAAGAGAGAGAGAGAGAGAGAGAGAGACAGACAGACAGACAGACAGACAGAGAGAGACATAGAGACAGACAGAGAGACACAGAGAGACAGAGAGACACAGAGAGAGAGAGAGAGAGAGAGAGAGAGAGAGACAGAGAGAGAGAGAATGTGATAAGTTGAACTTCCTGAACTCCTACTTTACAACATTTGAGTTTAGCTCACTATCAGAGTTTGATGTTCAAGGCATGCCCTGTGTGGCTGCTAGACGCTAGTCCATAAACTCTCTTTTTATTAAAGACCTGTTGACCGTTATAACCTCTAGGTGCAAGACTGACGTCACTGATTCTGGGGAACGTGGTCTGGATATTGCGGATGATATCGTTCACATTGACGTATCAGCGCACTGCACATGGTTGGAGTTTGTGAAGAAAAGTTAGATAGTCTACTATAGCCTTTCATTAGCATGGAAGACATGACACTTCCTGAAACTGCTACATTCTTATGAAGTTAGTCTGGACTCATACGCGAATTTTGTACCGTCGTAAGAAATAACCTGAAATTCTGCACAAAATGATCCCAGCCTTTGCATCTGATTTTTTTTGGTAAAACACAACTTTCCATGTCAAAATTGGGGGATGTATAGGCTACATTAAGTGCTGCATGCACTAAAGTAATTACCCATCTTTCATATTCAGTCATTACTCATTATCATACACGAGCAATAATTGGTGTACAGTAATCCTAAGTCTGAGGCAGAATACCACAATCTCAAAACATACTGAATGTCTGACATATTAATATAGTTTGCACAATATAATGTCTACTTAATTTTAATTTTAAATAATCTATCAATAGTGAAATGAGAAAGTTATGTATGTTGCTGCCTACAAAAACCGAAAGCCTACACAAATGCCCGAAAGGTCCATGCTCCAAAGGTTTAAAGATTCCCAGGAGGTATGAAAGAGGTGTTTAGTGATTAAATGACCCAAAAATGATTAAAATCACGTTGATGTAAAACGACGTATTCTACAAAAATGAGTTTTGATAAAGAAAGGGATCACTTGCAGTTTGTTGACAAGAAACCACTTAAGCCTACTTCCTCATAGAATATTAAATATTTTAAGGTTGTTGGGCTCGAGTAATATTTTCGATAACCTCGTGAGAACCTGCTTAAAGCTGCAAAGTCTGATCGTGACCATCGAAAGAAAAGAGACGCCTACAAATCGCAGTGGACACTGCCTCATCTCAGATGCCAATGATTTCACATTATTTTGTTAGATCAGTTTTCTTCACCATACCCTTCGCAGGGGCGGCAAACTAGCAATCTGCAAGTTTTGTGCAGTGTGAAATCGTCTATCAACCTCTTCTCTCTATTCGTTCCCCGGGTGGGGCTTTAATTCTGTATGACCCATTTGATAGAATATCGCCTTCTACTTTAACACGGATAATATTATTATGGCCTATAGGAACTATTATCTACCAAGAAATCTTACTAAGTTTGGTCAATCGTTCTCATCTCATTTGATGACAAAGGATAGAAAATGTGTATGTCGTCATAGAGTAAATGAGGGATACGACACACCCAAACATTTTATAACCCTTGGTCGAAGTTCACGCCAAGAGAGATGAGAAATTCCATCTTAACCCTTTGGCTTTTTTGCATCTCATCATTCCAAGATTCACCAAGGTGAACCTGTCCGTCACGGACGATCACTCGGAGGAATATGTTTGATCCAGTAACTCTTGATCCTCCTTGGTTAGCATAACTACCAGCTAGAAACCACCCCCATATGGTTTTCTGAGCAACCAAACCTTGCGCATGCAGAGTTCCTGGAAGTAAAATTTCATAGTAGTGGTCCATCCCTATCAGAATGTCCATGTGATGTTCATATCCCCGACTCAAGTCTTCAGTTATATTTAAATCTTGAAATGAGTTCAGAATGTCACAAGGCACTGGGGATCTATAAAGAGGACGACAGATCTCTTTTGTTCCCAGTAAAGTAAGTTCCAGTCCTGTGCCCAATTGAACTCTAAAAGTTTTACTTTCTTGACTGGAAACCTCAAATCCACCAAATGTTGCCAGTTCCAGATATTCCTGTCCCACAGACTGAAGACCAAGACGTTTTGCAGTAGATGTCCTGATGTAACTGCGATCACATCCTGTATCAAGCAACACAGACAGGCGTTGCTCCTCAATATTCACCAGCAGGACCTGCAGCAGCGTTGATCTTGTTCCCGATGTTGAGTAGTAGGTATGACTACTCTGTTGAGTATCAGTTGCAGGTGGGTCAGCTCTTGGAGCCTGAACTCCTGTAGAAACATTTGATGACATGCCCCTCTGTTCACAGGGCTCTGGTGCACACTTTCTTTGGCAGTATACAGGGTGATGAGCTCCCTTGCAGTGAATGTACGATAGCTTAGCCTTGCATGACCTGACAAAATGATTATTTCTCAAACTTCTAAAAAATCGTTGCATAGCCCTGACTTTCTCCCTTCTTTGTAGGTAAGACAATCCCTTCAGTTGTCCACACTGGTCAGAAAAATGCTCTTTGTTACAAAAAACACATGATTTATGTCCTTGTCCTCCAACAAGGGCGGATGCAGTGGGTCTGTTTACTTGTGTCTTCCTTTCCCTTCTGTCACTGTCATCAAAAACAGAGGATCGTTCTCGCCTTTTAATTTCAGAACATAGGAATTCCATGAGAAAATCCAAATCTCCCTCTCTACCTTCACTGTTTCTTGCCCATTCCATTCTAATGTTGGGAGGTAGTCTGCTTAAAATCAGTGGAGCTAGTATCACACCATACATTTTTCCAGTGATTTCTAGATTTTCCAGTTCACGGACATGAACTTGGATCCTATCGTACAAACCCCATAAATCTCCATGTATGCACGAATTCACTCCATGAATGTTTAACATTGCACTGACATGCTCATAAATTATTTTGTCCTTTCGGCCAAACCTCTCCTTCAACATAATTATGTTTAGCCTTTTCATAGTTGCTTGCAGTCAAAGAGAGTCCTTGGATGCAACTTATGGCCTCTCCTTCCAAGAGAGACTGTAAGTAAGTGAATTTATTCATAGTAGGAAGATTGCCCTGATCAATGATGACAGTGCATTTGTCAAAAAATGGATAAAACTGCGTACAATCTCCCCTAAACTTGGGCAACTCTAACTTCGGCAATCTGGCACTGACACCAACTTCATGTTTACTTGAACTAGACCTTGTGTTAACGTCTTCGGAGCATAAATCTGAAGGTTTTCTGTGACCAATCCTGGTTGAAATTTCTCTCAACCTAATTAAAGTGTTGATTTTTTCCTGTCTAAAGTTTGCAGCTTCTTCAATTTCAGGATAAAGATCCTCCTCTTCCAGTAATAGTTCGAATTCCTCTTGACGTTGATCGTATGTATTAAGCTTACCTTGATATTCATTGATCATAAATTCAATACGGGTCACCGAGAGATCTGAGTCCTTACCACCTTCAAAACCAGTTATAATTTCTTGTGCAGATTTTCGGCCCTCGTTAGCTGCGCCTTTCCGTGGGTCCGTCTTTTCTTTGCCTGATCCAATGATGTCATGATTTGGACTTGACAGTGAGCTTAATACCTGTTTTTTGATAAACTCAACGTACCATCGCATAAAAACGGTTGTTATATCGTCGTCGGAATGATAGAATCGGCTAACTGCATTTGAGGAAACTTTACAGGAGAGCGAAAAAACTGTTTCATTTATGACATGGCAGGCAGTTTCGGCTGAACCTCACATATATTTTATTGTTTGAAGATAGGAAAATGACTATTGTAAGGTGTCATCATATGTTTTTATTTAAAGAGACTTTTGACGGTTAGCCGACTGTGAGTTGACCGTTCGGGAATGATAGAATCGGCTAACCGCCGTGCTGCTGGTTAGACGAGCCTATCATTCTCGCCGCCACGGGAAACGAATGATTGTGGGAATGATAGATTCGGCTAACTGTTGCCGGGCGTTAGGCGTTATGTTTATTGTTATTACTGCACTGACAACAATGACGAAAACGGCTTCAGTGAGATTATATTATTGCAGTACTGTAGTTCAATTAGAATGTCTCTATACAGTTTAGCAAAAATACTATGATGGGTTATCGTACTGGCAGAAAACAAAAACAACATTTATTTCAAATAACCTTAACTACAGAGAAAAATGAACATGGCACAATAAGGACACTTTACCGGGCTTGCAAAAAAAAAAAACCAAAACACCTCTGGAATCGATATCTTTAAATATAAAAAATAGTAAGAACAAAGCATGGAAAAGCTTGGCGACACAATCATAGTTATAATCACTTATCGTTCAATGACCAAGCGATTCACGATTTCATTCTTCATACAAACGCATAAGCAGAGAAGCTTTTAAAAGGTTAACAGTTAAAAAAGAACAACCATGTGAACGAATGTCTTAAGTTGTCGTAGAAAGGGTAACAGTCATGTGGAATCACTTTTTAGAGTTCCTGCAAATGTTTAAACTTACTGGCTTGGATTGTCAGTTTATTACTGTAGTTCACTGGCCAGAGGAGGGAGGGGGGCATCACAATGTCTGTCGTGTGGCCTCGAGCTTTGGGAAACTCCTGCCAGTCCTGATCAAAGTTCAATATGAAGTGAATGACCACATCTGATGAGTACTTCAGAGACGAATATCAGTGACAACGACATTGCCCTTACGTCCGCCTGGCCTGATGCTCTTGTGGCGACCCACTTTGGTGTAGTCCTTGAAGAAAGAATGATCATACCACGTCACCTCATAAGGTTTGGGCGAGTCCCTTGCCTTTTTGAACACGTTGTTGTAGTCATGAGGGACATAAGTGACTGTGTTTTTAAACGAACGCTTAATCACACTGTGGACACTGTCCACTTCCATCTGAGTGTGGCCTATGACGAGGAGTTTCTGCTCTATGGTCATGTTCCGTGTTTTTGTGAGGTCACTCAGCGCGCTGGCAAGAATACTATTCCGGTTTTGGTACGTGCAACCGTCGCTTTAGATTATGAATTTATCAAGTCCTTGTCTTGATGACATATAGTGAGCGATGCAAGAAGAGAACCCGTTTGCTGATAAGCCTCCTTCCCCCTCATGCCAGACGTAACACATGACATACCGACTAGCCAAATCAAAAAATGGTGAAATTGTGAATGGTCAGCTTAGTCTTGTAGTACAGTGCTGAAGCTTTTAGGCTTGGGCTTGGAGCCAAAAGTACACACTGGAGGTCCATCGCAATCACACAAACTCTGTCCTCATTTGAATTGTTCTCTGTGAATGATACCAAAGCTTTCAGTTTATCGGTGTCCTTTTCCCTCCTCGCGTTGTTTATCTTATCTCTGTGTGATCTCTATTCTTCTTCAGGAATGTTGTCTGCCTCATAGGAAACACAAAGATCGCAGTGGTCTTGTTTGGGCTGGACGAATGATAGATTGAATTGTTCTGCCAGTAAATGATAGATTTTTCAGTTTGAATTGTTCTGCTAGTACCTTCTTACACAATGGCTTCCGATTTTGCTCTTCACACTTTTCAGCTAGAGATTGTAGAGCTCTGGCATTCCTCGAATAATTGGTTCCAATTATAATTTTCCTGTAAACTGACGACAATAATGCGAAGGCATTTTAGGCAATGGATCCAAAAATTCCTCAGTCATGAAACGCTTTTCCCCCTTCGCTCGTTGATAGTATATGTCCAGAAGATGGCAGTGTCGTCGTGCTTACATTTGCAAGTGATTTGTCTGAATCTTTCATAACAGATCCAACAAAATGGTTAGTTAGAGCTGTAGTCGCCAGGAACAATGACTTGCACATTTCAGTTTCAGCCCTTTCTTTTTGAGGAGGTAGTCATGGGTAGCAAAGGGTCTGGAAGCTTCTGAACTCGGTCATCTCGTAGAAGTTTGGTCAACAAGACATTTGACGAAGCATTCTTTTTCGGACCATGAAAGGGGCCAGATATAACGGAATATACCATCCCTGTCTTCCTCTGTAAACTGATGGCACCGTGTGTCTTTACTTTAAAAATTTTGCATGAGCACCTCCCTTTCATTTGTCGCGCTGGCTTTTCAGTGCTATGACAAACGTACTTCTGTCCTCTTTCACGTAGATGTTTTCATTTGTTTCCTGTCCATTCACTCGGGCCCTCTTTGTCGCGCGATATCGTTGTCTTCTAGTTCAGCAGCTGTTGGTATGTTGATTTCTGATTCAACTGCGATGTTGATTCTGGTTTGGCTGTGCCTAAGAATTCTGGAACAATGGACGAAGGCTGCACAGAAACATGGGCATCGACATTGCGTGGAGCTGATGGTAAAGGCTGCTTTTGAGATGATTTAAAAGAGTCGTGCAGGATTGTCGGGCGATTGATTTATATAACGAACTATGACATCGGGATGAATACCTCAACTAACTAGAAACTGTAGTTGACAACACCAGTATTCGTTATCGGTGAATAATATAACGCNAACCCTTGGTCGAAGTTCACGCCAAGAGAGATGAGAAACTCCATCTTAACCCTTTGGCTTTTTTGCATCTCATCATTCCAAGATTCACCAAGGTGAACCTGTCCGTCACGGACGATCACTCGGAATGGTCTGTTTTTTGATAAACTCAACGTACCATCGCATAAAAACGGTTGTTATATATAATAAATATATATTTAATATCTACTATAGAACTGTTATCTTTGAGCATTTCCACGGTTATCTCATTTACCCTTATCAGATGTGGCATGTCACTCAAGTGAAGTTTTTTTGCCCACAAACTTTAATGTTTCACAATTCTTGTCTCTTGAAACCACTAATTTATGGATTTTTATTGATTAAAAACCAGTCCATGGTTTGGAGCCTTTGAGTGCTTTAAAAAAAAAAAAAAATTACAGGGATCCTGTGACTAGCGAGATTTGAATGCGATCGCAGGTAAAATTTATTAAAAAAAAAAATTCCCTATCTCAGTGCATCACCTTTCACCTTTAGTACTCTCTCGCACTGTGTTTAGTTTTAAGCTTGGTTGTATCATTCACTACTTTTTCCCTATGTGTTTAACGTCACAAAAGATGCACATGATGTTTTACCTGGATAAGCAAAAGATGTCGGGTACCGACAGAACGATTCAACAAAAATTGCATGTTATGTCTATCTCTTTCTCCCTGTCCTTTGTTACTGTTGCCGTACATGTAGTTATTTGTTCCGTGTTTGTCTACACCGCCGTCAGTGAGCACACACGGTCATTCGTCACTAGACCCTTCACAGCCTTATAGTAACATTAACAAATTTACACTGTCTAGTTAAACGTCTGGGCAAGCTTGTCCATTCACAAACTTTATGTATTTAATCTCTTACTATGAAATGGAGTTGGAGCGATTAAGGGGAGCAAGTCTCCTATATAAGGATCGAAGTAGCCATCGTAAGATCAGTGATTTGCCTCTCAGCACAGATCTTAATCTCCACAGCGTCCAGCTTCGAGGTCCCTCCGTAATCGTGATCGTTACTGACGTAGCACCCAAGCATCATGAAGACTAGCACTCTAATCATCACACTGATGTGTGTCTGTAAGTATCTTGTGGTTTGGGTGTGATCTACCTGATGGCTCCACAAAATTTAAAAAAATAATTGATCGCCGAACAAACATCATGACATTCAAAACGATAGAACTTTTGATATTCCTTACGATTTTACTTCATGCTAGCTCTTTAACTCAAGACTATTAGTTACTACGTTACGATAAAAAAAAATTAACTGGTTTTACTTCCTAGATCGCCAAAGGAAGCCTTTGTTTGAACGTGTAAAACTAAAAAGCTTCCGGGAAGTATAGATTCAACCGTAGAGAAGAAGGCCACGAATAGTGAAATTATACTTAGATTTATAGCACTGAAAAGCAATGAAGTTCAGGGTTTACATTTTTCGAAGTATACGGTATTTGTATGATCTCATCATTAAGACTGGTGATCAAATTTATCTTTGCCTTCTCAATATCATGATAATATAATATGATATTATATGGCGAGTTTTCTTCTCAGATCATATTTGTGTCCTAAAAAAGTACTCACTGCCATTCCAATTCCATAGAGGAAATTAGTGTAGAGTGACAACATATTATGTATATACTTGCTCACAGAAAACTCAAGAATGGTGTTGACGCTATACTTCACTAATATTTTTCCGGTCATGAAAAAAAGTCTTCACTCAGCCAACTACTAGTGAAACATGTGATTTCTTTCCAACAAGTGATGATTTGTTTGTCGTACTTCAGATGATAAAAGTCTCCCTAAATTTAATATTTTCCTGTAAACTGACTAAGTCTATTTTGTTCTCATTTCCTTGGTCAGGTTTCCTGATTGTTGAAACAATCGGCCAACACCACGGCCACGGAGGGCACGGCGGGGGTATTGGTCGCCATCATGGTGGTGGCGGTGGCGGACACGGGGGCCATGGTGGTGGATGGGGTCACGGTGGAAGAGGAGGCGGTCATGGGAGTGGGAGAAGACACGGTGGCGGCGGCGGTCACGGCGGTCATGGCAGACGACGACACGGTGGCAGAGGTGGTCACGGTGGAGGACATGGTGGCAGAGGTGGTCACGGTGGAGGACATGGTGGCAGAGGCGGTCACGGAGGACGACACGGTGGCAGTGGGCATCGTGGTCACGGCAGCGGACACCACCATGGTTAATACGGAACTGCCTTCAGTGAGCTATGGCAGTGAAGCATCTCGTAGCATTAACCTAGCACGATACGTCTAGAAGTAAACAACATGTTTGTAGCAATGAAGTAAGTATCATTCTTGGAAAATTAAATCTACAGAAGTAGCAATTCTAAGATCTGTCGTCACACAAAGGCATCCCATTTGCATCTATGTCAACTACATTGTTAAGCCCGTACTCCAGAAATTACGGCGATTAGTTACACACATATCATTAGAGCGTTACTGCTTAATATACAACTGGCGACTACAGTAGTGATTGTTACTTCTGTATATAGTCTATATTGTATTCCGTGGTGAGATTTCAGTAAATGGTGAATGATATACTAAGAAGTAAGATGATCAGACATGGACCTTGGAGAATGTGTAAAGAGATATAATACGTTGTTTTTTTTTTCCTTAAGACATGTTACCAGTTTATGTTTTTTTATGCATACTTAGAGCCACTCCGTATCTACAGTACAGTAGGACATTCGTTTGAAGTTATAGAACAACTCTTGGCATTGCACAGCACCACCACTTAAACGGGGCAGCGACATTTAGAGATTACCTGCTCTT
Organism: Ellobium chinense; assembly: GCA_033807755.1. Classification (NCBI taxonomy): domain Eukaryota; kingdom Metazoa; phylum Mollusca; class Gastropoda; order Ellobiida; family Ellobiidae; genus Ellobium; species Ellobium chinense. The sequence continues at coordinate 4,403,361 of JAWQUT010000001.1, forward strand.
AAAACATAATATATTCTTATACCTGTTTCCTACTCTTATGTGACTATCTGAGGACGAAAAGACATGGAGAAACACTGCCATATTTTTTGATATTTCTGGTTGTACTTTTCTTCTGTAGGGATGATACGAGATCTTTTTTGCATGGCTTGTTGATCATAAATCTTTGTTTGTGATGTTTAAAATCTGATGTACCTCTAAACATTAACATTTATGTTAAATGAATTCTGTTATCATATGTATACTGCCTGTGACGTCCATAGACAATAAAACTATGTATTTCTTTGGAAAAGAGCTTTGTTTTATTTTGTACTCTTCAGTGGTAAAGTCAGTTCCACTCTCCTGCACTGTTACTCATTTTAGTGTCAAAGAACATTATGAAACTATGCAAGGATAGCTGGCTGAGGCAGTAACGAGTGATCCTGTGTCAATAGTGCAGTTATCATGGATCGACAAAAAAACGGTCGGACATGATTCTCCACAATGAAATGTAATGCTACTTAAGGCGAAAACCTATTTGAATATAATATTACTTCAGCTATACCGGAGGGCAAAACACACAAAGACACGCGCGCGCGCGCGCACGCACACACACACACACACACACACACACACACACACACACATACATACACACATACACAAACACACACACACACACATGCACAAACATACACACACCAATTTAATGGAAAGTCCAGTAACTTTAAGTGTTAAAAAGAGAATGAGTAAAATTTTAAGCACATTATTCTGATACACAATAAAACTGTGCCAGTTTATTGATATAGGTGCTATGCTTTTGCCACAGCAAAAACGTCAACCTAATGACGCGTTCCAGCATACTAAAAGCACACCGGGCATACAACTGTTACACAAATGATTTTAATTTCTCAGCTGTGACATGATCATTGCATCAAGAATCTAGATATTTAAAATTCATAGCATGAGCCCACAATATCCACCCTCTAATGAGTATCAAAGTACTGAAGTTATTGAACTTTCACATTAAGTAAACATATTTATTTTTTTTCTCGGCCACCAGGTACATTATCATCCATCAAGGCATATTTCTGGATTTGTTGTGAGCAATCTAAAAGCTAGTGCAGTTACTTAAACAAAGAATGACAAGAATACTTACCTCTAACTAGCAAGAAGTTACGGCATACGACCATGAATGACGCAAAACTATGTAAAGATACGCACAGTGACTTCCGACCTGCATGAATTCCTGAAGAAGGAAGTCTTAAATTTCTTGAATGATGTTATTTATCAATGAAACACTTTTTGCACCTGACAGTAAAAAAAACAACAACAAACCAAACTGAAATGCAAGATGGCACTGACAGCAATAGTTCGTCTAGAAAATGTAAAGAAGGAGAATGGAATAGAAGAAGATGAAGAACTTTACAGGAGTCGTGGCAACCGCTGGTCTCACTACTGTAGTTCCATTCATACCCTCTGCTATTCCTTCCGTGAATCTTTCTTACTGAGATTTAAGAAACTTAGTAATCAGCATCAAACGTCTAAAATATCCTTAAATGTCTTCATCGTTTATAGTGCACAGTTAGGCGAAAAAGGTAGATGTGTCATAAATAAAAGGTCATTTTTTTTCAACCTGGTCTACTGTCAGACCTAACAGATCGTCACAGGAACCATAAAATTTTAACAAGTTTTCTGCAACTCGTGGAGTTGATGGCAGAAATATTGCCCCAGTTTCAGCGATTAGAATAAAAAGGCTCTCTAGAGGTTTACGTTTTCTCCACAAACGGCCCATTTAGGGCACGGTCAAAGTTGGCGTGATAGTAAACTAGGCGCAGACTTCCCAGTGTTGACCTTTGTGATGCATAGTTTTACGACTCAATTTCATGAACTCAACGTGGTAGCTTGAACCGCGATGATGAAATGTAACATCAGTGGTAAATTTGTGTCTTCCTTAAGCATAGCCCAAAGAGTTTTGGATCTCATCTCGTATCTATACTGATGCCTTGCTCCCATCATCTTCTTCGTCATCCACCTGGGTTTCCATTTAGGATTTCCATAGGAAGTTTTCTATAGCCACTTGGTAACTCTTTGGAGTGTTAACAGGGAATCTCCGGGATTTGTGGTGACAATATGACAAGCACACAAGGTATACCCACTGTGATTCGTATGTTTAGAAAAATATTACTCAAGTCCGAGCAGGAGAGGAGACATTTCTAGCTATGGGCTCTCATATATTATTTATGAAAACTGCGGAGGCCATGTTTAAATGGAACTGTAAAGAAACTGTGTTGAACAGCCACGGGAATGACAGGGCGGTGAAAATGAAAAGATGACGAAATGCCACAATCACTTCACCAGAGGTTGGATATGAATGTAATCACAGATATTCAGATCTTGAGATTATGACGTGCGTGTTTTCCATGCCCGACATTGGAGATGAGTCGATATGTGCAAGACACACAAGCTGTTTGTGTGCAGAACTCTGCCAGAGCTAATAAACAGAATTAAATTGAATTGAATTGAATTGTTTCCAGGGTGGCCAAAGTTTATGGTTTATGGGAAAGTGTGTCAACATAACTAGTGTAAAAAAAGCCTGATGTTTATCAAGTCACGGTCTCGTTGAGTGTTTTTCATTCTCTCTTTGTAAATTTTCTAACTTCAACGTCAACTTGATGCTTTTCGTTTAAATACATTATGGACATGATGGAGAGAGAAGTAAATAAGAATAACTAGATACTGCTACTCGTATCAGTGAGGAAAGAATTTGCCTGCTCACAGTGGTAGTATTGGCTTAAACTACAAAGCTCGGCGTGAGCATGTATCAAAATTCGCCGCAAATGAAAGCCCCAGATGCCATTAAAAAGTTGACTGAGGCAGGGAATTAATATCCCCTAATCCTATATCAGTCGGGAGAGTGAATAATCACACTGAATGTCTCATGTTGATTTTATCGGGTTAAAAGTTTGAAAGAGACGT